>JBBMJY010000021.1:19394203-19404927 GCA_037833715.1 Toxotes lorentzi
TCTATTTTTTATATTTAAAAATTTAAGGATTTTTTGAAATGTGAATTACAAAAGCTAAACTAAGTTTAAATAAAGTGAGATGCAAAATTAAAAATGATGATCTTTCTGTCTGTACCTCTTTTGGTGACTATTCATGTGATTCTTCAGGATCTGGTCAGATTTCTTTGGCTGTGCTTTGGTACTGCAGGTCACGGGCGCTACAAACATTACCACTAATACATAACAATAAAGAAATGATCCAAAGCTAAGAGGGCAGACATAGCCCCAGGGTGAATGATATGATTAGTAATCGCATTTAGTTTGAGAGGGCAGCTGTATCCTGCCAGCTGGCATATGCCATGGTGCCAGATGGTTAGCTCCACAGTGCCTGTTCTGACCAGCAGTAGACGGATAAAGAGCCCAAAATACATTTCAGATCCTCCACTGGAACGATCTTAGCTTAGCTCTGACGGCCAGTAGAGGGAGACAGTGTTTACGTAATCTTAGTCACATAAGTGGTCAGAAGGATTTCTGAGGGAGACACATCCTTGTCTTTCTGTGTAGAAATGAAATCTGATAATGGCATTGTTACTTCACAAAACCACATCAAAAACACCCATAATGGAAAGAAACCACATGAAAACACAGCATCGCATTAACAATAACAATAACAATCAAAGACAGACTGCACATGGTAAACTCAACCTTTAAATAATTTTTAATTTCTCTCTTCAAGAGTCTTTTCAGTCAGTTAAAAAAAAAAAAAAAATCATATGTGTATAAACAGGGCATGCTAATCACCCTTATTGTATGTGAGAGCACCCTGAAATCACAAGGTTTACTCTGATGACCGTCAAAATGTGCTGAATCATTACAGCACAGAAACATTTTAGATTACATTTTTATTTTAAGTAAAAACATTACTTTAAAAAAAAATGGATAATGGTGTTTGTTGCTCTTTGTATTTCAAAGAAACAACATTTGGGTTGATATAGAACCCAGTCCCTCGCTCACTCACTCACACACACTACATTTAAAACACTCACAACAGTAAGTAACCACAGTAGACAGGTGCTTTGCAGCCTGCAGCAGCAGCAGTCCGGTTTACGCCAGTGTGTGTTTCGGTCTCAGTTGAACCAGGTGGTGTTGAGCTGCGTCTGTTTTTTGATGCTGGTGTCCAACTTGAGAACCTCTCGGATCGCCATAGTAGCATAGGTTGAAGGAGGCAGAGAGAACTCCATCCGCAGAGCCCGATGCTTCCCCTCTGTAGGGTAAAGGAAAGAAGCGCTGCGTTAGGCTGCATACAAAGAAGAAGCAGAACATCAAACAACTAAAGCTGCGACCATTAGTTGATTCTCCTGATATTCTCTGGTTTCAGCTTCACAAATGTGAATATTTTCTGGTTTCCTTAGTCTTCTATGATACTAAACTGAATGTCTCTGGGTTTTGGACTGTTTATGGAGAAAAACGACATCTGAAGATGTGACACTGGACTATGAGAAACTGGGATGGACGCTTTTACCATTTCCATTTTCATTCATGCTTCTTGGGCTGGAAACCTCTCTCCATTATTTCCTCTCTACTATCTGTGTTAAATGCCACGAAAATACTTTTAACTGAGTCGTAGCGGGAACAGCTTTTTCTTGGGTCCACAGATCCGGATCTACCCAGCACTTTAAAGACAGACCCAAACAGGTGAAAAATAAACTTGCCTTTGTTGAAGACAGGGCCAGGTTTGCTCTCCAGCTTCTCAAAGTCCGTGTGCACAAGGGAGATCCTGGGGTCATCATACTGAATCACCTCCCTGCTCACGACAGACAGGAACACCACAGCACACCAGTTTATAGACCACTATGCAGAATTACAACACTGAAATGACTGCAGTACACAGTTAACAGCCTCTTTATCTTGGTATTACAAAAGCACTTGTATAATAGTAATACTGCATGTTAAAAAGATAATATACTAGTATTTCATGCGGTGTATCATTAGAGAGGGTAGTGAAAGGCCTGCTAACCAGCTGACATCGCTGGGTCTGATGATGATGCGTCTGTAGGCTCCAGCCAGAGAGTAGTCCTTCACTTTGTGTCTCATGTTGTCGATGTCCAGCCCGTCTACAGAGAGCAGCTCCCTGTAACCTTTACCCACTGACAGAAACGTATTAATTACTGAATTACTTTTTATCAGCAGCTTTGTTGTTTACCTTCTTACACATGTAAGCTGAAAGCTTTTTTAAAATCCCCCTGATGAACGAATGTGTGTGGAAGAAAGAGGAACGGGTGTAACCACTTTCATATACATAATTAGTATTAAAACCACCCAGTGTTACTTGTGCTGCTATCCTTTCATGTAACATACAGATAAACAAACGCCTCACAGAGGGGCTTCTTACCATGGTGAGTGGGGTAAATGACGTCAAACCCAGGAAGAGGCATCACAATGTCATGGATGGTGTGAGCCTCAGCCTCCTCTGCAGACAGCACGTGTGCTGTGGCTGCATGAACACATCAGAGACAACATCAGTAAGCAGCTTTTTCTTCAGAACATCATGAGGAGGAAAACGCTGTTACAGGGACACTTTCAGGGGCTCTCACAAGCTTGAGTAGCTTGACTATGACCAAAGGGAATCCAATCTGCCTGCCAAACCTGTTAAAGCCTCACTAACATGTTATTTCTCGTTTGTTTAATCCCTTCAGAACCCAAAGTGTAAAAACAAAAAATGTTTTTCAGATCAGAAAGGAAATAAGCCAATTTCCTAAAATGTCAGACTGTAGAGCTGACAAAAAAAATATACAAAAGAGATGAACTACTAACTTCCTCTGAGCACCAGGTCCCCCTCCACAGCCTTCAGGCCGAAGGCTTCGATTCTCCGGCTCACCATAGTGTTCCACACCACGCTCTGATAACTGTGGATGTACATCAGACGGTTGTTGCGGGGGATCTGGGGGGAAAAAAGCAAACAGCAGTCATCAGAGAGAGCAGAAACTTGTCTGGTCACTCCAGAGTCAATTTCAAACTTATACCATTACTAACAGAAAACCAACCAGTCCAAACGCAGAGACGATGTTCTTCTTGCCATACATAGACAGGCCTCGCAGCAGCTGCCCCTCCACACAGCGTTTGTTGGGCAGTTTTTTCAGGGCTGCCTCTGGGTCCTGAGTCTTCGCCCACTCCTCCCTGCAGCGGACCAGGAATTCTTTCTCTGCTAAAGAAAGCAATAAAGATAGAGGAACATAATTTGAAATGCAATACATATTAATTATTATAAAATAATGTGAAAATAGTATAAAGATTGGAGAGAAGAGAGAGGAAAAAAAAAAAAAAAAAGGTTGTTACCTCCGGGACGAGGCTTCAGAATCAAATCCACAACCTCATTCCAGTCATTTTTCAAGATGGCCCTGTGCCAAACAAAAGAAGGAAACACCAGCTGAATACACCTTCCCGTCACAAGTTATGCCAGTATCTGTATGTCACGACTTTACCTGCCAACTTGTTGCGTAGGCACAGCCGTGGTGCCGAAGCGCTGCATGCCGTAATAGTTGATGAAACCTGTTTGCCTGAGGGATGTCATGGCCTGAAGGACCTGCTCATCTGTTCCTGAGATGTTCCTGATACAAAGACATCAACAAATGCAATGACAACAAGTTATACATCAAAGTTGACAGTGATGACGAGAGCAGAGACCTTATGATGAGAGAGGATATAATGTATTTGACAAAATGGAGGCAAGAGGAAAAACACAAGAGACAAGAGATTTTCAAATGTAATAAAATCCATGAGACTACGTCTACAGACCCTATTCAACGGCAGTCAAAGGCACACTGATGAACATGAGATACACGTCAACTGTCGGGAACCTGCTAACCAGCTTACCAACATCCACAACAAATGACAGGAATGAGGTATAATCTAGTATATAGTAACATCTGCTGACCTGATGACCACAGTGAAATGGTTTCCCTGCAGCTCTCCCAGCTTTAGAGGATGGTTTTTGTAGGAAAAGTTTCCCAGCTTGAGGTTCATGAGGCACTTGTTGAGGTGAGCCAGCCTCTCTGCTGTGATCCTGAGGATACACATGAGAAAGATTTCCTTAATTACTGACCCTGAGCTTCAAACTCATCCAGAGATCATCTGCCTAATAAGAGCTGAAACACCTCCAGCTCTGACAAGATGAAACATAATCAGTAACAGCCATTTAAAATCATCCACAGAAAATCTTAAACTTGACGAGCACAAACAAATGCTGTGATTTCGTCACAGCGTCACACACTCACTTGTGCACAGCAATCTCCTGCACTGTGATGGCTCGCTTGTCCTTGGTTCCCATGTAAGAAAACATGTTGGGTCTGAGCCTGGAAAGACATGCATCATTTTACATAAGACAGCTCCTAACTACAAACATTTCACTGGGCAAACAGACTCTTAATCTTTCTCCGATTCCTAAATAATCACTTTCTTACAAAGCAGTTGAAAACTACTGCAATCAGACCTGAGGAACTTTGAAAGCACATTGATGGCGTCCATGGTGTCTTTATTCTCCTTGTACAGGACAAAGTGGCAAAAACTGCCACGGTTTTTGGGCCAGAAGTGTTTCCTTGGAGCTTTTATGGACACAGAAAAACAAGTTGTACTGTAAGAATTATTATAATTCACATATTAAAAACTACAACATCACTTTGAAAAGTCTCTCAAAATTCAAGCTATACCCTTCCCGATTTTCTACTTCCTTACATTTCTGGGCGCAGTTACCTTGTGGCAGAAATCTGAGCTTTTAATCAAGATCATTTTTCACTCTCACACTGAATCTCTATATCGCAAGACAAGATGGAAATCAATTCATGCTGTTATTACAACACAAAAAGTATTTTAACCACAACTTGTTACCAATGCCTAACTCCATGAGGGTTTTAACCACTTCCTCTGTGCTGTGTGGAGAATAGGTTCTTACCTGCAGTTGTTTTGACCTCTATCCACCAGAGAAGAGCAAAAGGAGGATAGAATAATGTTACTAAGAAAGAGATTCTTACGTACTGTGAGGGAGGGGAGTTGTCAAAGGTGAGATCTCATGCACAGGCCTGAGAGTGGAGCGTGGTATTTAAATGGTTTATGCATTGAGGGTTTTTTTCAAGGCACCATGATGTTGTGTGTCTGCTTTTCTTATTATTTCTTCTAAAGTGTTCAGTCTGACCAAACCAAGCATTCCACTGAATGACAAGGTGAGGCCTTTACCAAAAACTGCTGGTTGAAAAACCACTATGAGTACAGATCTGTGCAGAGTCGTGCAGGTGTTGTTGATCATGCTCATGCACAAGTGCATGCATTATATTTTACTGCTCTGGACTTCAGCTGTGACCACATGCATTGCAGCAGACTTTAACAAAAAAAAAGGACATGCAATAATCCCTTCTCTGATCATTAAATTACTGGTTATGGACTCGGTCCAGACAGTACAAGGAAAAGACTAGCATCTGGTTCTGTCTCCTCTCCACGTACCTGCTAGAGCTTTCTTCCCAGCAGCGTGATACGCTACTATGAACTTGCTTCCTTCCTTCTCTTCTGTCTTCGTCTCCAAACCAGGAAACTGAGTCTTGATGGCTTTGTGGACCAGTGTCCTCTTCTCCTTTGTATCATCCATCACCTACAGATGTTAAAGAACCAGGTAATGATATTACATAAAAATCTCAATGAGTTTTAACTGACGTCATAAAGGGATGCAGCTAGTGTAACCTCACCTCAATGGAGACATTGCCCTCTTTATTCTTGAAGAGCTGCAGTTCGCCAAGCTGCTTTTTCTGCTCTTCAGTCAGTACGTCAGATTCCTTTGCCTGCTCTTCAGCCTCTGGAGCTTCCTGACGCAGAAGGAACAACACAGAAACCTTAAAAGGATTATCTGATCTCATCCAGGGCGGGAGAAAACAGGTTAAAGCTTTCCTTTAATATGGGTTTGCTTACAATATCAGTATCATGTTTACAACTATTTTAATCATCAAGTGTACACGTGTGATTAATCTAAGACTTGCTAACAAGTTTAAAATAAGTTTCAACAAGAAATAAAACCACATATTTAAACAGTGACTCGTATTTCCTTCCAGTCAACTTAAAGAACTAGCCATGAGAATGAAATCTTAATAATAATGAAACGAAGTGACATGAAATTTAATCTAATATCTTACCTCAGCCTCTGCAGGGATAGAGAGATCATCTAAATGCACTATCTTGCCTTGTTTGTTGATTTCATGCACCACAAAATCTGAATATCTGAGAACAAACATAAAAAAAAGATCTGTCAAACAAACCAAACTGAATTGAGCCAAATGATGCTAAATAATTATGGACGAACCTTTCCTTCAGGATTCCTGAAAAGCCCTCATGGTCACTGACGTACTTCAGGATGCCCACATCCAACTCGGTGAGACCATGCTTCATCATATCGGCAAAGGTCTCGCCATCCTCCTCTCCGTCGCTCGCCTCCCGCTCGGGCTCCCCCTCCTCCTCCTCATCTCGGTGGGGAGGACCTCCATTTTCGTGATCGCTCTCTACTCTGGGTTTCTTTGACGGTGTGTCTTCTTCTTCATTCTCTGGACAGCCTCTTTTCTCTCCAACCTGGACAGGCACAGGCTCTGATTCAGCCATCAGAGCCAAGCTGGGACAAGGGCGGGACACAAAAACCATGCTTTAGTTAAAACATTTAAGCAGAGCACAGTTAAAGGGATATTCCACCAATTTTACACATGACATTTAGATATACTTGTCATTGAGACTATTGTGAAGACAACTGTATAAAGACTTCTTTCTAAAATCTTAGAAAATAACATTATGGAGGATTATTAGTAACCCAAGGCAATAATCTAAAACCGCTGCACTGAAGTCTGTTCTAAATACAGCTGTTAATATTCCACTGCAGCGTTGGCATGAGTAAAACACAACAACACTGTCATTAATGGCCTGGAAAACGATGCCACTGACTTACTTTTTGTGGAGGTGAGGTAGCAAAAGACAACTGTAGCTCAGGGAGGAAACACGTCTCGTCTCCCAGCTCCTGGACACACGCAGAGACTTCCTAAGGGAGCCGATCTTAACGCAGGCACTAAAAGACAGGACGAACACATCGCTGAGCGCTCAAAAGTTAGCAGAGCTAGCGCATTCGCACTGTCATCAGTTAGCTGGCTAACACCTTTAGCTGATGCTAACGCCGCGAGCAGCAAAGCTAAGCTGAAACCTCGGCGTAGACAACATGAAACGGGTTGTTGATTGCGCCCAAAAAGCTTATTTCACTTACCTTCGTGTGGTAAGATTCAGAAAAGTGCGGAGCAGCATGCAACGACAGCTTTTCGCACACGTGTGTGTGTGTGTGTGTCTGTATGTGCCGGAAACAGATCCTACTCTAAAGCCCGCCCGCTGCATATGTTTGGTCAAAGACCTGTCAGTCATCGAGTCAGCTTGGCTCAAAGATTGTCTATTTTTTAAAAAGATGAACGACTCAGTGACAAAAATTGTCACCCAACTTGTAGTTTCTTTTTCCCCTTTCATGTCTGATTTTGATTAGTGCTACGTAAATAACCTTTATTATTGTTATTCATTATTGTCGGTGATTGTTAGTCTCAGATTATATAAATATAAAACAAATGCTAAATGAGAGATTGCACTAAGTTTCTTTTTTTTTCCCTCTGGCACTCAGAAATCAACCAGTGCTCTGAAGCTAAAAAGATTGGTTGATTCATCAATTAGTCGACTGACAGAAAATTCACTGACTGTAATTTTGATGACTGATTAATCATTAAAGTATTTTTTCAAATCAAAATGCCAAAAGTTCACTATTACCAGCTTGTCAATACATACCAGATTTCCAGTTTTCTATGATAGAAGTAGTAGTAGAATTTTTTTGACTGCTGTTGAGAAACTAAATCAATTTAAATGTGTTAACCGGGGTTTCATAATGCTCAGCATTTTCACAGTAAATGTGATATTTATTGATGACTGATGATGTCATATTTTCCTGTTTCCCTGAGACGTACATAGGTTTTGAAGTGGTGTCTGAAGTCAGCTGTAAATGTCATTGTTAGACCCGCTCCACCAGAGCTCAGGACATTCAGATTAAGAAAGCTGTTGCTGACCACCGGCGCCGTGGCTTAGTTGGTTAAAGCGCCTGTCTAGTAAACAGGAGATCCTGGGTTCGAATCCCAGCGGTGCCTTTTAACTATGGAGGCGCAAAACGCTCAACTGATGGTTGTGCACGTGAGGTCAATACAAAGCAACGATCTCTGACGGTAAAATAAACAATAAAACAGGATGTTCGTTGTATGAACTGTGTATCAACTGTACCTATGCTCCAAACCCTTTCACTGGAGGGCCAGTGTTTTCTAATCCACATTTTGTCTCTGGGCACTGTGTTGTACGTAGTTCACTCAGTTGCCAGTTTAAGACTATTTAGATATCACATCCTCAACCTTTAATCCTAAAATAAATAAAACTGTCCTTTTATTGCAATATTTGGTGACTTCAGTGGAAATCCAGTTTGGCCTCCAAATCACCTCTCAGTGGTTTAAGGATGTAATGTTCTTTTCTAAAACTGGGACTGTGGGGACACTGAAAAATAAAATAGAAGAGGGGGAGTACTGGAGTTATGATTATACTTTTCCCCTTTAATATTTTGAACTGTTGAACTGTTAATTCTAATAACGCGTCAAGGAGCAGGGGGATGTGATTGGATCTTAAAGAAGTATATTAAACTTGTACCCTTCAATAAAGACATTTATTAGCAGGCTGTTTTCAGTGCTGATACAATGTATTGTGTTATACTATATTTTGACCACTCCATCCGGATCAGTGATGGCAGATAATAAATCACCTCCAATATGTCAATAATTAAATTATCACCTCTATTAAACAGTTCTAAAAATTCACAAATGGAGGATTTATTACAGGACTGTGGTGCCAGACTACATTAGTTTAATCTCATGTTCTTTACTGTTTGTTTGGACTTTTCATTCCTTTTCCTCCTTGTCAGTGCATCTTTTGCCTGTTTGGTAGTGTGAGTAACAGTTCAAATTATTATTATTTTCTGTTTTTACTTTTTGAGCACACCTGATTTAGTCTCTTAAAGGCAATGTTACGTCTTTCAAAGCAATTACATCAAAGAGCCGCAATCATGCCTACACGATTGTAGCAGACAAATTCTGCTAATTAGCCTCACTGTGCAGATTAATGTCCATTTAAAAACATTCTTTCTGACTTGTAATCCTCCATTCTGTGTGATGTTACCACATTCTACCATCATGTGCAGTGCCAATCACATTTTACATCAGTGAAAGTATAATTTAACATGCTGAATGGTGAGCTGCAGTTATTAAGTGGTGTGAGATATTAATTATTTAGCCTGAGACTGCCTCCCTTGTCCCTTGTTACCAAGTGTTCTGGAAAAGTAGGTATGTTTCACTAAGAGCATTAAGGAAAAATTCTAAAAATTTGGGCACTTACTCAGCCATTTGAAACCATTTGCTGTCACATTTACATCTCATGACTGAATTAAAATGGGAATAGTGCTCAAATTCAGCTCTAAATTATACTTGTAGCTTACGATTTTGTGCATGGACTCGCTAAAGCAGAACTGAATACACTGAGGGAAATGAATGGCTTTCAGTGACTCCAGGATAGAGCTACAGGGGCTCAGATCATATTTCCTGGTAATGGTGATCTGGATTTGAAAGAAACAGGCAATCTTTGTAAATAAAGAAAAAAAAAAAACATTAGAGGGGACAAAGCCTTTTTATGGCCCATATTGTCTTTTACCTGACATCTGAACTTGCTGTTGAACATGAACATGAGGCTAGGGATTGTAACTCTTAAACTTCTAGAGACACATAAAGTACACATAAAGTAGAGAGTGGGCTGTAGACAGCAGTACACAAAACACACAACTGACACTATAAATAGTATAGAAACAACATCCTGGGCTTGCTACCAAGCTTTTGCACTGATACAGTACATAGCTTTGTAAAAATGTAACATAGCTGAGGAGAACTGTATTAGATTCAGTACTAAACTACTGCACCTCAGTTTTGTTTGGCTTGAACGTGTTGCGTTAAACTAAATAATAAATGTTTAGTCAGAATACCACTTGTTTATTTTGTTCAACAGGTTAATTGAAGTTCAATATAGCCTCCAAATGAGAAGAAAAAAGAAGAAAATGAAATACAAAGAAATACAAACTGGCTAGTAACAAATAATCTACATTAGTTTAGTGTAAACTCTGTTGCCATTTTATTAGGTACAACTAAAATAGTCTGATTTAAGAGTCTTACAATAAATTCTCCCTTCATGAAGATTTTAATGTCCAGTTTTTGTTGAAACTGTTTTACAGAGTTGTCGATTCAGCTCCATGGTCATTTTGGAGGATGCGGTTTGTGGTGCTGCATCGCTTTATACGGACACCTGCTTCTGTTATTTAGTTAGATACGTGGATACAGATGAGGTGGACAAAATAATACAGCATTTAAAAACACCAATGCAGTTCCACAGCGCTATATTCTGCTGTTTAACTTTACATTTAGGTGGCAAATGTGTATTTAACTGTTAATTGTGCAAAGTGGCGCAGGTCCAGGCGATTCAGCACGCGACTCCGCTATCCAACGACAGAGGGAGCGCGTGTCATCCAAAGGTAGAGAGGTTAGTGTGTGTGTGTGTGTGTGTGTGTGTGTGTGTGTGTGTGTGTGTGTGTGTGTGTGTGTGAGAGAGAGAGAGAGAGA
>JBBMJY010000021.1:19405027-19512303 GCA_037833715.1 Toxotes lorentzi
TGTGTGTGTGTGTGTGTGTGTGTGTGTGTGTGTGTGTGTGTGTGAGAGAGAGAGAGAGAGAGAGAGAGAGAGAGAGATTCCGGCTGCTGCCGCCGTGCTGCCTGCTCCTGCTGAGGGGAAGAGGAGGAAACATGAGCTCCAGGAAAGGTGCGTATCCCCCAGCCACTAACTCGGCTATGCTTCCCCACTTCTGGTTGTATTTAATGTGAAAGGTGGCAGAAGTTACGCGAGGAGAAAACCTACCGGGGCATGCTAAACGACGCTAAATGACGCGTGCCAGCCAGCTTTAGAGCCTGATGATGTGTGTTTGTTCTCTCCCCCCGTCCCTCCTACACTCTTCCCCGGACTCGGACGTCGGTCATGCCCGTGGACAAACGTAACCTCACCCCGCCAGTGATGGCCATCCAGGCCAGAAAGAGGAGGCCGAAGGGGAAGAAAGACAAAACGGGTCATCATCGGAGGTAAGAGGGGCGGCGGCGGTCGGGGACCGCACGACGTAGTGAGAGTGAAATGTTTGTTGACAACGGGTCTCTCTCGGTGTGACGCCGGCGCTGCTGCCGGTGCGTCGGCGGTACACTGTGCGCACATATGGCAAAAGGCGTGTATTTACATCTCACAGACGGGCTACTGTGGAGTGTGGGAAGTTGCTATTTACGTTTAAGGACTCAGACCGGGCATTTGGACTTTGTGGTCCCCCCACAGGTCCACACTTGACTCCCAGCAACATTTGCAGCCACAGCTCCTCGGCTTTGTACCTTATTTTGCCTCTTCAGTGCTGATGACCTCTTGATTGATTTTTGCGCTGGGGGTTGCAGAGGGAGGTTTGACAGATGTGACAGCTCATTTCCTTGGCCCCCTTTGCAGCAGTGATGGCTGGACCAGACTGATAGGGAGTAAAAGCCCACCATTTATCACGTAGCCTCTGTGGGAATCTCTCACATGGTGTTTGATTATGTAACTTTCCTTGAATCTGTCAGAGCATTGTTTTCCGGTGCGTGTGCGCCTCTGGTATTGTTAGGCGGTCTTGCAGGGAAGATGCACGGGTATTTCAGCGTGATTTCCCGGGCGTGAGCGTTTGCAGCGGGCTTGTGTGTGAGCAGCGCAGTGGCTCTGTAAAGTGCATGCGAATTGGAGTGGAGAGAGTGGGGGCTTACTTCATGGCATGATGCTATTGGAGCGACGTCACCGGCAGCCGAAGGAAGCATCAATTAGGTGATACCAACGGTGCGACCACCCCTGGAGGGTGCCGGGTGCCGGAATGGGCTGAAATTCCCAAACACCTGCACAAAAAAATAGAAAAGAAAAATTATAATACAAATAAGCAACCAGATGTGTGCAAAAAAGTGTCCATTCATAAATCCAATTTTCCCCATATTCTTTCTTAAAACATGAAAATATGATGCAAGTGATGACTCACTCTGCTTCATGCTGTATTTTCACTTATTTCAGATTTTTTTTTTCCAGGAGCAGCTGTCTTCTAAGTGAAAAATGACTCCTGTTGTAGCCCTGAGATTGATGTCCTGTTGTTGGAGGTCTTGCCTTCTGCCCGGTGTATGCTGGGATATATACAGCAGGGCTTAGCGCACAGGGGGATTAAGAATGCAGAGAAAATGAGTGAATCTGACAAAATGACTCTTGATTCAAGACCATCATTGCTGATGTTTTCAATGAAGTAGGGCTGCATCTAAAAATGGTGCTCATTATTAATGAACCTGCTGATTATATAGCTAAATAAAAGGCAACCGTTCTGATAAATTCAGAACGGTCGTTTTTAAAGCAAAGCTGGTGAAAAAATGTCTAACATTTCCTGATTTCAGCTTCTCAGATGAGAGAATTTCTTGCTTTTCTTTGTCATATGTCATAGTAAACAGAATATTTTGTTGTTGGTTGAACAAAACACGACATTTGCAGATGTCACCTTTGGCTCTGAAGTCGTGTGGGGGCAGTTCATCAAAATAATCATTGGCAGACTAATCGATAATAAAAATCACTGTTAGATGATCATCAGTGGATTAATTGTTTGTCTATAAAAATCCTGAAAATAGTATCTGCTCCATAAAGCTCATACTCTCAAGAAGTTCTTTATCTACTGTTCTGCAAAAAAAAAAAAGGACTGAATTCAAATTGCAGCATAGACACTGTAAATAAAACTGATGAACAGTCACCTCAAGACAGTGAGGTCAGAATAAAAAAAAGATCTAAACTAACATGTTTATAATGTATAAATATTTAAATAGGGGTGAAATAACAGGAAATTGGCTGAATAGTTGACGAGCTGCGTCAGAGAAATCAAGTCTGGATCTTTCTTGAATTTACGAGCATTTTTAAGTCAAAAGAAGTTTAATGTCTTTACTCTTAAATTTATGAGCAGGTATAAAAGGGAAGGATTCTTCACTTCACTTCAGACAGCCCCCCCCACCCCACCCTCAAGCACACGCGAGGACACACACACACACACACACACACACACACACACACTCATCTCTCCCTCTCTGGAAGTTGACTTCTCTTACAAACACACTCACTTTCAAAGACAGAGTTCACTCTCAAGGGTTGTGATCTCCTTTGATCCAGATTCATTCCTGACCCCTGCTAAAGGACTTCACACAGCAGAGATAGGCTTTGTGTTCTGAAACCACAAACACACATGCACACAAATGCGTACACACTCTCTCACACACACACATTTCTACTACAAAGAAACCTTCACATCCAGACCATTATGTACTGAGGTGAATAGTAGTGTTTAGACTCAGTTTAGATACAGTCAGTGCTTTGTCACTTGACTTTGATCTCCTCTGATTTAAGCTGATACAACTTTCCACGTTTGAGCTCATTCACTCAGACAAAGATGCACGTACATAAAAAAAATGCCCAACCTAAAGAGGTGTCCATTATATCTCACCCCCCAACTATGTGGATTCTGACCTGACCTCACTCGGTCTGGCAAACAAACACACAGGCTAACAAACACAGAGGGCAGAGGGGAGATTTAACCACAGCTTATAGGAACAGATCCAGGTGCCTTGCTGAGGACTTTATTAGGAAATGCATAGGAGAGTTCTTGTGTGTGTAATGATGATGATGGTTACATATGGAGATATGTCCATTGTCCTTACACCAGCATCACACAACATTCCCACATTGGCATTTTCTTCTCATAAGCCTCTGCTCAGGCTGAAGTTTGGCAGAGTCATGCTGAGGCTTTTGTGAGGTCCCCAAAGTCTGTACTAAGAAGATGAGGAAAAAGTAGAAGTTGTCCTGTTCCAACAGGTGCAACAAAACTATATATAGTGGTATGCTTCTTTTGGGGAGGGAGTTATATTCTATGCTTTTTAGTAGAGAGTTAATAGTAGAAAGGAAATTGCGAGAGAGAGGGAAAGTGAGAGAGAGGAGGGATGGTATGATACAAAGCAGACTTTGCAAGTCATGATCAGTCCCTTAAATCACCGGGACACCAGTGCAGATGCTACAAAACTGACAGTCACAGAAAGAAGCCTAAGAACAGACCTCACCAGGTCAAATATGTGAACACCTGCTGGGGGAGTACCTTTGGGTGTGTAGGGCCTTTTAATTGCAATGCACGTTTCAACAGCTTTCATTATCTAAAGATGCATCAGACGTATTCGTACAGAATTTTTTTGTCTTAATTACTGTCTTTTATTGAAGAGCCAGACTGATCTGAGTCACTCGTTGCAGAGAAGTGATGTTTGTCTTTCCAAAGATCAGGCATTGTTGTTGAAAAAGGATGACTGCATTAGTACAGCAGCTTCTCTTTGCTTTGATTTTCTGTTGATGAAGTTTGAGGTATCACTGTGGGTCTTCTTGTTGTTTGGGCAGTCTTAGTCGTAGTTGGCAAAGTCTGTTCGTCAGTTCCACCACTTAGGTCCAGACTGAAAGATCTCAGAAACTACTGAATGTCTTGAAACCTACAGCCTTTTATGATCCCCTGGATTTCCCTGTTATAGCACACGGTGGGTTCATGTAAATTTAACAAAAAACCCCACAGTTATGATGAAATGAGGCAATATAAACAATGTGTTTGTAGATTCACTCAAGTGATGGCACATTAACAGTTGTTTATGCACTGAATCTCATTATTATCTACTACAGAATGATGGATCAGTCATCTTTTATTGGTCACACAGTATCTCAGACACCATTGATCAGAAACTGACAGGAGGTATGGTGCATCTCAGCGCTAGAAGGTTTTTTCTTTGCAGATTCAAAAGCAATGTGATGTATTTGTTGCTGTTTCACCCCGAGGCAGACGGCATCATTTGTGAGGGACCACATGCTCAGCTACAAGTCTGGTCTTCAAAGTCTTTCACCAGCTTTTATCACTATGCTGATCACACATCGTGTACCAGGCAGCAGAATTCAAAGACATTACTTGTGATTTGTGAGCGTAGTTGTGCTTTAGTATTATTTCTTGCATTTCAATACTAGAATAACATTGTGCCCTGCGTGTGTCTATAGATGTGCGAGGTCTGTAGGTGGAGTAGTAGGAGATGCTTTGAACTTGGTTGTGGCCCAAAAGAAAGTTCACGCCACGCTAACTTTGTTACACCATCTCTCTTCATCGTCCAACTTTTTTTTTTTTGTTGTTTGATGTTTACGTTGTTGCCTACATGTCTTTGACCTGTCTCTGACCTTATCTCTTTATCTCATCAACAGATTTGTTGATGTTTCAGTCTGTGTTGATGATCTGGCTGCTGTTTCTCAGTCTGTGCGTGAGTAAGAGAGATATTAGAGTTGAGATATTAAAAGATTACCGGTATTGATGCTTCAGTAAACTTGTTCTTGCTCACATGATCTCAACCCAAGGCCAAACAAAAAGAACCAAACCAACCAAGCAGCGTTCTGCGTTGTCCAACAAGTTGGGGAAACGATACTAAAGATTTAGCATTGTCTAATAAAGGTTCCAAATGTTTTGCACAGTTTTTTCCAGCAGAGATCTCTAATGAGATGATTTTTCAACTGTTAAATGTCCCATTCAGTTTATATCTTTATCACAATGCTTTTAAAAAAGACAAGTCTAAGGGATCCATATTTTAGAAATCCAAAATCCTTTGTTAATGTTATATACTGTATTTTATGTACAAATAAAAGGAAAGAATCTTCTGGTCCATATACTGCGTATATGGTTCTCATTTTCTTTTCAAAATATTGGTATCAGTATAATGCATGTGTGGACAAAATCAAAACTCAGCTGAAGTCAGTAGGTGCTATAAATGTGTCTCAAAGGACTTTATGGGAAAATAGTTTAGAAGCATAAAGGGAGAAACTTCAGCTTAACTGTTTAATCAAAAATATTGAAATATAAACTTCCAAATTGATTTATTAGTACAGTTTTATCTTCATTGCTCAGTGTCTCAGCCCATGCAGCTTGGCTTGTTCTCTTTACTAGGGATTGTTTAACTGACAGCAACAAAAACACAAGTGCTTTGCAAGCTGCTGCAGGAGCCACAGGAAACAATCGTACCCCTTTTTCTCTGACCGGATTAGTTTAGTGACGGATCATAGCTTTTACACCTTCACATTTATTTCTCTCACTCTATCATCTCTCCCTTTATTGAGTTGGACTGTCACCTAAAATAAATGGACCATCATGCCCTTTTGTTGTGCACGTCGCCATAGAAACATTGGCTGTATGACTCCCGTGGACCAGTAGCAATAACAACCCAACAAAGCAAGTCCTAGTCACCATGATTACAGGCACAACAATGATGCAGTAGTTAAGAGCCAAGGCAGAGTTTGCACCTGTAACAGCTAAAGAATCCAATTTTCTATACCAGGGCTTTAAAATGGCAGCTAATGGTACAGATGATGGAAGGAGGTTCCTATGAAGAAAAGTAAAAGCTAGCAGCCCTGTCATCAACCTATGACTCTCATTGATGAAAGATAAAATGTTGGATCTGCCTTACGGAATACAGATTGAAAAAGTGTCTCCATTCATGTTTTAAGATGACAGGTCCTTGCAAATTTCAGAGGCTGAGACTTAGGTGTGAATCACCTCCTGGACTAAATGGATCTGGATCAGCATACCAAAACATGCTGGGGTTGTGAGTGTGAATGGGACATAAAATGACACCAGTATAATAGTATTCATTAGTCATAACTTTTCCAGACAGAGCACTATTGAGTCTAAATGCTAATATTTTACATGGTATATATATGTGTCAGCTTGCAGTGCCTGTTGTAGTGCTGTAGACCCTTCTGCATGAAATGAGCTGGCTCTAACCTGACTAATGTTCCCAGACATTGCACTGTAAACTGCATTGATTTTCAGTGGGGGCCCATAGTCTTTAACTGAAGATGAGAGCAGGCAGCTGGCTGGAGTGCTGTGCAGAAACGAGGCAGGGCTTAATCACTGGTACCAGGCAGCAAGCTGAAGCTGGAGTTTGTCAAGACTGAAATGTCTTGTCAGGTTTATACTCTTCTAAATTTATAAAGCTAAGGCCAGTATATAATACATACCACAGAAACATGACATTTTGGTTTGTCAGATATTACAGATACACACCAAAAAAAGCATAATTTACAGCAATAAATCAACACCTATATACATAAAGTGCTGTATAACATTAATATGCAGACTTTATCTTGTTCCCTTGTGTTTCTTTATGTGAAAAAATATGTAACAAAGGTCCATGGCATCTTAACCCATAATCCTCAGGGGCTTTCCTGATTGTATAAATTTACTAGTGTGTGAGATATCAGTCTATAGTTCAAAATTTTGGGAGATTGATCATTTTCTTGGCAAGAATTAGATGAGAAGAGCAATGCCACTCATATTGAGCTTGGCAGCCAAATATTTATGTATTTATTAATGTTCTTTTTGCTTATTGTACCTGTTGTTGTGATAAATGAACGTCTACTGATTAGGAACCGGTAAGCGAAAGGTCCAGACTGGCTCCCATGTTAATAAACTGAATTGATTCCCAGGGGAACACAGGAGTCCATCTATCTGTGGATGAACACCAGTAGCCTTGTGTCTTGAGTTGGCCAGATGTCCTCAGAGAGTTGATCTTTGGCAAGCAGATTTGTTCAGCTCAGGCAATAATGCTTCCTTCATCAGTGCTGCAAGCCTGGCTGGATGGAGCTGATGGTGGTAGCTGAGCGCGGAGCATGTGAGCTGCATGCAGAGCGAGAGGGAGAGAGTGGGAGACGAAAAGGGGGAGAGAGAAACGGTGAGAGGCATGCTGAAAGCTAGCGAGGTGGAGCAAAAGATAAAGAGAGAGACTAGGAGGGAGGGAGGAGGACTGAGATGGTGAAAAGGAGAGTTTGCATATGTGTGAGCAAGAATCTGGCCAACCAATAGAAACAGGAAAGCTGGAGATGGAGAGAGTGAGTAAGGAAAGTGGAGAGAGGGAATTAGAGGATGCCACAGGGCAGCTGAAGGCAGGAAATGAGGGCTTGCAAAATCTGCTGCGTTGGACACAAGGGAGAAAGCGCATAGGTCGCTGAACGACGAGCAGCTGAATGCAGAAGCAGGGGAGAGCCCAAAATGCTCATTTATGTAAAAATATGAGACATGCAGGCTACTACTGCTCTATGTTTGGCTCACATCCTTGGAAATGCGCCATTACAAGTCAGACCTGAACGGCAGCAATTTATACTGTTTCCTTTTAAGCAACTCTGCACAGGGGAAGGTGACCAGAGAAAGAATTATGTTTATGTTTTGCAAGTTCATTGTCAAGGCCACAGAGGAGCCATCCACACCCATGGTCTGTCATGTCAGGATTGTGAGGTGAAACTAATTTCAAGTCAGCCTGCAGCGCTAGATTTTACAGTGACGGTTGAGCGGAAGTAATTACCTGCTACCCATCAAGGCCTGTGTCAGGTCAAATACTTGGAATAACTACACATTTCAGAAACAGTTGAAATCCCAGTATTGATTGCTCCTATTTTGGCATCACAGGTGATTACACATTCAGTGGACATTAGGCTTTTTTATTGGTGTTTTTGGCTGATGATTGTCACTCTCCTTTTTAGCTCTGTTATGGTCTCCACCAATTCCCGAGGGAAATGCCTGGCTCTTTAGCTGCTAAATGGTCCATTATGACCAGCTAGTCATTAACTTTGCCTCTATGTTTGGTGCTGGTTAGCTGGTGTAATAAGGGTTTAACAGAGCTCTATCACTGAAAATTGCTGCTGGAAAAAGTGACAAGAGCACTGACCCTGAAGGAAGTTGTGGACCGTAAAACCAAAACAATTACCTAAAAGAAGCCAAAATGCTCCAAAGAGCTGAGGGAAACTGCAGAGTTGGGTGATAATTCCCTGTGGGTCCTTCATTTGATCCATTGTGAATATCAGCATATTGATATATTGGCATATTGCAGCTTTAATCTGAAGGAAAGCCATTTAATACAGTGCCATAAACAATGTATTATGTGTAAGATACAAAATCAAAATGTGTCTAGATTTATCTACATACACTCATCCTGTCTCATACTGAGAGACTGACTGTGCCCCTCACAGATCATTCATTGTTATATACTGATTTGTAATATGATATTAGCTGCTTCCTCTGTGGTGTCTGAGTGGGAATGATATTCTCCCTGCTGGCCACAGTGCCAGTATTATTGCTGGCTGACTAGCTGATTGAATATACTGAAGAAGTAGGCCACTCCAGTAGGTGCTGAAGTAGGAGCTCCTGAGAAGAAGAATTTAATCTCACCTTTTCAATAGTTATGTAGATGTGCTGATTTTGTGAGCCACCAGGTTGCATCTGGACTTGGCAGTTAATAAGGGTTAGGTTGAGTGGTTGTTCCTTTTTAGCTCTTACCGAACCTGCCGGTACTATAATCTGTTGTTGTTATGTGAACTGCTCCTTAAATCTGCTTGTCTTCGGGGGCTCGCAGGGTGGATTTTTCCATTAGATGTTGCTCCCCTTTTTAAACTCGATGTTTGTCTGACCAGGGGGGAGAGTTTGAGCTTGTTAAGGATTTCCTCCTGCTTTCCCAGAGCATCAGCCAGGAGAAAGCACAAGATCCAAGCAAATCTACGAGTCAGTCAGACTGAATAAGGAGACAGAGCGAGAGTGAATTAAAAGGAGGGATTCCCATGTTTAGAGTGTGTGTGGTCCAAATAGGATTGGTTCAGCCAGGGACAGGGAACAAGGATTTGCTGCTCCCTCTTCTGAAGTGTGGTGGAGTTCTGCAGTTGCAGGCCAGTGGGTCATCACGGGAGGAGGAAGGGACGACATTAATAGGGCATGTAATTCTTTGAGAGCAGGAGCTTATCACAGTCGGGGAGACTGTACACTGCACAGTTACCCTCCACTGCCACCTTCTGGTTGATTGGGAGGAGGAAATGCTGTGAAGTTGCATTTCTGATGGATGTCCTGTCAAGCTTTCAAATTACTTCTGCATTTTTAACCTTCAAAAATATTCTTTTAGATTTAGTTAGATTTTACACATTATATGCTGGCAAAATATACAAAAAAACACAATGTCAACAAGCTTTAAAGTGACACTCAGTGTAAAGACTCTATCAAGTATTGTATATTTTTATGTTGCTCAGTTGCCAAGAGGAAACTCAGACAGAAGCAGACAGTGCAACAACTCATTTAAATTTTTCACACTAATGTAGAGATAACAGAAAGTGAGGTGACGCTGGCACCTCTAATTCCTCTTTTCTTTAGCTAGTAGCACTGCCCTTAGGGTGTTTCTCCGCCTATAAATATTATGCAGTTTTACTGAAATGCAAAGCCTGCATACTTGCCGTTATTGTCTACATCACCATTTATTAGGGACTTCTAATTGTGGAAGATTTTAACATATGTGCTGATGTTGCAGCACACTCTGAAGCCGAGGAAGCACATAATCTTTTAAATTCTACTGACTTAAATAACTTAAAGTAATTAAAAGTGATTTTTTTCAACGATTTAACATGGAGAGGATGTGAAAGGGCATATTTCAACCTTCATCAGTGTCTGCACATCTGTTTCTCACACTGCATATGGCCTCGACAGCTTCCACAAATTAGCAACCTCTATGTAGCCTAGTGTCCAAAGAAGGGCAAAAAAGGTTCAGCAAATCACTTTCTGCTGCTAGCTCACATTTTTAATAAACTTCTCTCTGCTGCTGTTTGATTTGGCAGACAGACAGCAAAAGGACAATTTCAGAGAGATTTTAGTGAGGCAACTCATACTGCAGTGCAAGTGAGGTGGACAAAATGGGATTTGTGAGTGGGAAATTACATCCTTGAATATTGCTGTCTCTCATCATTTTTGGATGTTCTTGTCTGTATTGTCACTACCTGGTTATGCCCTTTGCACCCCAAGAAAACATGATGCTGTAGATCACTTAATGTCCAGTTTTTAAAAACAGTCTTGCTCCTTCTTTTTTTTTGCTTCTTGCTGCTCGGCGAATAGCTTTTGCACAAAATGAACTACCAGCAATGATTTAAAGTAATTACCCCCTTTGAAAATGGGAAATGTTAAGCACAAACCCAAAGCCTCATGGAAAATCTAGATACAGTTTCAGTTAAAAGAAACCATTGAAAGCCTATGATGATGAGATAGCAAGATGCTGCTCGTGACGTCTGCGTGCTCCAGAGTGTAATACGTTTTAACATTTCCCCTATTTACTCACCAATAATCACAGATAATATGATAGATGCAGACACAGGCACAACAGGACAGAATCAATACTCATTTCAATGATACTGAATTGCCAGTACCAGCTGTAATCACTGCTCCTCATGTTTGCAGTCTAGCCACAAGGTATTCTTTCTACCATGGCTGCTGTTGCCGTTGTAAATATTGAGTAATTGGCTACACTGAGTAGTCTGGTGTCCATTTAGCTCAGTCTTGAAAACCTGGCTGAAAATTCTTGACAGATCTAGAAGCATCTGAGTTTCATACTTAGATGATTGTAGAAATAAACCAAACAACGTATACAGAATTTATTTTATGATAAAATCCTCAATATTATAACCCTCTCTTAGCTTGATAGCACTTTTAGTGATGTATCTTGTGGAAAAAATGAGATATATTCATTTTACCATCCACTACATCTGTTATTTGCAACTGAAGTGGTCTATGTAGTGTGTGGTTCTTATTCTGTCTGAATGTCAAAACATTTGGACGGAACATTTGTACATGGAGTGCTGCTCTAGTGTTAGATTTATTCAGTGTTGCATGCAGTATTTGCAATAAAAAATGTGATGTGTTCGCTGCATTACTGCTGTCATTATGAAATACACCTACAACACAGACATCAGGCCTCTATAAGCCTGCATGATAGAGGTCTTTTCAGTTCAGTTCAAATCAGTTTCACACAGATATAAATATAAATTCTGCTTAGCTCAATATACTTCTTTACAGCTTCACATTCTTCTTGATTTTTAGCTTTCCCAGCAGCATGGCATATTATTCATGTTGCCCTCAG
The DNA here is from genome assembly GCA_037833715.1 of Toxotes lorentzi. NCBI lineage: Eukaryota > Metazoa > Chordata > Actinopteri > Toxotidae > Toxotes > Toxotes lorentzi. Next base: position 19,416,427 of record JBBMJY010000021.1, read on the forward strand.
AGTGATTTATTATAACTGTGGTCATTCCTTAACTTTTCATCAAGCACCATCATCACATACACATTTCATTTTGTCCAGTAGTTTTGTTTATGACCTCAGCTGCATTTTAGTTTATTATCCTAACATGCGAAAACTAAGATGGAGAACATGGTAAACACTATACCTACTAATTGTCAGTTGCTAAATTAATCCACCTGCTTAACATCAGCATGTTAGCATTATCATTGTCTGCATGTTGGCAGTGCTGATGTTAGTATTTGACTCAGTGCACTGCTGTGCCAGTACAGCTTCACAGAACGACTAGCATGGCTGTGGCCTCTTAGTCTCCAACCCTTGCACCACACGTCGAGCTTGTAGATTGCCAGTGGAACTTGGCTGCTTACAGGAAGCATGAAGGACAATTTTTACACATCTCATGTTAAATTAAAGTCATTAATCTCTATTTTATAGAATAATTCCGGTCTGTTACAACTTAGATCTCATTTTTCATAGGTGGGTCTTGTTTAATGTTGCACTGGAGTTCTCTAACATGTTTTTCCAATTGTGAGGCATATTTTTCCAGTCTGCATTTGTCTCTTGGCTGCCTTTTTGATGTGACTCCTGTTTAGCCCCATTTAGCTTGAACTTGAAGGCTGTACCCTCACATTTAATCCTGTAGAGACATTTAACCACCAGTCTCAGAGTATTTCAGTCACATTACAGCAGTAGTCCTGCTAAGTGAATTATCACATTCATTGTGTTGACATAACGCTCGCCGGTGACCACAGGCCTGCCTTCTCTCTCCCCCATGCTGCAGGGCTGATATCACAGTACTCTGTAGCTGGAAACACAGGGCACTCATTGTTGTACCCCCCCTCAGCTTGCAGGCAGGACTATTTTCTCTGCCCCCCTCATGCTTTATGACAGTAAGGAAAAAAAACAAAACATTTTTCTGTTTGTCTTTGTTTGCCCCACCCCCTCCAACGTGCTGCTGTTTACGTCTCCCCAGTGCCCTGTATCCCATTATGAATGTTTTGTATCAAGTGAAGAGTGCATTGTGTGCAGGTTTGAGTCCCATGAATGTAATTCTCATTCTGGCCAATAGAGGTATTCATGTCCCAGTTTTTGGTGGTTGGTGAAAGGACTCTTTGTAGGTACTGCTCTTCCACCTCCTGTTGTTTGTCATGCTAGAAGTGAATGAATACTGTAGCTCAGACCTTATGTTTAGCAATTTAAATCAACAGTTTAAAGATTCTGTGTGCTTTCCAAAATGAATACAAGGCTTGCTGTTTTATGTTAGTCAGAGTACACACAAATATCCCTTTTCACTTGTGCTAATTGATCCTTAGCACAAGTGAAAAGGGATAAAGGGAAATTGCTTTTAAATTTTCATTCACTTCTTGAGTTACAGTCTTCCCTTAAAATTCCTTAAAAAAGTGCATATCCGTGCATATGCAGTGCATTGATCATACAAACACCTTCACCTCAGCTAAGTGTTGTTACTGGACCTGCCTTGTCTTCCATTACTTAGCTTAAGGGGTGTTAAAAAACATGATGTTGGCCACTTTGCGGGTGAGCTTGGTGTCAAGTGATACCCAACCCCATGTGTGTCAGGATCCATTTAAACATGTCAGCAGCTGCCTCGCTTGAGGTCAGAGTGTAGGAAGAGAGGGCAGGGGTCACACACACCACTTAGCTAACAGAGTACCAGGTGGAGCGGTTACTGGGTCATAATCTCATTGTTTTTTTTAAGTATGAGCTTTGGGTAAACAGTATACCACCCCTGTCACTTACTGCACATACACCAACCACAGCACACTCTTGCTATAGCTTGCAAAGTGCACACGTTCAAAGATATTGCTATAGAGTGCATTCCCCAGGGTAATGAGGCAGAGAAAGTGCAAGGTGCTTACCTGTGTATGTCTAGATGAATTACGAGCACTCAACACTGACCAGTAACTGTGTATGTGAGTGTATGTGTGCGTGTGGTGGGTGGCGTTATGCCTTTTCCCATTAAACTGGAAGAAAGTAGACTGACAGGACATAAATGAGAAGAAGAGACTGGAGAGCCATGAGTGAGTGATTCAAGCCCATGATTAGTCCTGATGTTTGGAAATATACTTTTTCTTAGGGCCCACATTTTCACATGTCACAACATGAAACGCACAGGTGTAATTAATAACACTATTAATTGTTGCATTGCATATAGGTGAGCCAGATTCAGGACACTGATATTGTGCAGACTAGGTCACTGTCCTGGCTTACTGGGACACTTAAATAGAACAAGTACATGATCCAATAACAACTTAAACCTGCAGTAACTGATTGTTTTGGCCAGCACAAACAAGTTGTGAACATAGCACTGGTATATCATCACCTTTTATGTAGATATGATGAACTTGTTAGCAAATAGTTGCTTATTTGCCCATGTAGCAGTTGTGAAGCAGCATTATCATTTGGAGTTGTGTTTATAGACTCCTGCTGAGTGTAAGTCCACTACTCACTCTCTTTTAACTCTGTTTTGGGTCTCTACCAACTTTTGAGGGAAATATCTGGTCCTTTAGCTGGTAAATGCTCCGGTATGTTCACCAGCTTGTCTCTAACTCTGTTGCATCTGCTGTTTGGTGCCGAGCAGGTAGCACACAGTAGGTTTTTTAGAGCTTCTTTGCTGAAATCAACCTCCTGCTGCAGCCAAAAATGATGTTTTGAGAGCAGTGACAATTCTCTGTTGGATTATTTCTACAAACCGCCCCCACCTTTAATGTTGTAGCATTGCCTTCACTTTCTCACTTGATACATTATCATAATAAAGATATTGATTTCTGCCACTTTAACATTATGTGATAATTTGTGCGTTTCATTACCCCCAGAGATTTTAAAACTTTATTATTTGATGTCTTCTGTGACTCATGTAATTGTTTTTATTATTATATATATTATATATGTGTCACTTGATTGTTGGTTGTCTGGCTTGAGATGTTTTATTCTTTTATTCCAGTTGTGTGTTTGTCTGGCTATGATGTTTCTTGTTCTCAGGTCTCAGATCTTGATCTCAGTGAAGTAAAGACATTATCGAACTGTTTTCACAGACCGAGTAGTACTCAGTAAATTGGCTGAATGGCTCTTTAATGTTGGGATTAAAAACGTAAGAAGTGTAGTCTTACACATCTCCCCTTGTTGGCAGTTACACATTTTTCAGTCCTGTCGTTTTCGGGCGGTTCTGCAGGTGCGGTTGCTGCTAAAACCAAAAATAGAAATGTCCCGTAACAGTTCAGGAAATGTTTAGATCATTGGATTTGTAAATTTATAAGACTGGGAAATGTGCCCTACACATAACCTCTGTTTTTGTTTCCTGTGTGTGTGTGTGTGTGTGTGTGTGTGTGTGTGTGTGTGTGTGTGTGTGTGTGTGTGTGCGCGCGCGTGCATGCGTGCATATGTGTGTATGAGGAGATCTATATCCATTATAGTCCCTATAGCTTGGTATGCTCCATATAGAAGTGTGTAGCAGCTCTAAGGCAGACCTGAGGCTATCAGTATGCCAATCAATCTGGACACTGACTGCTCTAAACACACACAAACACACACAAACACGCACACACACACACACACACACACCCGCATGCATTGCACTACAAGGCAGGCCACTTTGTGTGTGTGTGATTATGTGTGTTTCCACTTGGGGGCAATGTTTTCTCTGCAGACAGTGACAACAAGGCTGTAGACACAAAGAGCACAGTCACTGTAAAAGTAGCTGCATCTTGCTCGTCTGCCTTTGTACACACACAGACACACACACACACAATCCACTGTATATGCATTTACATTTCCTACTTGTCTGTACGATTGTGCTTCACTGTGACTTCTGTCTGTGGCTTCATTTGTGTCTTTGTGTGCACTGTGTGTCCAGGAGCAGTTTGCAATGTATGTGTGTGTTTGTGTGTGTTTGCCAGCATAAACCCCTTCTCTCTCCCCAGCATCCACCAGGCAGTGAGGAGAAGTAGGCCGCTTAAAGATAGCTCCCGGCAGCCTCAATACCAACTCCCAAAATATATCTGCTCATGAGAGTCATCATCTCTCTCCCTCCCCCTCTTTCTTATTCTTCTTTTGCTCCTTCTCCTTTTGAAAATAGAGCGAGAATCAGCCTTTGAATTTGCAAATTGATAGCCTGGGTGAAATATCCTGAGGTGTAGATGTGTGTTATTGTGTGTGTGTGTGTGTGTGTGCACCTGTAAGTGCGTGTGTGCATGTTTCCTTCACATGAATGAGCTACTCTGTTTTGGGGGATCTTAAGTCTTGTTCGGTTTATCCCCATAGAAAGGTGACATTAGGATTGTACCATTGCTCCCATAAAAATTTAGGGGCGTGTTTATTGTATATCTGCTGATACCAAGTACCGATTCAATACCAGTTCTTCCTTTTGTATGCTTCAAAACTTGGAACTCTGCAGATAATTTTTTTGTAAGGGAATGTGGCCAGAGATTGCTGTGCACTACAAACTTGTCAGCAGCCTGCCATGACTGAGTGAATGTAACTGATATTGAAAACATAGAAATTTATAATAAATTCTTGAAGAAACTAAGTTTAAAGTGAATTGATCACGATATAGCTGATACCCAGTCTGCTCAATAAGGTCAGTATCGGCACTGATACGGATCCAACAGATCGCATTGGTCTAAAGATGACTTTGTAAAATTAAATTATTGATGGAATATTCTTTTTTGGATTCTTTGATCAGTTATACAGGCAATAAATGGAAAAAAGGGCTCATTCATTGGCCTTTATAGCTGACTGTGCTGACATACACTTGCTAACGCCATTTGCTGCCACAGCTCCATCCACCCCCCCAACCTCCTCTTTATGTGCAAGGTTTTGGTACTGTTGATGCCAGTGCTCAATTTACCAAGATCTAATGTTCATGCATGTGTTTGTTGGGAGATCATATGGGCTCAAATTAGATATTGAACTTGTGAAGTGATGTTCTCGAAACAGATCTCTACTTGTCTTGCTACTGCGAACTGGCGATTTGTCTGGGTTTCTCCTGAATTACATCCAGTTTGTGCTACAATAGGCATCAGTCCCCTCCCCCACCACCTCCTATGACCCTGACAAAACTGGGTATGGAAAATAAATGAATAAAGAGTCGAGTGCTTACTCTCATATTAGCTCAATATTCCACTTGCTGTCTGGATGCACTGAGACCCAGTGTGTATTTTACCCCCCATTGGCCCACATCCACAGAGAATGAGGACAATAGTTTGGCTCAGAGACATGTGTGCCTAATGTAGTCCTTTTATGTGGGATAGTGGAACTGTATGGAGATAGGAGAGAAAGGGGATCATTGTGTTTCTCTTTTCTTTCTGTCTCTCAGGCATGTCTCATGCCTCTGATAGCTGTCAGATATGGCTACAGTGTTTGTATTATTACCAGAAATTTATTTGTCATATTTACATATGACCTGCATTAAATTTTACAAAATCAGTGGCTGGGTGATAATTAAGTATTTCTAACCTTAGCATGCTAACATTCTCTCAGTGACAACTCTGCCATACTGATGTTAAGCAGGTAGCTTAGTTTAGCATGTTAGCATGCTAAGATTTGCTAATTAGCACAAAACCTAACCAAAGAAATACTTTGACCTGATGGTGGCGTTCGATGAAGGGACAACTGAAGCAATTACAGTTTTTGAGATATTTCACTAAAACCCTAACCCTGAACCAAAGTGGTGGACCAACAGACCAACTGACAAACTGACACTGCTGAGCCATGCTGTTACCATGGCCAATAACCAGATAAGCCAGAGCATCTGTTTTTGGTTTGTCCAGTGAATGAAATACAAGATACTTCATTACAGTGATGGAAAATCTATCAAATCCAGTATTATGTTATATTATAACATTATTAGTGGGATAGCTGTCTCGTTATAAACTGTAAAAATTTCTGATGGTAAACAAATGTCCATCGTTTCACATTAACTGTTCATTTCAGTAACCGCTGACAGGTATTTTAGACCTATTGTCTATACATACTGTAAACATTGTGTACCACATATCTCCTTTTGCATCCTGGATTCCTAGTCAGTCATGTTAACCTTAGGATGCCCCTTCAGCCCCCACTGTGCATTTTCACACGCGCTCTCACATACATATACATGCCCACACATGCATCCGCACACGCACACACCAATATTGAGGTCAGATTGAGAGATAAAGACAGACCCCCCATCATGGCACACCCTCTGGCTAGCTCTCTGTGAGCTGTTCACTCATGTAGAAGCAGACCCATCTGCCCAAAGAGATGGCGAGAAAATAGAGCCAGACTGGGATGGAGCCCGAAAAGGATAAGACACACATATTTAAGCAGTGGCGTCCAAACAAGACAGAGGTGGAAATGGGGTTTAGAGAAAAGGAGGGAGGATGCCAGAGAGAGAAGAGAAGAAGGGGGGAGTATAAGGCAGATCTGTGCGGCGTTGCCCTGAGATACAGGATGTCGTAATAAGGCAATTGGGAGAGAGAGACAGAAAGAGAGAGAGAAAAAGAGAGAGAGGGAGGGAAGGACTAATTCAAAGGGGAAAAAAGGGGGTGGAGTGTGCGCCTCAAGGAGGAAAGCATTAGTTTCCCTGTTGCTGTCACAAGCCGACACCCCTCTGCCTGCGCAGAAAGTGGAACGCTCCAGTTCGCCCTGGGCTCTGTTGTTGTGCAGAGCTGCAGAAGGCCTGATACAGCCAGCTAGACAGACAGAGAAGGAAGGGAGAGATACAGACACAGACACACTGTGGATCCAGAGCCTGTGTTTTCATTTCATCACCCAGTTCAACCGGCGACACCAGAGAGGAAGGGGACAAAGGGAAGAGGAAGACAAAAGGGGAGTTTCAGTGACAGCGGGGAAAGTGAAAGAGAGGCAAGGTGAAGGAGGAGAAGGAAGGAAGGAAAGGGAGGGAGGAAGGAGGCTGGGGCATGAGGAGGGGCGCCTGACTGACATTGCTGCTCTCACTATCAGCTCATGCACACACACACCGACGTAGGCAGACACACACACTCAGCCAGATTTTGCACTCCACAGTTGCTACTCTTTTTTTTAATCCTTTGCGGAGCCTTGTCCTCCATCCTTTCTTCTCCTCTGAGCAAGAGGACAAGAGAGACACAGAGACAGGAGGAAAAGGAGGAGGGAAAAGGACGAGGAGGAGGAGAAGGAGGAGGAGGGGAGGCAGTAACCCTCTCCTCTCCTTTACTCAGACACAACAGAGAGAGCTAGGGAGAGAAGAGTAAAAAACAACAGAGATAGAGAAAGCAGGTTTCTGTTCTATTTCGCCGTCTCCTGTGGTCCCTCGGCCAGCGAGCGGCTAACAGGCACCGCTCATGTCCGTGAACTCGGAGAAATCCTCGTCCCCTGAAAGGTAACACCTCCTCCTCCTCCTTTCCTAACTCCTTACCCTTATCATTTCCACCCCGTATGTCTGTGTGCATGTCCATCTGTCTGTTATTTTGTCCTGTCTCACCCCAACACTCTCCGATCACCAGCCCCCTCAGCACCTCCATGTTTTGTGTCTCTTTCTGTTTCTGTCTGTGTCATAAGCTGGTTCCTTCTATTGTCTGGGTCACATCAGTCTGACTGTAGCGAGGAAAGAAAACGCAGTGGTTCATTGTTGCATGGTGCTGTAACGTTTCAGTTGACTGCTGAAACACATCAACCTTACCTAAATACATGTAACAACAGATACACTGTACAGCGCACTTTAACATCATCTTAAAGCATAATCTCCTTCACACACACCACAGATACACACTTGAGCTGCTACTGCTGCCTTCTGAGGCTGCAAAATATCCTATGACAACAATAAGTAGAACACACACTCACGCACACACACATACTGTCTCTTTATGGCAGTGGCGCACAGAGCTTACACAGCAAGAGTGTCAACACACATCAAGATTAGTACAGCCAGCAGCAGCAGCAACAGCAGCAGTGCATCTCAGCAGCGATGCAAGACAACAGCTCACCACATGACGCACCTCAGTGCATAGCATTACTGAACAATGGCACCTCTGAATGCCACACAACTTCCACATAACACACACAGACGCATATTTTGAACAGCTGTAAGAGTTCATTACATCTCAGATCGACTTATCGTGAAACATCAATTTACCGGCTTTCAGCATGAATATCCAAGTCAAAGTATTATCGGTCACATGACACACTGTGGCTAATTGAAAATACATACAAAGACGTGCACACACTAGCATCATTTGAAATGGTCACAACAGAATATTTCACAGTACATGACGAGCACATGCATCAAGCTATTTAAGACTCATTCCACTCTTGTTACTCCATAGACATTAATGACCTCTTCAATAATTTGTACCTCTAGATCCTCCTATGCAAATATACAAACTCAAAGTGTCACAGTATAAGCTCATAGGATTTTATTTCTTAAAAGGTTCCTTAGATGATCCTGATTTGAAAAATATATATGTTGTTGTAATGTTGTATAGCTCTGAGAAACACTTTGGTGGTAACTTAGTCAATTAAAGAAGGAAAGTTTATCTTTTTTTAAATGGAAAAAAACAACAGAAAAGAGGTTTGGAGAAATGTTTGAGAACAAAGGCTCTGCTGTTTGTAGGTTCCACCGCTGTTATAAGCAGTGAATCCAAAAGCAAATCAGTCAGTGTGTGTCCAAACCTCTTTGCTGCATGCTAAAGAACCCATATCCATTCACATCTATTCAGACCAAGTCCACATTCCCCTTTTCCGTGTGCAAATGCGGAAAGAGCTTGATTTGACGGGTGTTGGAGGGAGAGGTGCAGGCAGACTGGATGACTCAGGTAGCCACTGATGTTGTGCCAAGTACGATCAGGCAGAGCTGCTGCCATCCACACAACCTAGCGCCAGGCCCCAGACTGGCACACTCAAACACACAGCGCAGTGGGTACACAAATAGGCAGAAGTAAATGGGCACTAACAATATCAGGCATTATTACATGGGCAGTTGGGCACAGAGGAGAGCGGCGTTATATTGGCAGTTTTGGATGAACCTAAAGTGAAGTTTAATTTCGAGTAAGAGGCAGTGGCACTGGATGCAAACGCACACACACGGGCAAATGTGCAAGCACAGAAATGGATGAACACTGTTATACTCACTTATATTTATAGTATCTAGACAAGGAAAGTAGGTTTCCTGATCTCAGACACACATAAATATAGAGTATCCCCTTGCAGATCTATTGTGGGAAGGTTTGTGGATTTCATCACAAGTTTTTCCCTTCCTCTATTGTTTGGGTCACAGCCGTCTGGCAGTAATTAAGAATAATGCAGCGGTCCCTTGTTGCATGGCAGGTGACAACAAAGAGCTACACTCGTACACACACTGTTGCCCTCTTTAACGGCTGCGAGATCTCATGTATCAACAGAAACAATGCACGTGACTGTTTCCTCCATTTCAGGCTGACCAGCCAGGGAGAAGCTTAACAAATGTGTTAGAATAACTAGTCATGAAGTTTTATCTTCCCATCTCTCTGAATGAATTCATATATACCTAATAACGCTATCGGTTATGAACCTCACAAGTGCACTAGCTGCTGATACCGCTGTGCTTAAAGCGGTATTTGAAAGCCACAAGCTGCGCCAAAGATCAGAGAGGATTCTGCAGCTTTGTGAGTGTGACATAGACAGCTGGGTTGCCTTTTGGACTGGATACATGCAGATACCAAACAGAGCAGTTCTCGCTTTAATAAAAAACAGGCTCATGATTACACAGATTCATCTGCATAAATTGGCAGCTCAAGAAAGAGCATGATATGGCAAGAAATATGCTAGAAAGATCAAAATGAGTTAGATGCGAGTACAGTGTTGTGTTGATCAGTGAAGTAGTAGAAATTAATCATCAGCTGTTTTGACAGTAAAAATGGCCCATTATTTGGTGCTTCCAGCTTCTAAAATGTGAGGATTTGCTGCCTCTCTCTGTTTTATATTATTGTAATTTAAAGTTTGGCTATTGGTTTTTGGGCTGTTGGTCAGACAAAACAAGCCACTTGGAGACATCACCTCAGGCTCTTGTGAAGGGAATTTTAGTGGCATTATTTAATGTAAATAATGTAAAATGTAAATAATTAGTTGCATCGCTAATACAGATAATGGTCATTATATTAACTACCCAAGACATTTTTTGTTTGATGCACATAAAGCAGCATGAACTGATTTGGAAGTTGGACCTAATTTTTATTTTTACAGTAGGTTTATATTTGAGTGTGGATTGGACTTCAGAGTCTATATTCAGCTTGCATTTTGGGACATATCAGCACACTGTTTTTGTCTGCAGCACCATCTGGGCCCTGGGCCCACACACACACATCCACGCAGCTCTGGAGTGCATCGTTTGGGATGTGCAGTAATGTGTTTGTCAACAATAAGACAGAGTGGATTTGATAGCTTATGTGTGTTAAACCGAATGGATGGATGAGTTGGGCCTGAAAAGAGCAAGGGGCGGCGCTGTGACAAATTTCTCTTGAGGCACTTACATTAGGAAGACTGGTCCTGTTGTATAACTTGGCACTTGAGGCATGGTGGAGATGGAGATGGATGGAGGACAAGGAGCGGCATGTGTGTATAAAGGATATCTAAGTGTTTTGACGTCCTCGTTGGGTGTGAGCAGCTTAAAGCCTCTTTCTGTGGGGTGACAGCACGTCGGTTTAGGTCATAACTGACGCCGTTTGGTGGAGGGCTTATGTCCTTTGAAGAGACTTTCTTTAAGGATTAAACTAAAGTTGAATAAATAAACACCCCAAGGTCAAGAGTTTACCTGCTTTGTTGCAAAGCTGACTTGTAGCTGTTGAGAGGCAGGAGCACTGAGAGGTGTTGGGTAAACCTCTCTATCTTTGATGCTGCTTATCTAACCTTCAGTCAGTGTGTGTTGGCCTGTCAGGTGATGGCTGTGTGTGTGTTTAAATTAATGTAACTGAAAAGAACCAGTGCATATAGTCGATAACAAAATGATATGGTTCTCTTAAGCAAAAGATGACAGGTGGGTTTAATGTCTTAAATTAGCATGTAATCCGTATGCATGATTCCTACGTTCTTGTACGTGTGTGCTTACAGTTCTGTGGGTGTGAACCTGCGTCTGCACCATGTAAGGGTGATTGGTTGATGCATGATTTTTACTGTGATTACTGGAACTGACACTCTTCACGGACAGAGAGAAGGAAGAAGAGACGAAGGACGAGCAGAAAGGAAGATGAGGGATAGAAAAGAGAAGTGTAGGAGGTATCATCATACTTAAGAACCAGATTGATAAACTGATGATAGAAATGAGAGGTTAGAATAACCAACATATACACAACAAGCATGTACACACAGTCATTACTTTTAAGCTCTTTAAGCTTAACTGCTCTATGAAATGAAACTAATTCTCCAAATTATTATTTTCATTCTCAGTTAAACTGATGATTATTTTCTTGATTGTTTGGTCCACAGAATGTCATAATGAGGTGGAAAAAATGTCCATCACAGTTTCATGAGAGTTCAAGGTGGCGTCTACTAATGTTTTGTTTAATCAAACCTACAGTCAAAAACCCAAACATATTCAGTTTACATTGAGATTCAGCAAAGAAAAGCCAAAGATCCTCACACTGGAGCAGCTGGACTCACAGAATGTGTTTTGCTTAATAAATTACTAGAATAATTAACTGATTATGAAAATCATTTCCCATTAGTTTTCTGTCAGTCAACTAAAAGATTACTCAATTAATTGAATAAGTTCTGATAATCGATTAAATGTTCTGTGTGTTTTTCTGTGTGTTTTTCTTTTCTGCGATTAAACAGCAGGAAAAGATAAAAGGGAGGAGAAAAGTAACGGACAGAGAGCAGCAGAGGATGCAGCATGAAGTGCTGGAATGTGTCCAGTCGGTTAGTAAGCCAGGCCGATGCAGCAGACAACATCACATCCAGCAGCCATCGCATTCACACAGTATATGCGGCTTCGACTGGCCTATACGGCCTCCACCATCTTCTCTGGTCCGACCCACACTGCCACAGACACACACAGGGCACACGAACACACACACACACAAATGAGCAGCCACAGCCATGCCACGACATGACAGTAGCTAATGAAGCGTGGCAGGGAGCTAGCTAGCAAAGTAACCAACCTGCCCTGCCTGTCTGGTTCTCTGGCCTCCATTATCTCCACCATCCCACCAGCCCCCCGCTTATGTCTGGAAAGAAACAGATGATTGCCTTACTTTCTTTCCTGCTTCCTCTTTTTTTTCTTTGGTTTGGGCTCCATTCTCCATCTGGGACAGATGGAGAAGGAGACATCCTTATGGATGCTCCCATCCCTTCTATCCCTCTGGGGGCTTTCAGTGATGTAACAATGGTAAATAAAAAAGTGTGTGTGTGTGTGTGTGTTTGTGTGTTTGTTTGTGTAGTCAAAGTTGGCCTGAACTTTTCAGGCCTTTCAAACAAGTCTAACCTGACTGCATAGCACAACTTTCTTGCTGTGTCACACAGAATAACACTGGGAGTTTCCACCTGGCTCAATGAAATCCTATGTGGTTAATCAGTAATAGGAATCACTGAGTCAAACATCCAGCAGCCAGGAACAAGACACCTCACGAGTAGCGTGTCGAAGGCTATCGCCATGACGATACCCCCAAGGAATGGGTCATGTGATCCGGACCCAGGCACCTGATCTGCCGTGAGTGCCTCAGCAGGGTTGTGGCGTCAGCGAGTGTAATATGGGGTCAAAGATCATGCACTAGATGTATAGTAGATGAGAATGGATGAAAGATTAGTGCAGCGAAAGGACGATATTGTTAATGTGGTTGGATGAAACTGGTTGGATCACTTTCTGGGAGTGTGGAGTATGACGCTACTTCTTATTACTTCCTACTACTTCTTGATGAGCCTGGATTCAAGAGCGCAGACCCTCCAACAATTATTTAAAGGGATAAAACGTGACAACACATTTTCACATTCACAGCACCACAGAATTCCTCTCTGAAAATATTCAGTCGGTTATGACAAAAGCTTTGAGCAGCTCATCATTAAGATTATGTTGTTCGTACAAAAAAAAGCCATTAGATCCACATGACGAGCAGCAAGAATGCTTATCATTTCATTGGGTTTGGTTTTCTACCGCTTTAGACTTTGTGTCCAGGGCTCCGTGTCCCTGTTGACTCTGTATGTTTACATATACAGCATTCCAGTGTTTCGTGTGCCACTCTCTCTCCGTTGTATCTCTTCATCTTTTTGTCACTATCTACTTCTCTTTCTTTCTCTATTCTCTCTGCTTGTCCAGCCCTCTTTTTTTTTTTTTTTTTTACCTCCATATCTCCTTCTGTCATCTGGTGTTGGTTCCATTCGGGAGGTTTTTAATTTCTCCCTGAGAACCAGCAGCATTTTTCAGCTTGTGGCGGTATTGGTCACATTCATTGTTGTTGTAACTGTTGCTGTGAAGTCATTGTATCAGAAATATCAACATGAATCTTGATAAAAATGTGAACAACATGCACCATTTGTGCGACATTTAAATTGCAGCTAAGAGATTGGAAGTTCATGCTGCTTAATTTCCTTTACACACATTCCCTACTGGATAACAGAAAAATTCTTTCACTGGCCTTTCCTGTACCGATAGAATAACATTTTTGCATTGTTAGTATATTGTTAGTCACCAGCTGTGCTCCTAGGGGTACTAATTTGTTTTAACAGGCAATTCAAACCATGCTAATAATAGGCTGTATTCCCAACAGGAGCTTGCTGAAGAAAAAAAAATTGAGGAAAAACATTCTTCTTTAGTTCTCCTGTTTTACTGTGTAATGCCTTCAGCTGTAGTATGTATATTTAGCATACAGCTAGGGCCTTTCTCTCTTATTATTTTACAGCTATCTGTCATCAGCGTATTAGTCCTTCTGGAGTCAATTTTACTGCTATGATGCTGTAAGTTATACTCAGCAGAAACAGGGAAATGGAGGAAGAGTGAGAGGGAGGAAAAATTTGAGACTTTTGGAGAAGAGAATCTGAAGAACGTGGCGCGACGGTAGCCCTGGGATAGAGATGATCCCTCAGAGGAATTGAGAAAAAGATGATAAAGCCAAAGGAAGAATGCTGGAGAGAGAAAGAGAAAGACCAAGATAGAGACACAGAGAGCAAAGAACAGGAAAGGACAGCAGAAACCTCAAGAGAGAGCTGATGGAGATGGGTGGAGAGCCTCAGAGAGACAAAGATAAAAAGCAGAAGGAGAAGGAGAGGAGGGAAAGTGAGGGAAGATGGAGGGAGAAGATAGATGGCTCTCTGCAGACTTGCGCAGTGTGTTGGGCAATGCGAGGTCACCGGAGGACTAATCTGTACTGATGCTGCAGCACTGAAGCACTGGAATGATAATGGACTGTTTGTGTTTGTGTGTGGGGGGAGGTTTGTGTTTGTTTGTGTGGCTTTGCATAAGCATGTGTGTGAAAAGATACCATGTTTGCTTTTGAAGGTAGCACTTTTTCTCGCCTTTTGTCCCCTGCTATAGTCACACACATACACACACGCAAACATGTACATACTCACACACATAAACCCCTCATCAACGCCTTATGCCCTGTAGGACTGAGTCACTTGTCTGCTGCATAACCGAGAACACTATTCATCTGTTGTGTCTGAGAGCATTGTTCAGCTGTTGTTTCTCTTCCTGCAGCATTGGGTTTTTTTTTATTTTCGTTGGTCCACATCAACGTGCATGGGTGGGGTTCATTGAACTCTGGACTTATGAAAGTCTTCCAATATGCCACCTCGGCACGCTCGGCTCACACCCAGGCCTCTAGTTTGACAGCAGTAAACTTGTGATATCAGCCAATAACGCTACAGTGTTGTGTGTTTTCCCACTTCTGCTGGCACACGCTGCCGGGCCGGGTGTGGCGATCCTGATGTGGGTGTGTTATGAATACGCTCCCGTTTTCTGGAGAGAGTCTGGATTGGATGCATAGGCATAGTCTCCATAATATTATTCAAATAAAGCTGATGGAGAGATGGAGTGTTTCTCCTTAGATTTCTGTCAGAAGTTTTAGGTAAATATTTGTTTTCATAAGCTGATGGATTGAAGTAGTAAACTGAAATTTTACAGATAGAGTTAAATGTAGGTCGTGTTCATGACATCTGTAGCTGAGATCTATTGGGCTGTTTGAGGAACAATCCTTTCAGGTCATTATTTTTAATTAGCTCCACTTTTTACAGCTGGTTTTTGAACGTAGCTTGTCTTTCTGGCAGCTTTGTCTTGAAACTAGAGCCCCCAGTTTCACTCTGCCCTATAGTAATAAGTAGCGCTTTGGCTCCAGACACACTGGCATGCTAATGAGCTGACATTCAAGTCATATTATAAAGTATTTTCGGGAACAGTGTTGTCTGGAAGGTTAATTGACATTTAATGTATTTTCAGAGTGTTCGATGTGCATTTTAGGTAATGAGATTGTTTTAGTGGTCATAGGAATGGAGAGGTGCTAATGCGTTGTGGGTTTTGCATTTCTGATCTGTATGTGACATGTTGCATGTGTGTTTGTAAAAATAGATGCATCTGGCCCTATGATATAGTGCATATGTGTGCATGAGCGCCTATGTGCTTACAGAGTCCGAACTCAAACGTGCATTGAGAAGGATCCTTAGCAGGTGGGTGTCACAGGCCCGCGTGACGTCTGCTGGAATTCAAGGCTGGGTTCGTGGGTTCTTGCCTGACCACTGCTGTATCCATGACTCTACTGCAGAGAACGGGAGCTACTGTGTTTTCTCTGTTCTTCCATCCGTACTTTTTTCCTGCCCTATGGAGTCAAGCTCGTGTCTGACCACTAAGAAGAAATGGGGTCTGGCTTTGTGTGTGCTCCGCCTGCGCCACAGGGCCCTCCGAAGCAGGTAGATGGAGAAAGTAGAAAAGGGGATAGTGGAGTAAAATGTTCAAGGGGTGCTGGATCGACAAGATTAGGAGGCAAGGTTTGAGATGGGGTGTGAATTCATGCTTTGTTACGAGTTGTCTTCCCATTTTATTTAATGAGGAAGCCCCAGTTTGCTCTTGTGCAAAACTCATGTAGAGCAAGCAAGAGGAAGGTGTGGACTAATAGGCTAAATAATGATGTTTATCTATGCACTGCCTCCAGGGCTGGGGTTATTTTGTTTTAGCACTATTGTTTTTTAACCTGGAAGACCAAAAATACAAATTTTTTTTTTGAGAGTAGAAGTTAGAGGGTAGAAGATAAGTGACAATGCAGAGAGCAGAGATATTCATATTTGTTACAAATCTCAAAATAGTACTTATTAAAGGTATTCACATAGAAACACATTACATAAAATAGTTTGGGTTTTCCTTTACAGAGTGACATACACGTTGTGTAACCTCTTTTACTAAATGTTGAAGTTTTGGCTTTAGATCCTACTCTCCACAGCGCTGTGGTTCTAATCCAGTCGTCATGTTTCTATGTGTATTACTGCAGCAGATTAACTTTAATTTCATGAGCTGAAGGCAGCAAACAGACTTGGATATGTCAGACCACAGAGGGTGTGATGATCACGGCTATTAATGAGACATCCTTTTTAGGTTGTGATGCTGATATGTGAATCTCATTGAGACAAAACATCTCTACCCCTGAAACAGATCAGAGGAGGCATCTAAATAAATCAACCTTGATTCTTGTCCTCCTGTATATAGTAAATTATGCAGGGATTAAGCTAAACAAAAAGAGGAATTTAATCCAGTAGAGACCTCTGCAATTCAGCCATTCAGTGGAAAAGACAGTGACAACATGAATTTGTCTCTAGACAAGGACTGGGGAAATGTCTGTCCACGTTAAACCATGTAAAGCTCTCTATTTTTGCTCTTGCTTGACTGACAGGCCAATATTATATCTTATTGTAGTCCTGAGGCACAGTCATATATATATATATATAGATCTCATTAATGTTGACATCCTCTTTGATTGGCAGTGATTAATAGACATGATTTAGAGCCTGCTTCTGAAAACTCATAACAGTATGTTGCTTTTCATGACGTTTATTGCTGCCTAACTCAAGATGGGGCCTTTGGTATCAGTGAAGCCCCATGGGAGTGGAGAACATGCTGCAGCAGCAGTTCCAACAATTAACACTCTCAGACCAACAATTACACGAATCCTCAGCGTTCCTTGTGATGGCTCTGAACTTCGGTAGATTAAAATACCCTTTCTGAAAAACAAAGCTTGTACATTTTTCTCATGAAATTTCCACCTCATCAGGGGATTTGCAGGGTCTTAATTACTGCCGGCATTTAGTGGAGCATAGTCAACATAAAATGAAATTACTTAATACACAGGATTTCATGTTGCTGTTGCGTTTTTTGCATAAACTAAAGCATTCATATAGAAGCCTGTTCATGTGAAAACATATATAATGACTTATCATGGTGACCATAGAGGACTGTAAATCAGCTGGAAAAGTGAAGCTCTTTTCACTTGTAACTGTTGCTGCATTTTGCCTATACATAGATTTATCCTACGTCCATTAAATTAGTCTGTATTTTTTCTTAACTTGGCACTGATTGTGAAGAACAGGACAACTAACATTGGCACTGACATGGTGCAATACAGAACTTCAGTTTTCAGGTTTTAAATAGATTTTTCCTGGCAAACATTTTGAACTTGGCAGACATATCCTGTTTATCAGCAGGCCTAACAACACAGGGACACAGTATTTATAAATAAGCAGGACATAAAAAAGGAATATTAAATCCTAATTCTGCAAATTAATTGAAATTTTCAGTTTTCCAATAGAAAAATCCTGTTTTCATTGCCAGAGTTGGGCAGACAGTTGCCTTCTCAAAGTGTGAAAAGCTCAGGTGTAATTGATAACATTAACAATGGCTCTGTTCCATTTGGATGCCTCAGTAAGCTGCTGGTACACCTTCTCAGATGTTGTTAATTATACCTGTGCTCTCCTGCCATGACATTAAAATGTCTGCTCAGAGATGTTTTGTGTGTTTTCTTGAGATTTGTGTTATTTCTTTTGAAGGTCATCTGGTTTCTTGCTCAGGCAACTTCTCAACCATAATGTAAAAAAACGTAACTGGAGCATTGACACTGAAAGTTTGTTCTTAACAGCAGCTGAAAAAACAGTCTCACTACAAGGCCCATTTAGTAGTTGTTCTGGATCTTACGTTTGTATCACATGACCTTCCTCAGCAGATAAAGTTTGCCCAGTTGTCATGAAATTGTAGTTCTTCAAATTTCAAAGATTTTTAATATGGACTTCTCATCCATATTATCTTAAAAGTTTAGACTGAAAGTTTATTCTTGACCTTGGAAGCAGGCGTTCACAAAACAATCTCACTACGAGGCCCATTTATTGGCTCTTCTGGGGAGAAGCTGTTCAATCGTTACTGGGCAAACTACTATCTGCTGAGAAACATTGTCAGATACAATCGAAAGCACCACAGCAGCCACTAAATGGGCCTTGTGGTAAGATTGTTTTTGTCAAATAAATGGAGAAATCTCTGGCCAGTATGACCTAAAGGCCATAACTACTACTTACATTATTCATTAATCTGACAATTTGTTTCATCGATTAATTGATTAATAAAAGAACAGAATGTCAAAACAAAATGGTGATAAATGGTGTTGATTAATTTTCTGATGATGGACCTATCAGTTAATCGACTAATTGTCACAGCTGCTTTTAATACATTGGGGCATGATACTCCTTTTTCCATGTTATCTCACTTCTGATTGTTCATCCTCTTTAAATTACTATATGACCAGTTAAAAATCTTTGGACTGGATTGAGTAGATTTTATTATTGTTGTAGCTTCGCTCAGTTTAATTCTCAGCACCAGCAGAAATGCATGTTGCATTCTGAAATTGAATCCTTGCTTCCTTTTGTGAAACTCTTTATCTGGTCCATGTGGAGAAGCACAGGTTTGACAGGAGCATCACAGGCTTTTGCTGTGCTTACATGTTTTTTACATGTAAATTGTATTTACAGTGTGTGTCCCTGCAGTTTGTATCTGTTAGTATATTACATGCATGCACATGGCTTCTCGTGATGCTCTTGCTCTTGCTCTTGCTGTAACAAGTGTGGGCGGATGTAACCTCCACAATACCAGGCTTTGTGGCCTGCTGACATCATTGGAATGTATAAATACAGAATGCAGTGAATGAGTGCACTATAGAAAGAGGAGTGCAGAGTGTAAAGTGTACTGCACAATGAAAGACGCAGCAGATACCCACCGGCTCTGTGTGTAAGATATGTGGTTGGATGTTTCCATACTGAGCAGAGTAAACCATGAACCCCAGACTAATGGATTTTTGGCATGGGAAACACATGACACACACATGTGGAAACAGAAATATGAACACAAACATTGCTGTCCTTGTATTCATGTGTATTTTTGTGTGCTTGGAGATGTGGATGTTGGTTTTTGTGTGTAGGAGACAGTAATGTGCTTGTCCTTCTGGATCTGCAGGCATGTCACTTGAATTCCACTACCTCAAGGCTCTGTGTGTGTGTGTGTGTTTCTGTGTACACATGCGCACATCTGCCACCCCACCAGCCATGCAGAGCAGTGTTCCTGTTTTCCAATGCAAATTTTACTGCAAGTCAACTGGTTTTGTCACCAGGGTTTTCCATGCAGCCACAGATGCGTGTCTGCCTGCTGCAAGTTTATTTTAGTGCACTATATTTGTGCATGCCAAAGGGGGATTGTATTGATTTTGCTTATTAGCTTCTATTGCCTGTTATCTTTGAGCATGTTTGCATTTGTTACTGTGTATGCTATGCATCGTATATCTATTATCAAGTTCAGTCAGTGCAGCATAGCGTGTGGTCTTGTATCCATCGGCCTCCTGTGGGGAATTTCAGCAGCAGTCAATTTAGCCTCAATATACTTTGGTGTGGCCTAAACACAGACAGCAGCAAAAAACACTGCATTGCCACTATAATTGTTAAAAAACAAATTATGGCTTGCTTTTCATGTTATAGCCATTTAGCCATTGCTTTTATCCAGGGTGACACACAGCACAGCAGTGGGTGAGGGGGCAGCAGTTCATAACGATACCTCGACAGAATGTGTGGCTGTTAATGAAACACTCATTTAGTGCTCTAAAATGCATAGATTCATTAAGTATCATTGTGTATTTTCTCAGAGCTAGCTGCAGGAATAAGGAATTAAAACAATACTCTATGTGCATGACAAAGAAATCAAGTTTTGTTCAACTGCAAGTGCAGAATAATGAATTAATGAGCTGCATCATTAGCTAATCTGACAATGCTAATACTTTTTAATTAATTTGTGCTTCAAGGAACCTGTGAGATTCCTCCATCTCTGCTCCGTGCCACTTGTTGGTAACCAACAGAATCTGTTCAGTTAGTCTTTGTATTAGACATCATGCATTGTTCTCCTTGATGCATCTGGTGATAGAGGAGTTATCAAAGGACACTTGGCGGTGGCAACAGATCAATAACACATTCCAAACATACAGTACACAAAACTCCAGTTCAGCTTTGGGTCAGAACATCATCACCGCATGAGAGGCTGCTCATTTTGCGGTGAACCTGCATCGTTGTGAGTTTCTCGCCAAGCTGGATGGCTCTTGTTGACAGTAAGCTTTATGCAGCACGAGATAACGGCGTCCTCCACAGCAGTAGTGAACAATTGCAAGTATAGAGATGTTTATCTCAAGAGGGTGCACCACTGCTGAGGCCGTCCTTGTTGTGCGTAGTTTAAGTATAGTTTATCCCATACAGCTATAAAGGGTCAATGGCAGATGCTAAGCAATAGACATTTGGTTTTCACACTGTTGACATTTTACGTTTGACATAAATTCCACTTAGTCTGATTAATTCAATATATTGCCTATCCCTAACTGATAGTGGGAGGGATTTTGCATTTTCTCACTTGTTTGAAGAAACTAACTTTAAATCACTGGGGAATATATATATATATATATATATATATTCTTTGTCCACAGAACAGACTCTTCTATAAAGTCCCATTGTACCAAAAAGAAAAGGAAAAAAAAAATCAAAAATGGTTGCAAGAAGTTGTAATAAACCATAGTATCCTTCAGTGCCTGGGGGCTGATGTCTGGAACTCTTGCCTTGTTGCTTCGTCTTGGTGATTCTCCGTGTTTGCCAGTGAAAATCCCTCTGAAGCCAAAATAGAAATTCAAGAATGTGGCAGCAGCCTCTTGCACATTTGTAGTGGATAGAGTATGGGAATCCAGCATTGCACCTTGTTATAATGTACTGAATTGAGGGCAGGTGGCACGAAACAGGACCCTACAGAGCCATAATGTGCAACTAGAGGTTATGTGGGGGCAGTGCAGCCAGTGACGTCAGGCTGCATCCTGAAAATAGCGGTGAGATCTCAGTTCTCCACACACAGACAGATACTCTGGAGGAGAGGAGAGAATGAGTCAGCTGTCTTGCCGACACGGGCCAAGATGGAGAGAATGAAAGATTAGCGATGAATCAATCAGAGGTAGAGACACCACCGTTGGAATGGATAAGCTGAAGGACACCCGCAGTCTGAATCCCACACCTTAACATTGAGAGTGGAGGATGATGCTCTTGTTGCTAAGGAATACCTGTTACCTTGGTGATAACGAGACGTGTTTAAGGATGAGTCATCAAGTTTGAACTCGAGAGCGGTCAGCTGTTTCATACTGCTTCTCACTGGTCGGAGATGTGGTAGCAACGCTCTGTGACTTTTCCCTGTCATTAACAGCAGGATACATCACTGATGTCAAGTCTCTGTGGATGAAATGATTACATCCAGTCATTCAAAAGGCAGGGGAGGGTATAGAAAACTGCAATTAATATTTTTCTTCTCTCATCTATAGGACTCAGGGAACAGAAATTAAAATTGGTTTTTAAATGATATTTCAGAAAAGATATGCAGTGGGTCAATGAGTTAAAAAGGAACCTCCATTAGAATATGTCGATGGAAATAATGCATTTTTGTAATTGTGTTTTACATTGATGGAATCAAATAGGAATACCACTGTGTATAAATAAATAAAAATACTTTTTTTCTGACTTGGTAGATATGTGTCATTAAATGAGGCACGCACAGTGAGATCCAGATTCCTCACATGCGAACAGGAATAAACAGACAGATGTGGAATTCTTTTAAGTGGTTCAGTTACTGACTTCTTGTGGATGCACGCTACAAAAAAAAAAAAATAACAATAATAAAAACAGTTCAACAGCAATGTGCATGGACTAGAATCCTCATAAGAAGTTAATCTGTGTCAGTGAAAAGCAAAAAGACATTGTGTGTGTAGGCAAGATGCAGAAAAATTCTGCAACACAGGCAACATAAGAAATAGTAATAAGAGGCTGTCCCAAACCTTTCAAATGGGTATGCAAGAAATACAATCCCTCAGTGCAAATACAGAAATGCAGACCTTTGAGAGAGTTTCTTTAGCATTTTCTTGCAACAGCAGACACTGATTATAGTCTAAGAATGAGTTCAGCTTGGTTAGGTGTAGGGAAAGAAGATGGTTTGTGTTAAAATGAGTAGTGGTCGTTGATCAATAACAATGTCACCTGACTTCCTGCTGTCCTTCCATCATAATTGCTTCAGTTCAGTTCCTTTTTGCAGTGACAGGCGGGCTATGGGTATCGTATGTTGATAGGCACTGGATGATGATACTGTCCACAGCCCTTTATGATCAACCAGAGACCAACATATAGAACTTAATGGTCATGCAGCCACTGTAATCTTGTAATTGTTGACAAACGCAGAGTTGTGTTTATATCAAAATAAATGCTTGTTTTGATTGTAAATCGAGAAGTTGTTTTACCTGTACACTGTTGATATTTTCAGTGCTGCCCTGTCAAGTCAGCAATTCACAGTAACAAAGCTGTTCAGACACGATTACACAGCGTGGTACGATGAGGAATTTACTGGCAGGAAAAGTAACTTTTACAATTGGTCGGGAATCTGGTCTTAAGTGACATCTCAGTTTCCATCTCCTCCCCTGTGGTTTTTGTCAAATGAAATAATTTTACATGTTTTCGGGCTAAATGTTCTCCACATCTCTCAGCACAACTTAGCATTTCCACTGTGGTTAGGAGGCACTTCATGACACAACTGGTTTTCAGGTGTGAACAAGGGAGTTTGGACATCGCCCTCAGCTGATCACCAACAAGACAAACCTGTCAAGAAGTTTAAGCATTACACAGAGTTTGAACGAATGAGCAATTGTATGTGAGAAGAAGACAAATTTCTTCTTTAGTAGATTTTGTATGCTAATTTTCAGATACACCATGCTCGACACAGGAAAACAAGTCAGACTTAAAAATTTAACACTGGGGCTACAGATGCCATTGTTGGGCATGAGAGCAGAAAGGCTGAGGCTGAACACGGGACACGTGTGTTCTGATCGCTTACACTTGGTTTGGGTTGTAAGAAGCAGTCTGGGCATGTCTATACACATAACCTTTCGAAAACAAGATGCTGATGGAAGGCATATTCTGCAGTTATTTACCTCCACAGTAAAACATTGTTGGACTCCTGTCTGAACCTGTGCTCTGTAGTCACACATTCTATTACAGCGCCACCAGTTTCAAAGTAGTGTTTTACCAATATAGAGTGTGCATGAAAAAAAATTAACTTCCATTAAAATGTCCATTTAAACATGCATTATCGAGTGGACAGTCTGTATAACGTCAGAAACACAGACACAGCACAGCACAGCACAATCAGCACAGCTTCTTCATTATATCCACCCAGAGTTAGTGCTCGGTTCATTTTGCCCTACCACTGACTTAACAAGTGAGTGGTATGTCTGCAGTGAGAAAGATGACAGTGATCATCTGTTGGAGCTGTGCTTGTAAACCTTTATGATACTACGGTTCACGCACATGCACAAAAATAAAAGGCACCAGGCTCAGAAATGGAAAGATTTTGCCTAATACTGTGTAGTTTGTACCCATTGATTTTGGTCTTTATTTTTCAATAATAAAAGCTATTTAAACTGTTCACATTAGTGTTAAGTAGATTTTAAAAGTCATGCAAAAATTTGTGCAAAAATACCATTTGCACCATTTGCTAAATATGTGTGCTTATATACACTCAAAAAGCATATAAATGTGAAAAACATCAAATTAATTATAGAAAATAATAATTATTATTATTTCCTGATCTTTGAATTTTGGGGCAAATTTATGTGTATATGAATAGCCAACTCAATTTTTTTGTGTATCATCAGTGTTAAGAGAAATCAGTTTTTATCTTAATTAACAAAGTGTTGCATACAATTGTGGATTTTCGTCATTTTATTTGGTATAGGCACAAAAATCTGTTTTCAAGCAGACAATAAACATAAAGGGTGATGGATAAATAACTGTACATAGGAGAGGTAGTAGAAGTGCACCTTCTGCTTAAGGAGGAAATCGCTGCTCCTAGTGTGTAAATTAGTGCCAATTAGCGGAGGAAATTGATTAGTACACCTTTTACCAGAGGGGGCAATTAATCATTGCTGATTGGTTTGAGTGAAATCCTGGATACTGTACTGTTGATCCTCAGTGGCACATTTAAGATTCACTGGTTAAAAATACTGATTGTGGTGGTTTAATAGATTTATACAGATTAGAAATCTGTTATAAAACATAAAGAAAAGGTACACATCTCCCTTTTTGTAGGGGGGTTTGAGTGACAGAATGAACGAATGAATAAATATAAATAACATAATCCATATGAGTGAGTTTCTCTCTGGATCCGTGTGGCGCTGTGCATCTGAAAAAAAAAAAGATTTAACTTATTTATACAAACAAAATAAGGACAAAACAAATCAACACCTCCGGAAAAAGCAGGATTTCTAATTGCATCTTAGTTCACTGTTGTGTTGTGGTGTTTGGGGATGAGCTTGTTTGTTAAAGCTGGCGTTTTCCACTTGCTCAGCACTAATTCTGTCTCCACCTGCACCTGCTTTTCAGGGTAATTTAAGGTGGAAAGGTTTACAGTATTTTTCAGAGTGGATCAGTTTATGTAGATAAAAGCGTCTTCCCATGTGCAGTTTTGTGTTTAAAGGTTTTGTGTGTCAGATCTAAGATGAGGCAAATCTTGCTTTAGTGCTCTTTGTCTCGTATGTTTTCCTCCCTGATTATGTTTATTCTGTTGTTTTTTTCTACCTGTCTCTCCTCTGGGCAGCCTCTTTCTCCGTTTCTGTTTTTTGTTTTCCGTCTGCTGTCTCTGTTTTGCTCTGACTGGTCTCTCTGCTTGTCAACCTACTACTTTCTTTCTGCCTTTCCACCTCTCTTATTTTCCTCTTTCTGCTTGTGTTTGTCTCTTTCTCTTTCTTTGTATACTGTTTGTCTCTCTTTCTTTCTTTCTGTCCACTGAACACTTTCTTATTTTGTATGTCTCTTACCTGTCTCTCTGTATCCGTCTGTCTCTCTTTTTTTGCCCTGCATAGTTTTTCTGCCTCTCTTGTCTTCTTTTGTTTCTCTCTATATCTGACTTCCTTTCTCTCTCTTTTTTTGTTGTGCCCACCACTCGGATTCTGTCTTCCTGTGCCTTGTGTCTTTTCATCTCTGCCTCTTGCTTTCTGTTTTGTGTCTCCTCGCCCGCTCGATTCCTCTTATTTCTGTCACCGTCTCTCCTCTGCCTGTCTTTCAGACTGTGGCGTCTTTGCTATCTTAATGTTCTTGCTGCTCGGCTCAGCTCGGGTCCAGAAAGTTATGGGGGGGCTAAGTGTTTGTACAGCCAATGGCAAGATGAGCCGTATAAAAGCACTGAGCTTATAGATGTGATGTATGACACCCTACGTGACTGCTTTGGTAAAGAAGCTGCATCCTACTGCAAGGACACAGCCCCACACGCCCCTGCCTGTGTGTTAGTGTGTACGTGTGTGTGCAAGTTGTAAAATGGCAATGAAATCTGCCAAGTTATCTTCTGTCCTTAGCTGCTGCTTTGGAAGAGCCATTGCCATTGTGCGTCTGTATGTGTGTGTTGGCCTTGCCACCGCATTAACTCTTTGTGTCCTGGATTCCCCCCCCCCCCTCTCGCTCTGCAGTTGCCATGGGAACGCACCAAGAGCCTCTATCATGTGCCTGCGCCTGTGACCGCAACTGAATAACAGTTCACAAACGCTGGCTTTGTGTGTTTATGTGTTTATATATTTTTTTCTCTCTTAATTTAGCATTTGATCATGTTGCCTGTACTGTGAGGTGACTTTGAACAAGAAGTGTTTGTCAAGCTCTCTAATGCTCAGCTCTCATGTGAAACTGTCTAATTCAGTTTTTCAGAGACATCGTTGAAACAGCCAGTTCCCTCAAGGTGAAAACTGGATTGAGTCATTGTACTGAAATGTTTGATTGATAGAAAATGTCGAGCTTTTTCCTTAGAAACGAATGTGAGGGCTACAGACAACCTGAATAAATGAGTGGAGAACCATAACTAATGCAGTTGCTTCCACACAGGAACACACACTGCATGGTGCAATTAAACAATTAACGTCCAGTCATGCTCTGTGGCATGTGTAAAAATGCTGAGCAGGCCCAGTTGATACAGATTTTGTATTGGGATAGCAAGAGGAAATGATCTAAGTGACTTTTAAAGAGGGGCACAGATGGCAGGAGCTTCAGTCACAAACACTGCTTAACTGGCTGGTGTTTCAATAGGAACAGTGACACCTTCAATTAGATCTACGGGAAAGACGTCAGTAAATAGGGGCGTAAATTGTGGTTGACAGCACGCATTTGATGACCTTGATGCTCAGGATTAGTGCGATATGTGATTAAAAACAGAAGAGCAGCTGTTCCTCAGGTGACTGAGAATGTCAATGCAGGACGTGATCAGACTGTGTCTGCATGAACAGTCCGTCGACAATTACATAGAGAGGGATATTATAGCAGGGTTGCAGTGCATAAACCCCTCATTACAAAGATGAAAGCACATTTGACAGTTCAGTGGTGCCAAAACCACAGGTACTGGTCTACAGAGATGTGGAAAAACAGTGATATGGTCGTATGAGTCATCCTTCGGCATATTCAAGGCAGTGATTGCATGTGTGGCTTACACCGAGGGAACGGTACAGGCCTGAATGCTTGACCCCTACAGTGAGGGGTTCTGGTGGCTTGGTGGGGGGCATTTTGCTGGCATAGTCTGGGTCCACCTGTCTGCTTAGAAGGAATGGTCACTGTAAATCAATGTACGGTTGTTCTGAGTGATCACCTTTATCCTGTGATGAAACATTTCTATCCGGATGGGAAGAGTCGCTTCTAAGATGACAGGGCTCCCATCCATGTGGCAGGAGGAGTCACTGAATGGTTTGATGTATATGAAAATGATGTGAATCATATGCTATGGCCTTCAAAGTCACCAGATCTCAACCCAGTTAAACACCAGTTCTCCACCACCATCATCAGAACACCAAATGAGGTATTTTTTTTCCCAATGTTATGCATTAGTTTGGCGTCTATTGGCATGTATCTTCTAAAATGTTTGAGTATCAGGGAATATTAAAACAAAATATCTAAAGTGCCAAGTAGCACAGTGGTACTAGGATGGTTTGGTGGGATCTGCTCAAAACAGAAATGTTACGGACATGTTCCCAAAATCTCCAAAAATAGCCATGTGTGCAGTGGCAGCGTCCTAAAGCGAAACGCTGAATGCCCTGCCTGATCAATCATTGTAAGTCACCCTGGGTAAGAGTGCCAGCTAAATGCTCAGAATGTAGCCAGGCCTGAAGAAAGAGGCAGCCTGTGCTCTGCAGCCTATTTAATGTTTTCCCTCTCATGGGCTCAGTTCCATTTTAGACAAGGGCAAGGAAGTGGAACAAGGCTGTTAAGTGAAAGGGCTAATCTTTTGGGTGGACCCCATAAAGCTGATCAAGCCTAATCTGTGCATCTTATCTGTCATTCTGGATATTCTGTTTATTATTATTTCAATGTTGTTAATTACGTCATACATTTTAGGAATACCTGCTTGAATATCTTAGTCAAGATCACTATTGTTTTTACTTTGTAGCACATTTTTCCAGGATTGAAAGAAGTTATTTTTTTCTGTCTGATTTTGGATGATATCCATTCCTGTGCTGATTCATGTCTGAGGTGACGGGTGGGTGGGGATTGGTTCAACTTAACTGTCTCTGAGCTCCGAACAATATCAGCCCATGAACCAACTGCAGTCACGTTTTGGACTCATTTTAAATTCATTATCTCAAATTTCTCACAGTGACTCACAGTTTTTATATTAAATGGCAAGCTTTTTGAAATCTGTCATAGAATTAGATCTTCAATTCCCTTGTGTCTTTTTTACTTTTAGAAAAACTATAGGGAATTTAGGAATCTCCTTTATGTTTGGGTTTGACTCATTCAAGTGGTTGTGAAAGTAGAGAAATCCTCTTTGTTAATGTTTGTTTTTGGCTAATTTTTTTAGCACTGCGATGTCCAGACATGAATTGTTGATTTTGTTGTGTCAAAAATAACTAATAGACATTTATATAAGCACGTTCTGTGAGTGGGCTCGGTCTTCCTCTTGCAGAAGATGTCTGAATAAATATCAGTTAGATTCTATTGGCATGCGGTAAACCTCTTCTTTATTTTTATTCTTTTCACATTCATTTCATATTACGTTTGCTGTGCAGAGGATTTCTGAGTTTGTGCCTCTTTTTGGACTTTCAGTCTCTTACATATGAGTTTCTGCAGAATGCGTATTATTCTTTATTTGTTCAGCAGCATTGGGTGTTGATGATGATACCAACTGTTGTTCATCTTTTATTTATTCCAAACACAGATATACAGTATATCACTTGCTGAGCTTTTTTTTTGTATTCTCGGCAGAATAGACCTGTCTGAGACAATGTGTTCAGAACAACAAATGTAAAGGCTTTCATGAACTCAGTCCTGGATGAATCACAGTTCTAGATGCCAGTCAGCAGCACAGACTTGAAAAACTGACATTTATATGTATGGAAATATCTCAAGTTATTATTTAGATATTAGTCATCTGCTTTTAATTCTCAGTCTACAGTTGCACTCGCTGTGAGTCACAGCTGGAAACATTAAAATATGTGAAAGTAAATTGTTCGAGCTGGGATTTCCAGTGAAAAATTACCCGAGAGGTTACCTGATTTTCATCCCACTGTTGTGTTTACAGGCCTGAGACCCAGCAGAAAGCCCCAGTGACCGCCCCTCCTCCCCCACCACCCCCTCCACCTCCCCCTGAGCCGGCAGGGCCTCCGGAGCCGGAGGAGGAGATCCTGGGCTCCGACGATGAGGAGCAGGAGGACCCCGCAGACTACTGCAAAGGTCAGAACGACACACAAATAGACGGGCCATGCACACTGAAGTCAGTCTGTCCCAGCCCATTACTTCCACTCTTTACATCTGCCGTCCGGAGCTCAACAAAGGCTGCCCTGTCTCACACTGTCTCCTCTCTCTGTCTCTGTCTGGATTTTCTCCTCATTCTCTCTCCATCCTGATGGGATCTGCAGCAGTGTCGTTCTAGCCGTCAGTGTGAGATGCTCGGTAGTTGTGACACCAGCATTGCAAGGTTGTTTGGTTGTTGCCAAAAAGGAGCAGCAGTCTAGTTTCCTGCAGAGGCACAGTATGCCAAAGATTGCACTGCCTGCTAAAAGGTTCATTTTGATTACACACACAGCTCTGTCTCAGAATGCTACGCCCATTCTGTAAACGCTGCAGAACATTACACCATCCTTATCTTTCTGTACGATATAATATCAGTAAGAAAAAAACAGTGCTGCATGTTTTAAATGATTTCAATCAGTCTGACTGTACCTGGAAAACTCTCGATTTTTATGATGTTATGTTCTGAGAAGCGCTGCCACATCGTCAGATCTCACATGAATAAGAAGGAAAACTAAAAGAGAAAACATCAAATTACAATTATGTATTTTTCTTCTTTTCATGAGCTTTCTGTTAAAAACGGAAGCGTTTTTAAGATTATCTTCATAAAGCCATTCATTTGTTTTATTCTTTTATTTCTTTCTGACCATTTCATGAACTTTAGAAACCCTACAGCACACTTTGTGTGCACATGGAAGTGCATATATTTGCAATAGTAGTCGTCTTTGTAGTTTTCTGTGTGTACATGGCCTGCCCTCCCTTCTTGAGTGTCTGTGCTATTTTACTTGAAACTACACAATTTATCAAGTTTGTGTTCAATAAAATACACCTACAACAATGTAACCCTGGCAAGCTAGACTTCTCTCTCTGCCAGATGGTAGTGTCATTGTAGCAAGAACAAAGAGGATTGTGATTTCTCATTTAGGTAACCATATAATCATATTCAACTCCAGGTTGAACCACTACAAACAACCATACAGAAGTATTATTCTTTTAGATCAGTATGTATACATTTGGTGTACTATTTGATGGCCCTGGCAATATATTGGAGCTCAGCAAATAAATGTAATAAAGTACATATATAAGAATGCATAAAATCAAAAGTGACAGCAAGATTAAAATACCTTTAAAAACAGACGTGACATGAAAAAACTTGTTGAGGATACAGTAATTTATTTTTTTCTGGGACAGGAGCTGAATTTCCCGTGGGGTCTCATGTGGGGTTCAATACTAAATTACACTCAATGTTGATGAAACAAACCATTATTTTCATTATTGATTCATCTGACTATTTTCTTGATTAATTCTCTTGCTTAGTAAATATTAGAAAAAAAGTGTAGAATGCTCTTTATCATTTTTCACCTGGAGTCAAATATTTGGCACTTTCACTCGAAGAAATACTGACTTGATTAACTGATTATTAAAATAGATGTCATTTACATTCATTGGCCAGTTTATTATATACACATTGCTAAAACTAATGCAGTCTTCACACTGTGAATCCTTTTTTTTAAGATTATGGTTTGATGTTGACATTAATGATCATTTTGGAGGCTGCATTCTTTTGTGCTGTTGAGCTGTGTTGCATCATATTGAGAGCTTCTGAAGAGTTTAGAGAGACTTTCTGAAATGATGTCAAACACATTTATATCAGTGAGGTTACAGTAAATAATAGAAACATCTGTCAGTATAAAGCAATACAGCTGAACAGCACCACAAACTACATCCTCCACAATGATGCTGAATCAGCACCTCTCAAAAACAATTTCAACCAAGACTGAATATTGTAACCTTCATGAATTTAGGGTTTTATTAGACTGCATTAGTTTTACCAGGCCATATCTAATAAACCAGTAACTGAGCATATTTTCCTGTGTTCAGCTAATTTTGTTAGTACTAATGTTCACATCTGTTTTTAGTCAAATAATTTTTGACCTCATTTTCCAGGTCTAAAACTGAGCTTTGAACAAATTGTTTCATTTGTCTCTTTCTCGCTGGTTCACTCGATGCTGCAGATACCTGTCCTGTCACTGGAAATGTTTGTGCTGTACTTTCCTCCTGTTTCTTCTTTTCTCAGTTGTAAAACACTTCTCTCCTGTCACAATATCTGTCTGTTTGACCTCCCTCCCTCTCCGGTGCTCTCCCGCCGCTTCTTACTCACTAATGGATTTCATGTCATTGCCTGGTTATCTCTCGCACTCGCCTGTAACCTTCATCTTCTTTCTCTCTTTCTTTATCTCTCTCAGGAGGGTACCATCCGGTGAAGATCGGGGATTTGTTCAATGGGAGGTACCATGTGATCAGGAAGCTGGGGTGGGGCCACTTCTCCACCGTATGGCTATGCTGGGACATACAGTGAGTCACACACACATACACACACACACACATTATAGTACAGAAGAGGGTTTTAAATTCTGCGTCACGCTGCCTTTGTACATATGGACATTCACCACACGTCATGACCCAGAAAAAGCACCCGAGGGCTCACAAAGGCTTGTTCTCACAGTCCTTCACTTCACCTTGTACTGCACACACAAACCACACATGCACCTGTTGACAGTATCTGGCACGTCACCACGACGACAGTTGCAACCAACACCGGCGTGCACTGGCACCAAAGCCATCCATTTGCACTATAATGTTGTTTTTGGGTTAATGTGGCAACCAAGGAGGATGGATGACAGTATCATCGAGCCAGTGTCACCTTTCACTGACTCGCACACACACACACACACACACACACACACACACACACACACACAAACTCATTTTCTCATGTCACTGGTGTTAATTACACTAATGGTGTTCATAAACTAGTGAGTTGGAGTTGGATTACTTTGCTCACACTATGCAGTTAGTCCCAGTGTTCAAAAAATTCTGGCCCTTGGTTATATTCACTATGTCAATATCAAGGCTCATGTTGTCGTCTCGCATTCCTCCAAACATGCATGTTTCATTCATGAATGAATCATGCATGCATTCATGTCAGAGGAATGATTACTATTATTCTTTTTCTTACTCTCCTTTGGTCTTTTTTTGCTCCTTTCATTTATTTCACACCTTTCACAGCAGTTTTTATTTTAATTTTCTCTCTTCCTATATCTTTTGATTTATATCAGTTTTAACTGTTTTGATTTTCATTTGCCTTCCTTACCATAATGCTTTTTTTTGCCTGGTGTTTGGCACTTGCATATAAATTACAAAAGTGCTCATTGTTTGTTGCTGACAGATGTTTTCCTTTTTAAACTGTAAAAGATAATCAAAATATATTTTCATTACTTAGTAATAATAATTATTTTTGACTCTGCCTTGTCCAGATGTAGTGCAAAATGTCCATCTCAAGTTCCCAAAGCCCAAGATGTTGTCCTCAGGATGTTATAGCCAGAAGTCCAAAACACAAAGACATTTATTTCACAATGAGAGATAATTGACTTTAACAATGAAAATCTTGGTTTTGAGATTCAGTAATATACCAAATATCTAATGTGCATCCCATCAATTACAAAAAGTCTAAACGTGGACTATGACAAACCCAAAGCAGTGTGTCATTGTTGTACCGTTACATAATGCTGACATTATTTCTTTGTGATAAAATGCCACCAGTGCCAGTGTAGGCAGTGTGAATGCCCAGTTGTTTGCCAGTATTAGTTCAGGTGCTATTTTCATATCTCTCACACGGACACATTAATTACCATTACTGGCTTTAACAGTCTATTGGTTTTGTGAGTCACCACGAAATCTGAATAATGCATCTTTGTGTGTGTGATTACAGGGTGAAGAACTTTGTGGCGATGAAGGTGGTGAAAAGCGCCCAGCATTACACAGAGACGGCCCTGGATGAGATCAAACTGCTGCGATGTGTGAGGATCTGATTAGTTTGACATTTTGGTGTTTGGGAGTCTTATTCTTCTCATTTTGTCTTGTTCATTTTTTTGTTTGTTCCTTTGTCCTTTTGTCTGTCTCTTCTGTCTTTCTTTCTCCCTTCCTTCCTTACCTCTCACTTCCATTTTTGCATCCTCCATCCTTCCATATGCCTTCCTTCCTTCTGTCCTCCCGTGTTTCCTTGCCTTCTTTCCTACCTTCTCACTTCCCCTCTGTACACCTTGCATGTCTCGCTGTTTGTCTCTCTGTTAACATGAGACACTAAAGACAGAGGAAAGTCATCTAAGAATCAGGATCTTATTCTCAGCTTTCTTTCCCGTTCTCTTTTCCTTGTTCCCTGTCCATGTTTGCTTCATCTCATTGTCCTCTTGTCTTTCAGGTGAGAGAGAGCGACCCCAACGACCCCAACAAGGACATGGTAGTCCAGCTGATAGATGACTTCAAGATCTCTGGCGTCAACGGCATACGTATCCTGATCAAGCGTGTGTGTGTGTGTGTGTGCTTGAGTGACACAGATATGATCATGTGAGTCCTTGACTCTCCATCCTAGATGTGTGTATGGTGTTTGAGGTACTGGGTCACCACCTGCTGAAGTGGATTATTAAATCCAACTACCAAGGTCTGCCGCTGCCATGTGTCAAGAGCATCATCAGACAGGTAAGGACGCACACACACACACACACACACACACACACACACACACACACACACACACACACACACACACACACCAGTGACTGTATTTCCAAAAGGTCTGGATAATTTATGCATCTGACCACTGCAGTCCAGTATTTGTAAAATCACCCACAGTGATGGAATATTTATTACACATTTGTCCTGAATGGAGATGTGGAGGAATAAGTCCCAATAGTACTGACAAATCGATCTTTCATACAACAAACATTAAAAACAACATTTTAAAATGTGCAGTATATGATGATAAATTTATGCAAATGCATGAAAAAAATCAAACATGTAGACAAACATTAAGTGATTGGCTTTTCATTGTATTGACATCTACAGATTGTCTTTGTTCTAAGATGACAAAACTTATTATTAATAAAGTATTAATAATAAAGGATTGTCAGTATGTTTTACACAGACCAGAATAATGTCATATACTGACAATATCAGCTTCACTGAATGTATTTTATATTTGTCATTTCAAGCATGTGTATGCTGGGTCACTTTGGTATATATGTAGAAGGCCAACAACTTTTACTATATGGCAAAAAAAGATGTTACAGGAGAACATAGGTGTGTTTGTTGACTGCCTCTATCCTAATATAATAACAATTTACACATGGGAAGTAACATAGCAGATCATTTGACATCACAACAGCTACATCAGATTGGTTGAGCTGATCCTTTTTGGACAGGATTTATTTAGAGAAAGATAGAAAAACTATGCATTCTTGCGTCTTTGAAAGACTGGGTGAAAAGAGGGAGAGAAAGAAATATAATGTGTAAAGAGCAGGGGACAGGTTCAAGACAGCGACAAGCACACCACTATGTAGGCCCTCTAATACAGTGCATGTTATCGTGTACTTCACACGTCAGTATACTACTATCATCCTACGATGGGACTTTCAGGCATTTTCCCCTCAGCCACCTGATAAGCATGTGAAGTTGTTGAGCCATTTCAGCCACTGTCAGCCTCTTGCTTCTCAAAAGCTGTGCTGAAGATGAATAGAAATTAAATGAGCGTGTTTTTCGCTTCAATCTCAAAGCCTCTGGATAGAAACAAATGAGAGAAACAGTGAAACAAAAACATCAACAGCCTCTCCTCTCTGCCCTCAGAGAATGACAAGCATTAGAAGAACGGCTAGTTTGGCTCTAAGGAAGAAAGAAGGATTGAAAGGGAGAGAGACAGGGAATAAGAACTGAACAGAGAAAGAGGCTGTGCCTGCACTTTTTGAAGGTACACGTGATTAAATAAGAAGTGCGAGCCTGATTTTCGGTAATAAAATGTGTGTCTGTTTCTCTGAATGTGTTTGTAGGTCTTGCAGGGTCTGGACTACCTCCACACGAAGTGTAAAATCATCCACACAGACATAAAGCCAGAGAACATCCTGATGTGTGTAGATGATGCATTTGTGAGGCGCATGGCCATGGAGGCAACCGAATGGCAGAAAGCCGGAGCCCCACCTCCGTCCGGATCAGCAGGTAGGAAACTCATTTCTTGCTGAGAGTTAGATGAAATGATTTATACCATTGTCTTGGCTGTGCCATTAATATGAAGCTTACCTTAGCTTAAAGACTGGAAACATAACGGGTGGGGGTAGCAAAGTAAAAACACCTGCAGAACTTCCTGATCCCTGGTTTCATTTTTGAGGTTGAGCATCCTTTTGGAATGACCACTTGTTTCCTTTTTTTGATTATTTATTAGTTTCCCCCAAACTTTGCTTCCAAAATACCATGTAATTTACTATGTTAATTAAAGGTGAAAGAAAAATCTACAAACCTAAACTTTTTAGAGTAACATCCAAACTTGGTAACAGCATAGCTCCATAAAAGCCCAGTATACCAGTTTACTGTTCTCTTTATGAAAATTGTGTATCTTTTTCATCGAAATGTAGAGTTTAGGTGAAAGGGGAGGTTTACAATACATACAGCAGAACATCTCAAAATCCTGATTTGAAATCAGTATTTATAATAAAAGGATTAAATCATGAATCATCAATGATGCAGTAAATATTTGTTTTTTTTGATCATGTTTAATATCGAAATGCTCAGTAAAGAAAAATGATTCACAGAGAAGCCTTTTGTGCACCCTCGCCCCTTTTTCATTTATACACAGACATTTCTGGCTTTTTCATCTCATGTCACCAAGTTCCTCCGCTTAAAAAAAAAATCAAGCTCTTAACAAACAGCTTTGACGAACTCAACGTGAACCCTGTGCCCTATGTGACTCCCCTCCATGAGCTGTCAATTGCTTGCATCAGCCAATGGAGTCCTTTTGAGCCTTAGGGTAACCAATTATACTGCTTACATTTCTACACAATTAAAGTCAGGCACAAAACCATCAACTGTCAAAACAGAAGTGCTCAATGGTGACACATTCTGTCTGTGCCTGAAAAGACAAAATAAAGAAAATGTTTTGTCATTAAGTGCAGATGTGGTTAATAGCAAAATGTCTTTGAATATATGCTTGTGCCTTTTGCTTGATATATTATTTTACTTGCTGAGATGCTGATTGATTTTTTTTTTTGTGCACCACTGTATCTGTGATCATACATATTAAGAGACTATTTATGTTAAATATGAAAGATTTTTATCACTGTACTGTTACCCTTTTGTGGTTTATTGATTCACGTGAAAGTGTTCTGTACACTATATAAGAACAACATTCTCAGGCATGAGAAGAAAAACTATTAATATTATGGATCTGGGACAAGCAAATAAGGCAGTGGGAGTGTGAAAGATGTTTTTCTTCATTTGATAGCAATTTTCTCACTTCACCTACAGATTCTGTATGTATAAAGTCTAAAGGGAAAGCGAATACACGAACTAATGATTTATTTTACAGAAGAGTAGGATACTGAACGTAGTGCGAACTCGGTTGTGACGGACTGATGTTGGTGAAACTCTGAAGCCTCTGATTGTTGCTGTTTCTCTTTCTGTCTGTCAGTTAGCACAGCCCCTCAGCTCAAACCGGTGAGTACAACAGATGTGAGTATGAAATGAGAGAAATGCACACACACACAAACATAAACACACACGCAAACAAAAAAAAAAAAAAAAACAGATGCCTATAGAGCATTTCATACTACTAGGTTTGATCTTCACAAATTGTCAGAGACACAAGGAAGATACTGAGTGCACCACAGTATAAAAAAGCAATACTCAGAAAGTCTTTTTGGCTTTTTTTTGTCAGTAGTCCTTTGAAAACTCCTACCTCTGTATACTAGCAAGAACAGATCCTCACTTTGTTTTATGAACCCTAAATAAATAATTTAAGTTTTCCAGAATTTCAAGAATACCTTAGGACATGCAATAAAATGAGAAGTTAGTTTCTCTTTTCATGTCCTTATCAGACAGATTTAATAAAAATGAAGTACTACATAATATATTGTTGTCCTGTGAAAACCCTGTATCTCCAAAATGTCAAGCTTTCATCAATTAAGAAATAATCCCGTTTTCAGCTTTGTGTCAATTCCTTTTTCATATAACCCAGTGGAATGCTCTTTGTGACATTAAATATTTATAATAAAAAAAAGAAGACTCCCTTTATTATTGTTTATTAAGAGTTTATCACTCCAAATCTCAGCTGATCTTTGCCATCAGAGCTGTGTAGGTGTGGTTTGAAACTGTTTAACAGTCATCTGGAAACATAAGCAAACAGTCGCGCCACTCTCTGGAGGTGGCGATTCAGTTTCTAAATCTTGAATCACCTTTTTCTAACCTTGTCCCACCTACTTCAAACCAGCGAGAAGAGCAAAAACAAATGCAGAAGTCTCGTGTGTAAAATAATCAAAACTATTCTAACTTTGGCAGAAAAATGTGTGGAGCATTGAGAAATAGGTTTTCAGTACCTTTCAGAAGCAGAGACCATAAAGAAAGCTTTAATCATTTGGACAGTGATTATTTGCTCTATTTAAAATGTACAAATATTAAATCAATATACACTGAAAGTGTTAGTGGACATTACTTATAAATCATAACCCACCATTCAAATAAGTATCAAAACTTTTTGTTCCTTGAATACCTCCTATTCATGTTTGTGTTTTTTGCCTCACCTGTGACCCTTCCTCTTCTGTCCCTTTCTTCTCTCAGGTGGGGAAGATCTCCAAGAACAAAAAGAAGAAGCTGAAGAAAAAACAGAAGCGGCAGGCAGAGCTGCTGGAGAGGCGGATGCTGGAGATTGAAGCCCTGGAGAGAGAGGCCGAGAAGAGGGAAGAGAGAGCCAAAGAAGGGGGAGAGAAAGGGGCACTTGAACACAACCTGCCTTCACCGCTGCAGCAACTGCCGCCGCCGCTGCCGCTGGGTCCCAGCATGGCTCTGGGGGAGAGCGACGAGGATGATGACGATGAGGAAGACTGTGAAGACGAGGAGGAGG
The DNA here is from genome assembly GCA_037833715.1 of Toxotes lorentzi. Classification (NCBI taxonomy): domain Eukaryota; kingdom Metazoa; phylum Chordata; class Actinopteri; family Toxotidae; genus Toxotes; species Toxotes lorentzi. The sequence continues at coordinate 19,454,654 of JBBMJY010000021.1, forward strand.
AGGGAGGAGAGAGAGAGAGGCCCATTAGGTTGACTAATCATACATGTGAGTCATGTGATCCTGAGAGTTTTCCCCAGATGGAGTGGTTTTTTTTCTTTTCTTTTTTTTTATTACTAGAATTTTTTTTTTATAACTGTGGATTTGCCCAATATTTGGCTGTGCAACGTGAATTTAAATGATGGACCAACCAGTGGATCTCCTATAGTAGGACAGAAGACACTGATGACCTTTATTGGTTGAATCCTATCTTTGACTCTTGTCTCTTTGTAGGAATCTGAACATATTACACTTGTGCATTCACTGACAGTCACTGGTTTGTCATATTTAGTTCATTTGATGATGCTGAGACATTTACTATTCACTAAACAGTGCTGTGTACAATACTTTCTTATGCTCTTATGTACAGTTTAATTTAGGAGAAAGGAAACAGTGGCTCAGCCTGATGACCTGTCCTCACAGCAGGTTGGTTGCAGCTTTTAATTGAAGTGAATTCCACTGTGAAGGAAAACTGAGCAACATATTTAGGATAGCTTTTTCCTTTTTTTAACCGTATTCAGGTTGTCAACAATCAGAAAGATTTTTTTTTTCTCTAAATCAAAGCAGCGGTTTTGACAGATCTGCAGCTTTAGTGAGTATGTGAGTACATGTATACAGGTTTGTGCAGTCTGTTTGTGAATGAATAGGAGGTGGATTGGCTCCAACCACTCAGCCCACACTAGACCCACTGTGTATGGGAGGCTGGCCTGATTCACACAGAAAAAAAAACACAACACAAAATCAACACAGCGCCTCTCCGTCTCCCTCCTCCACCCTCTGTCTCTCCACCTTCTGTCTCTTTCATTCTCATATACTCTCTTTTGACTCCTTCTATCACGTCTTTACTCTCTTTTCATGCTGTTTTCCTCTCTGCCTACACTGTCTTTGATTGCGCTTGTATCTCCTTCCCACTCACTTCCTCTCTTGACTGTTTTTCCTTTCCTCTCTCCATGTTAGGCGCAGCACCTCCCCAGGAGCAGAGCGAGGTACCCCACATCACCGATGACGACCCCGATGAGGAGGTGGAAGAAGATGAGGAGCCCACGCCTGTCGCTGAAAAAGATGCCCCCATTCCCCCCACCTCAGAGGAAGGTAGTGGAGATCCAACACAAGCAGAGGTAGCGGAAGAGGAGGGGGAGGAGGCAGAGGAGGGACTGAAAGGGACAGAGGACGAGAATGAGGAAGAGGAGGTGGAGGAGAAGGTAGAGGAGCAGGAGGAGGAAGAAGAGGAGGAGAAAGAGACTGAAAGGGAGGAGAATGAGACTGAGGAGCCAAAGAGTGAGAGCAAGACAGAGGAGGAAACAGTGCTGGAAGAAGAGGAATCAAAGGAGCAGGAGGGGGAGGATGAGGAAGACGAGGAGGAGGAGGAGGAGGAGGAGGATGAGGAAGACGAGGATGACGACACGACCACTGATCTCCTCACGGACAACACCTCCCCCATCAAACCCCACAACAACAAAACCAACTCGGCCAAAACCAACGGTCACGTTTTGTTGGGGTCTGAGGGACTGAAACCGAACCCTGGCACCCCTCCGCCGCCCTCACCCACCCCCGAGCCTCTCCTCTGCCCCCTGGTGGAGTCCGAGCTCAGCTACACAGACAGGGACAACTCTCTCAGCTCTGGTTACGAGATGTATAACGGCGAGCTGGGTGAACCGGGGCTGACCAACGGCTCCAGCGAACGCCACCTGGGCACGATGCCCCTCTTTCCTGACTTGCCCCTGGATCCTGAGCCGGGAAACCCCATATCGGTCGGAGGGGCCGACATTGGAGCGGGACCGTTACCCAGCAGCCCCACGGCTGACCGTAGTCGCACTGTGTCATCCTCAAGCACGGGAGACACACCCAAAGGTGAGACACCTGTCTGCTTTGTGAATGTTTAATATGTTGCTGGGTTTTATCATCACACTCTTATACTCATTATTAATTTTTATATTTTTATATAACTTTATTTAACTTTATTTAATTTAACAGTTCTAGAGACATTTAAACTCATCCCTATCCCAACTAGTGTGTGGTACCTCTGGGATCAATTGAAACCAGTTGGTGGAATGTTCACAGCTTGGTTGGTGCCTGCTGGGCTGCCTCAAGTGGTTAGCACCTGAGGGTACCAAGGTTGATCGTAGAAACTAAGCATCATGTGAGTCGTTAGAGTCACGTGAGCCCAGATGTGGATGGGTTAGTCGTTTGAGGAGGGATCTCAAAACTGCTTTATAGGTGGGTGAAAGCAGGTGCCTTAGACGACCCCCCCCCTGTTCGGTCCCTACAAAATTATACAAAATATATGCAAAAATGTTTTAAATATAGACTCAATCAGCCCACAATATCGAATTGATACTGCCTGTCAATTCTTTTCATCTGTATTAACTATCAACTTTTTTCATATTTTATCAACAAATGATTTATGCTGCCTTCATCTCCAATGTCTCCGTTGAAAAGGAAATTTTAATTTACATGTAAATGAGTTTGACTTGAATAGATGATGAAAAGGAAAAAAGCATAATAATGATAAGAGTTAATTTAGATCTTAGGTGAGGTAACAAATCAGCAGAACATGAATAATCATGACTATGTTTTGATTTTCATTTTTCATCTTATCCATTATAGCTGCTTGGTTTTAGTGTCCAAATATCTCTTCTGGGTATTATTAATGACTCACCACCAACATTGCTCATCCACCCACAGCATTCATTTTGTTATCATTAACTTTCTAGCTCAAGGGTCATTTCTAGGATCACATCTCCAAAGTTTAATAAGGATTTTTTTTATGGATCAACAATAGTACAAGACTACGTTTCACTTATTTGGATTCCTTGTTGAAGCTGAACACTCCCTGGTCTAGAATAAATCTTATTTCTACCTATGCTACATATTAACCCTGTGTTCATCCACTCTGTTCTCCTTCAGTCAGAGCCAGAGCTGCAGACCTCCTGATCAACCCGTTAGACCCTCGCAATGCTGACTCTATTCGAGTCAAAATCGCTGATCTTGGAAATGCCTGCTGGGTGGTAAGACACAGTATCTGGAATTTGATATTACTTGATTTGAAGCATTTTTTAAAAATACACAAGGCTGAAGGCTTTTTACATTTGGTTAACAAAATCTGATGAGATTTAACTGCAGCCAGCAGGTCACAGGAAGGTAGCAGCAGAGGGGCAAAATAGTCTTTTATTAAAATAATCACTGACATTCAAACTCCACAATATACAGTAGGACAAATATGGTTCCTGTAGTTTTTATAGTCTGGTTTTGCATTAATACCTTTATGTGTAGGCATGAACTATATCACATGATCTGGCCGAACTTCTTGTTTAAGGTTTTTGTACTGACGCTATTAGAGATTGAGATTTACCTGGCAGCTGTGGGTTTCACAGTTTCTGAAGTCCAATATACGCAGCATAACAATAATTAAAGAATTTCTGCACAATATTTTGTGTTTAGAGCCCCCTTTTTAAGATCAATTTGCAGATAATTCCCAAATAGGAAGCAGAATGGCACAAAGTTATGTTTTCAAAGATAAATGGAATTTAAGCAGAAACATTTGTCATTGTTGCCTCATTTCTTGGTTCATTTTAAGAACAATAAAAGAGATTTAGAGCATTTGGTTTGCTGACAATTGCCAATTTATTTGTATAGTCAGAAATATACAAACTTACAGTGAACTCACCTCTCCTTGTCTCCTCTCCAGCACAAGCACTTTACAGAAGACATCCAGACGAGGCAGTACCGTTCCATTGAGGTCCTGATAGGAGCCGGTTACAGCACTCCCGCAGATATCTGGAGTACTGCTTGCATGGTGAGGAGAATGTATACATACTGCATGTACAGTACATTATGTGCATAAACTGTTAACTTTTTAAGCCATACACACTCAGTATAGACTCAAGTGCTCTGTTGCTTCTCTTGGAGGCGTTTGAGCTGGCTACTGGAGATTATCTGTTTGAACCCCACTCTGGAGAAGACTACTCCCGTGATGAGGGTGAGTATTTACATATTTGGGACATACTCACACAAAATTGAATTGCCAAATATGAAAACTTCTCATTTGAAAGTATTCCACAGGGGAATTGTAGCTGAATATTGTATCTCAAGACTGTGGGCCTGATCTATATTTAGGACACTGACTTAAAAATTAACTAGTAGTGAGGGAAAATGTTCAATATACAATAGGAATGGAAAAGCAAAGTGTCTTAAATCTTTAATTAACTGTACAAATTGAACATTTGAATAGATTTAATGTATTTTCATATGAGAAATTGTGTTTTTGCGCTATTTAATCTTAATTGCTTTACAGATTTTCTTCATTGTTAAGATATAATATATTGCTGCTAACTGTGCTCTAACATCACAAATGCAGTAATGTATTTATCACAACTTCAGATGCATTCGCTTAAGTTTTAATAATTAAACTAATTTTTCACATAACAGACACATGGTTTGAAAACGTTTAACACAACGTTTGAGTACAGACACTGGGTACAGATTTCACCAGGGAGTCTGATGCTCGCAATATTCTCAAGTTCTTTCCCAAAACAAAAGTTAGAGCAAAATAAATGCAGTAACCAAAATATATTTGTATTTTGAATTAGTATTTCTTAATTTTATTTTTTTTGTTTGTTTGTTTATCACTACTACAATTGTATTTGTGAAATTTGTTTTTCATGCATTGTGCTGAAAAAAAAAGAATGTTATTCTTTTTTGTGGAAAACAGGAAGACAACACGATTTGAAGCATGCATTTGTTGTTTTCCAAGTGTGTCATCTTTTCTCAAAAGTGGGGCTACTGTTTTTAACAAGGCATCTGAACAATGGATAAAAACTGTTATGGATCGTTCCCAATTGTATTTTAAATGGATGAAAATGGCCTAAAGTGAGCTTAGTTTAAACTAGTCACCCCTTACCCCAAATCCCCCTATCCACTGTCAACTGTAAATCCTGTCCTTGAATTCTGCTGCTATGCCTCCACTCATTTTCACCATACTGTATACCTAAAAGTGATCCACTCAAATGTAATAGATACACAGAACACTCACACAGCTTCTGTTATTGTGCTCAGTTTCCAAACTTTTGCAGCATAACAGATTTTTGTTAGTTTCCAGCAAATGGGAACGCTTAGTGAATTAAGCTAAAGAGCAAATTAGCCAGTCATCCTGTGAGTGTATGTGTATCTATATTCTGGTTACATGTTACTCCATTAAGCACTACAGTCCCTATATTTGCATGTAAACTCCAGTCACTAATCTTAATCTTTCTCTTTACTCTTTGTCTTACAAAATACAGCGCATTTCTAAACAGTGCACTTTCATCTTCACTTAGCTCCTTGATCTCTTCATCCCCACTATTCTCTGATCTCAGCCAGCTCATTGTGTTATTTTTCTCATGGCATGTGACACACAGTTAACCTCGTTTTGCATGTTTTGCACAGGCATTAAGCCAGTGTCGGTTTTGTCATGACATTGTGATTCACAGAGAGACCCCTTTAGTCTCCCACCATTAAGGCCAAATGGACAATCTACCTCTGGGTTCCATATTTTCAGTTCTGCATCTGAATGCATGTCACTTTTATTCCAACACTGAACATTTCATTTCATCACCTTTCCTGTGGGGGCACAGCTCACTAACACAGATTTTTCTCCTTTACTGTCTGTGACTGTCTCTTTTTGTCCTTCCTTTCCCCTCATTTCTCAACCTGTTGCTTCCCTTCCCTGTTTCTCTTTTCCTTTACAATTTTCTTACATTTTACTTTGATCTCTCCTCTTTCAATTAATTCCTCTCTTCCTTGTTCTTTCTTGTCTTTCTGAGTCTTTCTTCGTCTGCATTTTCTTCTCCGTTCTTTCCTTTTTTTTGGCATCTTTTTTTTCCTTTTTCCTCCCCCATCTCCTCCCTCCCTTTCTCCCACCTCCCTCTCTCCTCCGTAGACCACATAGCCCACATCATAGAGCTGCTGGGCTGTATTCCGAGGCACTTTGCACTCTCCGGAAAATATTCCCGGGAGTTCTTCAACAGAAGAGGTAGCGCTGGACAGAGAGCTGGTGGGACTGAGACACACAGATGTCTGTGATGGACAAAAATGGACACTAAAAGACAGCTGAGATGCTATTGAAAATTTGTTGATTTGAATTTGGTAAAACTTGGATGTAGCGACTGAAATTGTGACTGAAAACAGTGAGAACAAATCCTCACCACTTCAAGGCATTACACTAGTCCTCGGTTTGTGAGTGTGTCCATGCAGTGCCCAGAGGCAGCAGTGTGTTTTAGTCCCATACAGCCTGTCGTGTTGATGTGTGTGTGCATGCTGTAATGCTGAACCGTGCCTGTTCCCTCTGTGACGTATGTGGTGGTGGGCAGACCACATCGCTCTGATCATGGAGCTCCTTGGGAAGGTCCCACGCAAAGTGGTCGCTGCCGGGAAGTACAGCCGAGAGTTTTTCTCCAAGAAAGGTAAACGACAACGTGGTTGGTTAGGTGTAGGGTAGGCCTCATCCCTTTTGGAATAGCTGTAGAACTTCATAGTATTCAAAAGGCCTGGATGAAATAGTGTTTGTTGTGTAGTGACATTTGCAGTACTGCCAATCATTCCGCATCAAGGAATCTCAGATAGATGGATAATAAATTGAATGGCTGGGCGATAATCCTTCTTTATAGTTTATTAAATTTCATTGATATAGTATCACAATGTTACAAGCACACCGCGGTGGTGTTTTCTTCATTTGAAAGAATTGCTGCAAAAAAGACAAAACACCGGCCTGAACTAAAGTAGCCAAACACACAATTTGCAAAACATGCTCGTAAAAAATGAATAGCAAAATAGTCATTTTAATTCACTACAATCAGAGGCAAGAGAAGAAATTAATTTTTCTCAATGATTTTTTAGAAATGTGATATCATCTCATAGTTGAGCAAACAATAATAATATTCTTAACAGCAAATTAATTTTGTAAATGAATGGCCAGATTAACCAATTAAGCAGGAAGTAATCAGTCACCACAGATTGTATATCAAAGTTAGGATTAATACTTTACAATTTGTTGGTCAGCAAAAGTCAACACTGCAAAGAACAAGGTAGTCTACCCTGGAAGTAACAATAGCAGTATTTACAATAGCAATCACAGTGAAGTCATATTACCAACTTACCTACGTAGAAGAGTAAGGTTTCACCTTACTGCATTCAAAGTCTTAAGTGTGTCATACACCTCACTGACTCTGCTCATCTTTGAGCCTGGTAAGTGTATGGATCTGTGTTTGATACAGCTGATAACCCTTGCACTCTCTCATATATTCTCTTTTTTCTTTCTCTCGATCTCTTTCCCTTTCTGCTCATATATTCTTTATAATGTGTCATGAGACCTGAATATTCTGCCTTTGATGTTGTCTCTATCTGAGCTCTGAGCCTGCACTTGATGTCTCAATGTTCTCCCTTTTATCTCTTAGTGCTCTGTTAATCTGGTCTGACTTTCTCGCTCTGTCTCTCCGGGCTTCTCCTGTCTGCCACGGTGCCTTCGGCCGTGCAGTGCTATCGAGTGGCCTTGATGCCTTGTTTCCTTTGCGCGCGCTGATTTTTTATTGAACTAGGGTGGAAGTTAGGTACACTGATTGGAGACAAAACAACTGAAACATGCTCAGCTTTTATAAGAATTTAGACCCAAACATGCAGCAATTTGTAACAAGCAAAGTCTCCATTAACACAAAATACAGCTGTAAAAGTTTACGTTGCAGTCAGTGCATAGGAAGGACAGGTTACCATGGCAGCCATGATTTGAACCGGACCTTTGGTCTCGATCGCTCCCATCATTAATCATTCTCTCATACTTTTTTCTTCTCCGTCAGTCTTGTGCTCCCAGCCAGTCATTTTCCTCCTCTCTTTAATAATGAACACCTTTCTCTCCTTGTCTGTTTCCATTACCTTGCCACTTCTCTGCCTCTTTCTGTCCATATCTTGTCCTTTGTTTCTGTGTTTTTCAGCCGAGAGTCTGCAGATTTCCGCTCCATCACTTCAGCTCCTCACTGATTAGCACAACTTTGAGCAGAAAGAGGTGAACTAATCAGTGAAATCAGTTGCTGTAGTGATTGGTTGGAGTCTGCAGAATAATGGCTTGTCCGTTCGTCCAAATTACAAATAACATATTTTCTTTCTTACTTCAAATAGGATCCTGTCATACAGGCATTTTTGACTGGATTTTGAGAACTTTACCTTAATTAGAACAGCTATTTACCAAACATATAGTCCCTATGAAAACTGAAAAAGGACATGGTTTCTAGAAAATTCTGTTTCTGCTGAATTTTCTGAATGGAATTTTACAATCTTTTATTTTGGGTTGGAGGCAGAAATCTAAGGGATGAATATCTTAGGGCCTCAGTAAATATAATTAAAACTATGTGAATGGCTAGATACCATTACATTTAAAGCAAAAGTCTGTTCTGTTTTTCTTAATGTTAACAAATATAACTGTAATATATAACTATATAATATTATATAATATAAAGGTTATATATAATATATAACTATATAAATATTTGTAATTTGGATGAACCATCCCTTTAAACTTTGCCATTCTCATTTCTCCACACGTCCTCCTGTGCCTTCATTGATTCTGCTCCCTATCGCCTCCTGCAGGTGAGCTGCGGCACATCACTAAACTGAAGCCGTGGTCCCTGTTTGACGTGCTGGTGGAGAAATATGGTTGGTCACAGGAAGACGCCGACCACTTCACTCGATTCCTTCTGCCCATGTTGGAGATGGTGCCCGAGAAGAGGGCCTCGGCCGGCGAATGCCTAAACCACCCCTGGCTCAACTCGTAGCCACAAACTCTGATCAGATGTCCTCCTCCCCTTGTCCCCCAACAGTTAGCCCCAACATCACCCCCTGGTGGCAGCCTGTGGATCAACAGTATGGTGAGACGTTGGAGACAAACAGAGTAGATGAGAAAAGACTTCATCTTTTCTGCCCTATCCCACACATGCACCCTTACATGCTTATCTGACTAGGCTTAACTCCTATACAGCTCCCTCCATCTATTCCCAAAAGGAATGTAAAGACAAGCTTATGGAGATAATGTGACATAGTAGCTGTGTCTTCCTAAACATCTCCCAAAAAGAATCAGATCATTTGAGGATCATTGGATGCTGCTCACACCGTAAAAGGGAGAAGTCAGGCTCTGTCCAAAAGACATGTGCTTTACTCTTCTCTTCTGCCATCAAGATGTCAGCCAGTCTCTTGCATCTATCTCCTCCAAATTCTCGGTTTAACTTGTTTGGATTCAGTCAGAGGCCACTTACAGCTGCTGATCTTTTCAATGACACGAAAGAAAAGTCAACAAGGAACTCTGATACAGTGCTGATGGCCCAGAGCTCCATCTGCCATGACCTTTACATAGCCAGGCCCTCAAAGAGAGACAAATGTGTGTGTGCTGTTGTGTGAGACAATGAGCGTATGTGCCTATACTCAAGATCTGCCTACATAGACCCTTTTCCTCTGTTTCTAGTCCTGTAGCCCCACCTTCCCTCCCTCACCCTGCTGTGGAAGACGCACCCACATTGGACTAAAAGTTTACACCCCAATTTCTTCCAGGAATCCAGTCCCAAAAAGCCACTCTTCACCTGTTTGGTTCCCCACTTCCTCCCCTCCTAAATGAGCTGCATGCTCCTGCTGGGGGCCACAGAGAAGTGGAGGGCAGCCAGTCCTTCAGGGGGCACAACCCTGACATTTGCCACTCTGACAGAGACAGAAAAAGTCCGGGATGAGCAAAAAAAACAAAAAAAACAAAACAAAACAACACAATCCGTTTAAAGTGGAGGAGGACTGCTTGGTCTTTAAAGACTATTTTTAAAATGCATGGAGAGACTGACGGATCAGCATGAACGGATATGACAAACGGACGATGGATGCATTATTTTCTTTGTGCATTTCGCTGATTTCTTTCCTGTTTCATCACCTCTTTTGGACATTCTGTTAGAAGGAATTATGTTAGGATATTTTGGTGCCCCTCTGAGGAAGGTCACTGTGTTACAACCCCTGCTTCTTCAGCTTTTGACATTCCTAAATCTCGGTCCTCTGCCATCATTCCTGACTTTTAATCCCTAGAACAGTTCTGTTAAGTCCTGCCGTGGCACGTTTACCTGATCTGATTGGTACTATTCCCCTGCTTTTATCCCTACAGAGGGACCCTTTGATCCCTGAGCTTCTCCAAAAAAGGGGGATGGTCACATGGAGGTTGCACTTGTCTTTGTAGATGTCCTTCAGGGATTTGAAACCTTTGTACATAGAACTGAGATCTGGCAACGCCGATAAGTGAGCGTGGACAAAGTTTCAACACACAAGCATCATTCCAAAAAACAGAGGCTGTTGTTGGCAGAACTTGACTTCCTCTGGTACAGTGGGGTGGGGAGTGGGCCGCTATAGCGCTGGCCCTGGAGGAATGTTCAGACTGAACTGTGCCACCCGGTGGCTGAATGAGAGTACTGCATCGCCACACACTGCTGCTGCTCTCAGTGCCAACGCTCCAAGACGTTCCACTATATCTCTCCACTTAATCTCTCTTTCTCTGTCACACACAAAAACTCGCATCATCACAATTAGTCCAGTTGCCTATTTTCGCAATAAATGAAAAAAAAAAGATGAGTATAAGTAAATGGTGAGATATTTTTAAAAACTATTTAATTCATTAAAAAAAGAGGAAAAAAGAAAACAACTTTTCTCTGGTTGTTGTGACTGTGACAGAATCTCGTCTTATACTGAGGTGATTGTGTTGTCTATTAGAGATGTTTTTATTTCTTTTGTCATTATTATTATTATTATTATTGTTATTGAAAAGATTTTTTTACACAGTTGTCACCTCTCCCCTCCCTCCTTACTTGAACAGTGCTGCTCTATCTGGGCTCTTGATGGCGATGGAAAAAAAAAAATCAACAGTTTTGCAATAAAGGGTATGTGATGAGTTTTTTTGCACCAAAACCTCCTGATCTCACTCTTTCAGCCATGCTGACTGTTCTTCCTGATGACATTGACAGATTCGCGTCTCTTGTCTGTGTTTTTCATTGACAGATTTAATAAAATTGTAAATTAATGGATTCCGTGCCCTTGATGTAGTGAATTTTCTACTGCAAAGTTGCGTCAGTTGACTTCATTAAAAGGGTTAGAAGCTTGTAAGTGGTCACTAGAGGCAACAAAGGAAAGAAAACACTCAATTAGCTTAGATTCCCTTTTTATTGATATGTGTAATTCATACAAGTGTTCCCACTGTTTAGACGGAAAGTTAATAGACATGGGTCAGTTGTGAATAACTTTACTCACAAGGCTTCAATGTAGTGTATAACAAATGTTACAGTACATTGTGATTCACACTAAAACAAATATGGCTCATTAGACAACATTATCTAAGATGCAATTAAATATGGAGTGATAAAAGACATCCTGAGATCAATATTAGTCATTAAAAAGTAAAAATATGCTTTTGAGTATCAACTAGGGATCTTCGCACAACTTCCTTTTGTATCTTAAATCACTACAAATGGTCTCTGATGCTATCTGCCAATGTGTCTGGCTCATCCATTAGCATTATAAACGACAAGTGGTGCCTCACGTAAAGCGTACATGCTCTTATTCATTAGGCTCCGTTAGAGACGCCTTCAAGTTGATTTCAGTGAATGAAATGTTCATACTTCAACCACATAGCAGATGATACAATTTAAGAGAAAAAGTGATGAAAGTGGAAATATCCACCAACGTAAAACTCAGCGAGGTATATATGGCATCAGCAAGTGATGAGACACTGATCTTGTGATCCACAGTGGAATCTTGCATTGTAACCTTGAAGACATCTCATGATCATGGCAATAGGAAAATATACACATGTACTATATCTATAGATGTACAAAATGTATACATCATAGGGGTTATTGTGCACCTACAAGTACACTACAGACCAAGCACAGATAATGTACTTCATCTGTTGAGCTTCAGGTGTGTGTGTATCTATGTATCTATGTATCTATGTATGTATGTATGTATGTATGTATGTATGTATCAGAGCAGTGAGGCACAGTTCTTCAGCAACAGGGGTTTGGCCAAATCCAAGATGTCCAAGTTTGGATCGAGTGACCTGCCTAGACCCTCCAGCACCATGATGGCAAACACAATTGAGGCAAAATTACTCTCCAGCTTCACCTAGAAAAACAATCAGTAAGAACATCAGTTAGCGACAGCATCATTGTTCATGCAGCTAATGTGAGTTGCTGGTTAAAATTCTTTTAGGTTTAGTACAAAAAAAAAAAAGTGGCACCCTAGCAAGCAAGACCTTCTGAGCGACATGAATCAAACAAGAACAGAATGTTTTAATCATTTCTCTTGACATTTAATTTATTCAAACTACAACTTTATGACAAATAATTCTGTTTACAGTAACAAGCAAAGCTCAGGACTGCATAGTTGACTGCAGAGAAATTACTTTTCAGGCTATTTTATTTGATAAAAACTGGTTTGCACCATGGCAACAGCAGCGGCTCAGTCACAGTTGTAACCTGCTGCACTGAGACAACACAGAACCAGACTTCTGTTCAGTGATGGCCACTGTGTTATCCACAATGAATATTACTTGCTGATATTTTACCTTGTGTTTGATGAGCAAACCAAAGACTCTGGAGAGCAAGTCAGCCACTTGGATCTATAAACACAACAAAAACTCGAATCAATGAACCACATCAATGGTAATCAGTGATCAGTATTTCCTACAATCACTGGCCACTGTCAGCAGCAAATTACACATTTTGAACAGACGAAGACCTCCAGCTGATGGATTGTTATCTGCCAAAGTGGCTATTGGAGGAGAGAAACCTGTCAGTGTTTTTATTTATGTTGATTTTCCTCTTTGAACCCAAACATCTATAGTCGATATAAACTATAAAAAACACAAATGAGCCTTTGCAAAGCGAGCACTTATGTTTTCATTCTACACAGGGACAGTGAAAAGAGGAAAGCCAGCAAACAGCAATAATAAAAGCGAACTTATTAAATCATAACAAGCACAATACAAGAATGAAACAGAAGAAAGTGGATCTCAAACCATGCTGTATTATTATAATAACAATCATAGAGTGATGGCAAAACTCAAAACACAATTCTTTTCTAATGTCTTCTACAACTGAAAATAGTAAATATTAAATATTAATCATGACCATCATGGTATCCATCATTACGTGGCCCTGCATCAGAAACACAAACCAGACACAAAAAGCGAGCACAAATCTTGGTTAGTACCTTGCCCAGAGAGAGTGTACTGCTGAGGGCATGGTCAACCAACTGGGCCATCTCCTTCTTAAACTGTGTCACGTCTTCACACTCATTGGCTCGAGCATGATGCAAAATCAACTCTGCTACTCGCTCACCCTGAAGACAGGAAATCAAAAGCAACAGTGGCAAACACAGTTAGTCCAAGTTGCAAAATGTAATCAAGCAACTCTGAAGCAGTGCTTTCCTTCGCACGACTTCAGTGAAACTAGCACCTTAAGTCTGGATGCTACTCAATACATTAAAAGATTTTTTTGAATGCGTGTTCTCTATACAAAGGTACACCTTTTCCCTCATTACCTGCCGCTGCACCACAGCTGTGAAGACAGCCTTGAAGTTGGCGAGGTCATGGTCACTGAGCTGGGATACGATGCCGGCGTCCAGCAACACCAGCTGGATAGGATACGGGTCTGGCCTGACACTGACGACCACCGTATCCCACAAGTCAGTGAGGGTGGTCTTACCCTGGGGTTCACCTTTGACACCAGTACTGTCACTGGAACCGGCAAGAGGTCCCCGACATTGGACCAGAATGTTCCCGGGATGGAGATCCCCGTGGACGAAGTTGTCCACAAAGATCTGGAATTACAGATGGATACATGGAGACAACTGGGCAGTGTCTGAGATATATCAAACCATGTGATAAAATTCAGTAAAATACATAAATATCTTCAGAAGTATAGAAACAATCGCAGTTTTTTTTTTTCACAATCACAGAACAGTCACCTAAAAAAATGCATAAAGTTATGAAATAGCAGTAATGGTAATGATTAATGTCACAGATGACCAGTGGATCTCACCATTTTCAGCAGGGTGTCTACACCCATCCTTGCTATTCTCTGCTTCACCTCCTGAGGAATCTCGGAGCTCAGGTAGCTAGAAATGGGTTCACTCTCCTGAAAAAAAGGGCTGAATATAAATTTAAAAATGTTGGCCTCATTTATGAGGAATGAAAAAGATATGAATTCAACCAGAATAACTGAATATGTCCTAGAAATCACATTGTGTCACATGGGTTGAGTTTGCTAAAGAGGACAATAGTTTGATAGTTACAGAAGTAACCATTTGATATTCTGACATGTGTCTCTTGATAGTAATGTGCACTTGGAGCTCAGTTTATCACTAAATCATTCAGTCAGGGTTTTCCATAGCTTTGAAATATTTCTGTGCTCACTTCGAAAGTTTCCACTAAAATGGTCCTGGTGACAAATGGTCGTAAGGGAGTTGGAAACCTGACATAATCCACACCACGGAAATTATCCCGGAAACGCTCAATGTTCTTGGCCTCAAAACGGAGATCAATCTGAAATCAAAGTTCAGTCAGATCATTGAAATTATTAGACTCTATCAGCTTTTTTTATATGAGGTTGATTGTTTTCTGTGAATGTATTATACTTCATTTCATTTTATATGATTCGACAGTGACTTTTATGAAGACATGCAAATCAATTTATGTGTTATTTCACAAATAAGAAAAGCACAAAGTCAAACAGCTTTCTACCTGTTTGGTCATGAGCTTCTCAAATTCCTCTACAATCTCATACAGACTGAGCCATTTGAGTCCAGGGAGACAGTGCAGGAGCCAACTGGCTGTTTTCATCAGCAAGAGGTCTATCTCCACCTGCCTCCTGACACCGGGATGGACCACCTTAAATACAGCAGAAACAATTGGACAAACAATCATGGAGGTAATGTGAGATTTGGATGGATGAAACAGGCTACACTGCTAATGACGGACTGACCTTGATAGCCACAGGTATCAGACGCTCCTTCTCTGTGCTGTTCTCCTCGTGCTGACCATCTGGATAACTTTTCTCCTCATAGCCCTCCTCCTCCCTGCTCCCTCTCCAGAGCTCCCACAGGGAGCTCGCCACTCCTCTGAAACCCGGAATCTCCCAGGCTTCTAGCAAGTCTTCTCTCTCCATCTCCTCCACCAGCGACTGGAAGGCCGGGTCCTCCACCTGGTCTGCCTTGGCCCAACCTCTGTACACTTGGGCCACACATCCCGAACCCACTGGCTCTTTGCTGTCAAAGATTAAAACCCTCTTCCAGGCCTCTCCGAAGGCCCTCCTGAGACATTGCTTGGTGTGGGCCCAGGAGTGCGGGCTCACCTTGACATGGAGCCTCGAGAAGCGTTCACAAAACTCCTGAGAGAAGATGTCCCGTCTGGTGCTAGCCCACTGTCCTAGCTTGATGAAAGTAGGACCAGACGTCTCAGTTACCCACAGCAGAGCATCCAGCCAGCGAGACGCCCAATGAGTGGAAACCAGAGCCAAGGGGGAGAGTAGGAGAAGGGGGCCAAATTTGAGGATCAGAACCAATGCACGGAGGCTAAGGCGAAGGAAAAATATAACTTTGTGCACTTGGACCTTAGCTAGAGACTTTCTGTCAGCAGTCTGGGATGGAAGAGTGGCTTCCTGGCACCTGACTGCACACGATGTTGCATTCACTGCACCCCAACATAGCAGTGTAACCTTGGGTATCTGGGTTAAAACCTGCCCTCTTCTAACAAAACATGTTCTGGAGTTCTGGATAAGCCTGACTCTGGCTAAGGAGCCTGCTTTCCTGAAGGTGTGCCTCAGGTTGAGAAGAACTGCCCTTGCTCCAAAGGCCATCATGGTCATTATGTCAAACTGCTGTTAGCTCAGTCCAGGAGGTGAACTGGTCCACAAAATCTTCAGTAAAGGATGACTACAAACTCGGAGTAACTTGTGATCTCCATGTAAAATTCCACGAGTTTACGGCGGGGCTTCCACCTTAAAAGAAAGAGTCAACCTGTATTAATGCTACACTAAACTAGCTGCAAGAACATTTACCTATTTTACTACATATTCATGGCATAAGCTCAGTAGCAGTTACATTAGCTTCCTGTATGCGATAGGAAACTGGATGACCTCTTCTCCCGTGGGACATTTCATGGTCCAGCTGGCGTAACTGTATCGGCCACAAATGTCATCCATTTCCACTGAAAACAGGACATTCCTGAAAACACTGCAAAGCCGGCCGCTTCACATCCGGGTTATGGCGTCACCGACGAGATCACGTGGCTTCGTCTTAAAGGTAGCATATCACAACAAATAAAACAACACAACAACAACAAAAATCACAAATATTTATCGGTCGTTAATTAATCAATGCAGATGAAGTTTGTGTGTTCGCCTTGTGTGTTGAGTTCATCCATGTAAATGTTTGTCAGTCTTGTGTTGCGTTTTTTGTACAAAAACTCTTTTCGTAAGCTAACTTACCAAGTGACGGCTCAAAGTACCAGCTCAGGGAGCACACGGAGTCAGCTGAATGCATTTCTTAATACAAGGTATGTTCAAAGCCTTTCTTACCATTAAATACAAGAACTCTGACTCATAGATGAATTCAAGTTAATTCAATTCCACTATACTTTAAGTCACTGCAGAGATGTTAAATGGCCCACAGGTGGAGACATATCACACATTACTCTCGGCCCTCATCCCGTTTCGTGCTCTCCTCCTCCTTTCTTCTCCTACCAGAAGGAAAGGAAGGGTCAAGAAAGAAGGGTGCATAAATAAACAGAAACACCGAGACGGTTGTTGTTGGCTTATAGTCCTATTTCAGGTGCAGCCTCTAACATTAACAGTGCCTTTCAGGTGAGCCAGCATGGACAGTATCAAGACCCTAAAGGTGGCTAATCCAAATGGAATAGAGCCTTCATCAATGTTATTAATTACACCTGTGACAAATAAAGTTGGTCAGAAAAGCATTCCCCACGAAGTTTGTCTCCTTTAGAAGCTAATTACTAAGTCACCTTGTTTCTCCTCACCTGGTTTTTCATGGACACAGCTTAAAAGAAACAAACCGATACCCACCTTCTTAAATGGCTTATTATATCCTGTAAGATATAACAGAAACAATATCTGTAAATCAATACTCCTGTGGATCATACAGTTAAAGAGACACATTTCCAAATGCTAAATTGGGTTCTGTGAGATGCGTTGGGAGGTAAAAGAGCATGGAGAGCGACAACTATAGGTACCAGGGCTGCAACTAACAATTGTTTTATTTATCCATTATCTGATGATTATTCTTTTGAATGAGGCTCAAAATTGATTAAATGGTTGGCCTGTAAATGCGTAGTGTAAAATAATGACAAATGCCCATCAAAATTTCTTAAAGCTCATAGTGACTTCTTTAAATTGCTTGTTTTATCTGAGCAACACCCAGAAACCAAGGGTGTTTAGTTCAGTGTCATATTAGACAAAGAAAAGCAGCAATACATCATGTTTGAGAGGCCGCAACCGGAAAAATGAAACATTACTTAACAATCTGTCAATTATCAGAATAGTCAACTCATTTTCAAGTTCTAAGGTACAACAAAACAGAGTCAACAAAGAAGTATGTGGCATGAGAACATATATATGCTGTAAAGTTGCAAAACCTTCTATATAAATTGGGAAAAACACAACATTTTCTTGCTAGTCGTTTAGTCGATCAGTTGTTGGCAAGGCAGCTGGGCAGAGCAGAGACTTCAGTATGTGGTTTGGGCATAAATGGAAGTGGCATTAAAAAGCACTTCCTGATAGGATACTCTGCTTTCCTGAACGAAGTTCCAAAGAGATAACTTAAAAGCTGCTTTATGATTTTTCTGCAGTATTGGTATGGCAGGCAAAATCTGTTTGTTGGTCATAAAGGAAAGGAGGAGGCAGGGAACAAAACACACCCTGGGTTTGATTTCATTGCCATTTCCTCTGCTTAAACCAGAGGTTTTCCAAACAGCCTACTATGCACCATCGAGTACTGAGAACTTGTCCTAGCCATGTTCCCAGTCATGGTGTGTGTCCCCTAGACAGTGGGCTCAGTATGCTCCCAGGATCCCAGCTGCAGGCCTGATAGAGGACTCAACAACACAATAAGATGGGATAAACGCCAAACAGATGTTACTAGCCCCCGCCTCCCACCCTGTTCCCCTTACAGCTATTGATGGACAAGCCAGGCTTTTTAGATCTTTCTTGCATTTCAAAGGCGAGGTCAGGGTTTGGGCTCAGAGGTCAGCAGGATAGTTGCTCTGCTGAGGTGATGCTGTTAGACACTTTATGAAGGCTGCTCAGTGAAATGATTGGAGGAATGCAAGTCAGGCCCCTTTGTATGCTCTTGTATGGAGATACTTTACCATTTTACACTTCCAAAAGTTGAGATTAAATCACAATGTAACCCGGATCCCTGATCATATGTACAATATTTATGCATGTGCCTATTGGTGCTGGTTTTGTCTGCTTATTAAATGTGTACAGTAAATAACATTAAACCCCATTGTTTCCAATATGCTCCATAAATTTACTAATTTACTCTTAAGAGCTTCAAAGTAAGGTCAAAACATTCTCTACACTACTGGATAGCATCAACGTGGTCGACACACTATCATGAACACCTCTACAATCAATGTATATGGTCTTAAAACTACCACAGAGTTGAAGCAACTTTTCTGAAATGGGATATAGTTTGCATACAGGTAACACTGTATTAAACTGGTGGCTGTTGAAATTACTATTCATGATATCTGCCAAATACTTTCTTGATTAATTTATTTCTTACTTGTGAAAAATGTCCATCCAACTAAAACCCAAAGTGATGTCTTCAAATGTTTTGTATGTCTAGCAGTTCAAAACTCAGATATTTTGTTTTCTATCAATGATGTTTGGCTTTTTTGCTTAAAAAACTGGAGTATCATTTGATACTTACGTCCCTGTGTGGCATATTTTCAGTATAAAGATTTTAGACCTTGAACACAGTTTGCCTTTCCAGCTTATGTTTATAATAATGGACTCGCCAATGAGAGTCTGTGGGGTTGAACAGGTTAATTATTAATCACACTGGCCATCAGTATGCATGTCCAGCCTTGTTTCCTGCTCTCACACTTTCTTTTAACACTCTTTTCACAGGACCATTGAGTTATTTTCCAGCCCTGGGCCTGATTGCGAGCTGGACTTCCCAGTTTGTATTTTGTCATTGAGAAGAGGTCAGCGGTAATCAACCCAAACACTGCCAAAGCATTTTCTGTCTGTGAACACTCACAGACCACCACACACAGTGTTTAGCACACACCACTTGTGCTTCTGCACTACTTGTTGTTGTTGCTGTTGAATGGCACATGTGGACCAGTAAACTAAATCTTGAAAAGATAAAATAGATGAACATGTTGTCCCCTCACTGAGATAGGAAGAGTGGCCCTCCTTTAATTGGCTCCCGGTGGAGGCTGTTATTTATGTATTCAGTCGTGCTCAGCTTTGCCCCTTCCTGCTCCATTCCTTGTGTTTCTTTTTTGAGCAGGACACTTGGTTTCCCCAGCAACTAGGGCTCCAATCGCCCGGCCAGCTGCAGATTAGTTCAGCAGTGGGGGGTTTAGGTGGGTGGGGGGGTGTGGAGGGGTGTGATGATGGAAAATGGAGAGGGAGGAGAGAGAGAGAAGGAGGGAGGAAGGGAAAAGGGGAGGGGGGTAGCATGAGGGAAGGAGGGGTGGGAAAAGTTTGAGAAGGGGAGAGAGAAAGAGAAGGAGCCATCGTCATTCAGAGATAGGAGTCTGAGTGAGTGAGTGAGTGTGTGTGTGTGTTTGAGAGCTGAGAGTGGAGAAAGAGCTGTAAACATTTTACCCTGGAGTAGGCTGGACAGGAGGAGGGATTTCCCTGACTTTGTGCCTTTTTCAAACTTTTTGTGCACCCGGAGCTGTACTCTGTCTTTTCTCTGTGTGTACAGGCAGGGACTATGCTAAGTGAGAGAAGTGGTAGGCAGGAGTAAGGGTGTAAAAACCAAAGAAAAGAGAGAGAGGCAGGAAGGCAAACTTCTCTGGAGGAAAGGAACCATGCAAGTGGATGCTGTCTTCTGTGGGGTCAGGTTACACAAAATGAGAAACTACTCCAAGAGCACTTCATCAGGGCTCACCCAGCTCAGAAAGGTAATGCGAAGAGTTGAAGAGTGTTTGTGTGTGTGACAGCGTGTGTGCTTGCATGGTTTTAGTTAGTAAAGTTGTGGTAAAAATTGTGATTTATTTGTATACAGAATGTTGGACACATGGTTATTGAATTGATAAACATTTTAATCATTGATAGAAATGAATCAACTGAACCCAAATGACCTGTTCAGTCTGAAAACCATTTGTTTTGCTTTAGGATCCATTTTAATGCGCCTCACATATTGTCTGCAGTCGAAATGTACATGCTGTACATGTGTCAGCATATACATGTGTGTGTCAGTGTATAGAATGTACATTTTTGTTCATTTAAAGCAAAGTGGATTGTAAACGTTAGGATGTGGTTTTGTCTGTGTTTATTTGAGTCATATTTTGTTCTGGAGTGCTGTGGCTGCAGGTAAAGTATGCCTGAGTGTTGCTCAAGTAGCCAGTCTCAAACTGTCTGTGCTAAGTCCATTACTGCTGCCCACAAGAGACTCATCTGTACCTTACTGAAGTATATGAGCACACGTGAGCACAAATGCACATACATGCACGCTCTGGTTGTCGGTTTTCATCAGCTTATTAAAGGAAAACAAAGTGTAGATATATAGTTTGGTGACCATTTGGAAAAACAGTCTAAGTGCACACTCAAACCTTCAGATTCCAAACCGGCTTGTTGAGGGGGAGCAGGAGAAAAGAGAGGAGAGGATAAGTGAGATGAGCATTCTTTGCTGTGAACAAAGGCACCTCTTCAGGCAGAGTCCCATGGCCTGTATTGTTATGAGGAGGCAGGCAGGGGTGGAAACCTCCCCAGGGAGGACAGAGGGGCTCAGCTTCAGGTGCCTCCAAAAAGTCAGCTTTCCAGTGATTAGGAATAACATTTTGTTTGCAGATTCATGACCAGGCATTATTGAGACTGTGCAGTTGGGTTTGAATTATAATATATAGTACCTGAGATCCTGCAACTCGTACAGGTCTCAAAAGTTTCTTGAATGACAATTGATCTAATGCAGTGATTCAACTTATGGCCACTATGCCCAGGTTTTTATGTTTTCTCATTTAACCAGCTCCTACCTTGAAAATACTCTGATGCACAGAAACTGCTCCATTTTGAATTTCCAGACAAATTATACATTTTGGAATAAATAAGCAAATTAGACAATTAGCATGAGCAGCGACAGCCACGGTGACAGTGACGAACACAGAAAGCAGTGCTACACAGAGAATCAGTCTTTATCAACAGATGAATTAATGAAAAAGACTTCACAGGAGTGGCCCCTATTGTTTGATTGCCAAGTGTTTAGAGGAAACAGCTGTAAGAAGCACAATGGCGATTAATTAACAAAGACACCAGCAAAATTTAAAAAGGTGAATCTGGTGAATTACTGTTGAAATCAAACTTACTATAAGAAGTTAATAAGTTCCAGAAGAAATAAAAAGGGTAATGATTCAAGTCCTTCACTCACTAAGTAGTCTGTTAAATTCACCATGTGGAGTTTCATTGTAAACAAACACAACTTTGTTTATATTTCTCAACAGAATACACCCTCAAGTCCTAAGACACATCTTAAATGCATTTCCTACCTCGTAAACTTTTGCAAATGTTATTTTCATGTTTGGTAATATTGTGAAATGTGCAAGACCAACTTTGTGTTCTCTTAATTGGTATATTGTTACCACAGTGCCATCAACTGACAATATGTGGAACTGTCTGGTTATAAAGGTAAATCCAGTATTATTTACCAGCATATTTAGTTCTGCATGCCAGAAGTGACATTCAGAAGAAAAATGTCACGCCTGTGCTTCTGGCATGCATATACAGTTTGTCTTCAGTGCAAATGTTGGTAGAATTTGTGATACAAACAATAAAGAACAATATTCATCGCTCTACAGTGCCACCAGTGGTCAAGAACTATCAAGGCACCTTTAAATTTGACGCACATCCATTCATCTGTGGATATGTGCTGTGAATCAACCAGGTCTTTCCACGAGAGACAGAGGAAAGATGCTCTATTGCACGTCATACCATAGTGTGCAACAGGAATGGCTGCTATGCCTTCTAAGCACTGACCGTTAAGAGATGGTTATCAATCAGCCAGCATAATCCACCTCAGCAGCTTTCTCAGGCCTTTGAGTTCAGCCTGTTTTGGGTTAATTGTTAACTCCAAGAACAAGATCCACTGAAACATCTGATTTAATCTTCTTGATTGAAGTAGCAGCTGAAGTTTTTCTTTGATTTTTGGAATAACTTTCTGTAAAGCCTCTTAAACTCTGTTTTATTTTCATATTGGCGTAAATGAACAGCTTCAGCAAGTCAATAGAAGTTTTACTGAGCACAAATCAACATTCGTCCTCTCTTTCTCCTGTTTCTGTCCACTCTTGCGTTGTATTTACTTAACTCAGTAAGTTTGAGAGTTTATTGAATTAAGACTGGCTGACTTTGCGGCAGGCGCTGTGGACAGGTTTATAGAGTTTGAGATAAAGAGACAGGGACTGACTGTCTGCTGGTCAGTAAGGGTGAAATAAGTGGGCTGCCAATTTGAGAAGGGGCTCTGGTGTGGAGTCAGTGTGTGTGTGTGGGTGCATTTGTGTGTGTCTGTTACCAGTGTTACTATCACACACACAGAGGTCTGTCAGATTGGGTCAGTTGTTTACATTCTGACTCAGGGGCCGAGGCTAACTGTCTGCATGGCTGCTGTGAAAGACAATGTGCTCTGTGGTGGAAAAGTGGGTATTTGTGACCTTAGATTAGTTCAGCAAATTCAGTCAGAATTTTCACGTTCTCAGTGCCTCAGTCTTCCTCTCTCAGTGATTCATTTTGCTGTCAGACATGCACTCATTCATTCTCAGGGTATTTTTCTCTAATTGCACATTTCCCTCTGTTTCCCTGACTCATTTTCTTTCTTTTTTGTCCTTCACGCCAATATATTGACACACTCCTTCATGGCATTTTCACTCAATGCCCATCCATCTTCTCACTCTCAGTGACTCATGTTTTCTCCCATGCACACTACATAAACACATCCTCACATGTCAACACATGCAACACACGAGGTCTTAAATCCACTCAGTGGAGGTTAAGAGAACGTTTCATCAGGATGCATCAACTTGCTTTTTAAGGCGAAAAGAATGAAATCTCCTGAAAACTCTAACACCAGATGTTTTGTATCGTGACAAGTCTGTCATCTATCACAAGTGAATCAGCTTTTTTTTTTTTCTTGGAAGAATGCTGAAGCGGAGAAATCAGTTTTGATGATGGGTATGAGTCACTAGAGTCCAAATTCATCCAGAAAAACAGTGTTTAGCTTCACAGTGGCGCTATTGGCTGAAATTACAAGAAAGTTAACTATTACATGCCTGTTTTATATCTGGACACATTTTACATCCACTTTTTACACACTTATACAATAAGCGTATGTTTATGTGCACATTTGTGAGTGTATGTGAATGAGCATGTGTACCTTGTAAATGTATATGTACAGCATTCTGCATACGTGATACTGTTGTCATGTGATTTTTCATGGTTTAACTTCCTCAGCAGGTTGGTAACAAACAAGGACTGCATGTCTATGTAGTCTTGCTTGGTCTGTGTTTGAATACATGCATGTGTGTTTGTGTGTGTGTTTCTATATGTTTGTTAGCAGATGCAACCATTGACATCTGTCTTCTCCATCCTTTTCTGCTCCAAAGTGACAGCAGGGCTTTAGGAGGTTACAGCCCGTCCACCCCTCCTCTTACAGGAACTGGCTTTTGACAGGCACTCTGCAGGGCGGCCTGCAACTTAGAGAGCCCACTGAGCCTATCTCCTGCCGCCCCTGAGCTGCTGTTGTTACCTCGGTGACATGCTCAGAAAAAAATGTGTCCTGTGGTGATGGTGAAAGAATTGTTCTTGTTTCAAAGATGTGGTGGGGGATATTGTCTGTGATGTTGGTAGATGGCCATTGGTGTACTCATGATCAAAACACCCCCCCCCCAATACACACACACACACACACACACATAAATGGGTAATGGGTAATGCATACCATCTTAGACACCAACCATAACCCTGTCCTTTAAGACTCAAACCAACACACATACATACATGCACGCAGAGATAATGCATACCATCACATTGGACACTGGAGACATTTATCCACTTGGCAGCTGGCCATGTTTTTTTCATTAGATGCACCCTTAACCCCAACACCCCAACACACACACACGTACACACACTCTTTCTCAAACAGCCTGTCGCTTGCAAGCTGCTACTCTGTCTGGCAGCTTCACTCTGCTATGTCTGAGTTGTGTTAAAAAGAAATTGGACCATGGCTTGGGGGAAAATGGTCACTGCAACTCTAATTGGGACATTTAGCGAGACATGGCAGGCTGAATCCCTGTCCTGCTGCGTTGTTTACACTGACTACAGTACAGAATGTGAATCTAGCAAATTTCAGCCATGAAAGAGGCACGTTTTGATGGCACGCTGTTAAATGTGGGCTTGGAGGGTCATCTGACATTGATGAAAACCATCCAATACCCCAGTGTTGCCAGCTTGGTGTAGTTTTGCAGGTTGAGCCTAGTGTGCAGCACTGGCAGCCCAGAACACACACCAATACATGCAAACTCAAACACAGACATAAAAAATATAGGCCTGAACATGCACAAACACATGGATACAAGTGCTTGCCCACACATACTTGGACATCCACTGACATACTGTACTTGCGGATGAACATGAATTTACCATTTGCTTTACATCCCCCAGCTTGGAAAAAGAACTTATATGTGGGGAAGGCTGCCATCTGGAAAAGAATGTGTCCATCTGGGTTCAAAGTGTAACTCTAATGTGGCTGTTCAGCTCGTTGATTTAGGCTTGGGTTGCCATGTTATGATGAGCAATCCAAGCAAAATGGGTAAAGGTCACCGCATGCTTTGTTAGTTTGGTTATGTGCCGCTCAGCTGTGTAATATTTGAGATGGAAAAACTCTAAGACAGATGACATTCGAATCGTTTAAGTTCCAGTCCTCTTCTCTTCTCTTCTCTTCTCTTCTCTTCTCTTCTCTTCTCTTTTTGTCGGAGTCATCACTGAGAATGAGAAGAATGTTGTTTACCTGTCAATTTAGGGATCCACTCTATACTGAGAATTAAAACAATGTCTGGAGGTTCATCCATGTGTAACAACTTAATGAGTAGATACTCCAGACACACTGCAGACACAGAGGAGCTTTGATCATACCAAATCATATCTAAACACTGTCTTGTTAAGTTCTTGAGCTGGGAAAGTAGTAGTTTTCTATATCTCTGTCTCCAGTGTAATGATGGCTACAATAATCTTATCCTTCATTATACTGCTATGTAGTTGTGTAGTTGTATCCCCTGAGCTTGGTGTCAATATTACAATAATTCTTTTACTTATAAATAAAATCTATACACACAAATCAAAAAACATATTAGATGGTGTGCACAACCTGCTCACTCATTGTTCCTCACCCTGCATTTGGTTTAGTCTTTGCTATTTGCCATGTGTTGAGTACAATTTATCCTGAGGTTCCTGAGGAGATGATGATGGAAACGCACATCTTTAGATAAGTTTGGTTTGGCTCGCTTCAGCTGTGCTAAACACCCCTCTCCATTTCACTTTTTTTTTTTTTTTGGTTTTTTTGTCCACTGGCGGTCTTCGCCCTGGCTCACAGTTGTCGGTCACGGGGTGTGTAGAGGTCAAAAACGTCAGCTCTGACTCTGACTCTGGAGTTTATACTCCGGAAGAGCACTTTCCCAAGCTCTCGCCTTGTTTGGCTCCCGCGGGGATTGGCGGGTGAATTATAAAAATCTGTTTCTATGCAGGCATGCAGAGGAGCAGGGGAGCAGGGATGGGATGGGGAAGCTCTAGTGGGAATTCACAAGTGGAACCCTTAAAATGTGAAGGGGGGAAAAACAGGAAAGAGAAGGAGAGGATTTTGGCATTGGAGCTCAGCTCAGAGACTGCGGCTTGGAGAAGAAATTTGATCTGGGGCCTAGAGAATAATGTTAGTGTGCTAAAGAAGCCAGGTTATTGTTGAAAGGATCTGTAGGTCCACTCACTGCTGCACATTCACTGTGGCTGAGCCTGTTTTAGAGAAGAGAGGTTTTGCCATTATGCTCAGGAATCCCATGTTGTGTGTCAGCACAATGTAATATCAGATAGCTGTAAATACTGCTCACTGCAGGGAGCAGTATTATCCTTGTGAATGGTGGTGTATTCAATGACACTTCTTCACGTGTCTGTAAGACCCAGGCCTTTTGGGTGTTGTTAACAGCGGAGGCAGTTATTGCAGAGGTGTAAGACACAACTTGTCTGTCTCCTGTGTTTACAGGTGTGGTGAAATGCAATACAGCTGTGGTTGCAGACGAGAGACAGCGTGTGTGTCTATCACCTGGCATATTACCTGTGGCTGTTTGTAAATTACCTCATCCATTGAAATTCAACACTACCTGCCAAACAGCAAGGCTCATTGCCAGGAAGAGCTCCATGGCTTCTTTTGTTTGTCGAGCTTTCCTGTCAATGGCCTTATGTACTCTGTCAGTGATGATTTATGCTTGCTGCAGCCACAGTGCTCCAACCGCAGGTGCATCTACACTAAGGTCTTGTCTTTTACTGCTGGATAAACACATGGTGTGCTCTAATTTGTCTTTGGAAGGGATAGAACTAAATACAGAAAATGTTAAAGGGTTAGCAGACTTTTCATATTCACAATATCTTTATTGTCCAACATGAGTAGATGGAAGTTTATATATGACACGGCTCAAAAATAGGTAAAAGGCTCACAATACACAGAGAAAAACAAGACTCAGAGTCTATAGCCACTTTAGTGAGTCTGTGCTTTGAACTAAATGCAATAAATAAATCATGTCAGCATGCTAACATGCTAACAATAACAATGCTAATGACAGGTAAGCTAATGTCGAATGGAAAAAGAGAAAGTTTCAACTCTACTTACTTTAACCCTGCTTACTTTTTCACCACCGCACACCTGGCCTTTCACTGTGTGAATGTCGGATTTTCAGTTTCAGAAAGTTGCAAAACTTTCCGATTCCACCATTAAAAACGTTGCTTCAGATGCTGTCAGATGGTCCAACATGCACTTTTGTTTAAAGGAGACTGAGGCCTTTAGCAACACCAAATCCTCCAAGGCTAGCTGAAGATGGAGTGGTGTTTCAGCTGCAAATGTACCAAATGTGGATTTTGGATGTGACAGAGGCAGTTTTGGATGGGGTTTTGTAGGCCAAAGTGAGAGCTGTTTAAAAGCGGGTTCCTGGGATGAGTTGGCATGGACCCCTGGTCTCTGGAGCCAACGGGGTAATTGGGAGCAGACTTGAGATGAGTCAGGAGCTCTGCTGATGGGAGCTTTCTTTCAGTGGGGAGGAGGGGCTGACATGTCTGTAGGAGGGAGTAGAAGGACAGATGCTCCACCTCTGCAAGGAGACGAAACATGACACCCTTTCCCAGATGGGGAGCTAGAGAGAGATTTGTCTGCTCTGCCTCCAAGACAGATTCATCCTCCTCCACTTCTTTTTCTTCTCTCATTGGGATGATCTTGTCATTTTCTCTTGTAGAGAGGCTTCTCTTCTCTTTAGTGAGCCGGTTCAGGCCTCTTTGTATTTGTTGGTGATAGCTAAAAGCAGTTGTTGAGATGGAAGAATTCATTTATAATCCAACTTTCCACCAGGTCAGTCCAGGTTTTTTTTTTTTTAAACTTCCTCAGGCTTAAAATCTTTTAAAATTATCCACTTTATTTTTTGCCAAATATCAAGCAAACAGAGGCTCCAATTTTCTATTTCTGGAAGGGCCTATCACACTGAAGACTTCAGTGCATCATTAGCCTGGAAGCCATACCATTTGCAGTCAGTGGAACGTGGAATGGAAGCCACAAACTCCAAAGGGAAAAGGAGACCCTCCCCATTAAAACCCTGTGGTTAAACTGTTACAGGATAGTCATTTGTAAACTCTGACAGGTGGAGCAAGTGAGAAGGACTTTTAGGAGGATTTTGCTGAGTTTGTCTGGAGTTTTCCTTCCGTTTGCTGCCATTTTGACCTTGTGGTAGTTAGAGCTGTCCCATTTATCATCACTGAACTCAAGATCTTACTGTATTGGTTGAATTCGTAAGCAAGAAAACTTGCTGAGCCAAACCTGATGACTTCATTTCAGGAGACACAGGACGTCAGTCTTACCCCCACTTCCAGCAAGTCACATTACACTTCCTGTCCGTTTGTGTGTACAAACACAAACAAGAAACTAGCTATTCATTTCATACATAAGAAGCCTCTTAAATGGTGTGTCCCTTGGTTGTGCTGTGCACCATAATTACATCCACAGTGGCTTTCTATGTGGCCCTAATTATAATTAAGGTTTGTTTATACATTTTCTGAGGTAATATTTTGGGCCATTCTTCCAGCTCCCAGCGGGATAGTCTGTAGACACCCAGACCCTCAGGAGTCTCAACTATAAACGATAACCACAATAACAAGAAATGCTAAATGTGTGGCGTTAGAAATACAACAATGGATACTTGTGTTATATTTAGAGTGGATTGATAAGTAAAAAAATATGCAGGGAGAAATTAATTGTTTGTGGTATCCCCCTTCCTGTATTCATGTCTGGTTCTGTGGCGATTCCAGTTTCAATGCCGTCTCACATTCATCCTCTCCTAACAATAGACAGAGCAGGGGGGAGAAGTGGAGGGGCAAGAGGACACAGCACAGCAGGGCAGGAGGACTATCAGTGGGTTTTGACAGGACACTTGGCAGCAGGATGGCTTGTACATGCACTGTATTTTGCTTGTCTTTTGCCCCTTAAGGCCAGCTGATAGGCATTTTACCACTGTACATCATACAACACAGATCCCTGTGGTGTGTGGTTGGATATGGAACGGAAAGATAAGGAGAGCCAGTTGATAGCAAAGTATGTGTGTGAAAGAATGAGAAAACAGAGAGATAAAGAGCTGAAGATGAGAGGGAGCTAAACATGGCATGAAGGCAAAACGAATAAATTGAGTGAGAATTCAGCTTTCAGGCTAGTAACACTTTCTGTCAGTCATGGGCAGATACATACACAGATACAGGCACACATAGGCATAGAGTTGGCCTGTTTGGCTCATGTCCAAGGCCTTGCTATGAAATCAGCTTGGGAAAGCAGCAGGGGCCCTGAACAGGACACAGAAACAGAAAGGGAGAGAAAAAGAGAGAGGGAGACTGCTGAGCCCAGATAAAATTCCATTGTTTATTTGCCCGACCCTCTCCTTCCCTCCTCCTCTCCATACATCCCTTGCTTTACCATCAGCCTTTCCCTTCCTACTTCATTGGGAAGCAGGCAAAACCCTTCCAAAGCCTACGAGGTCAAGGCAGCATGTCAGTCATTGTGAAATCCCCATATTGTTCAAACCAAATACTTAATGTCAGATCTGGCAACCCCGCAGTGCTGGGGAAGAATGTCTGTAAATGAATAATTACTGCTCCACATTGTGTATTCCAGTGGAATACATAGTAAAGTTCAGTATGACAGAGAAAGAGGGGCTGAGGATTAAAAACCAGTACTCCTCCATCCTTGCTTCCTATCCTTCGCTCCCTCCTCCATCATACTTTTCTCCCCTCAACTCTAAGACTGAATGGGAATGAAAGAGAAAGATTAAAAAGGGAGAAATAAAAGAGTGAAGGACGTGGAGCAAAAAAGCAGCCAAGTTTGCCATTCCAGAAAGAGCTGGCTAAATGTGCAGTGGTGCGTTAAATTGATTACAGGCAAGCTTTTGGCACATACTATAGGCAGCCACATCTTTTAGGGGATAGGGTCCTCAATTCAGCCTCGGTACAGAAAGAAAAAAGAAGAAAATACACTATAGTACAGTACATAATTCCCGTTTTGAGCGATCATGTTCTCTCCTTGTCCCAGTTTTACATAAACTCTCACTCATAAGGATGAAGAGTGGTTTAGGGGCTGCCACTTTTTGGTTGCTTTCTGTATTTGCCTCCATGTCCTGATAACTGTGAAATGCAGCGTGGACTGTGAGCGACTTTGTCCTTTTTAGGTATTTTGAAATGACAGAGAGTAAAATAGAGCAGTGCGGGGAAGAACAAGCGAAGGATGGTGACGTCATGATGTTAGCTGTTTCTGCAGAGCTGGACAGAGGGATGGAGGGACAGAGGAATAGAGGGGAGGATGAAATCTTTATGAGAAGCAGCTGTTGGGGATAGGCAGGCAGGCAGGCAGGCCTCCAGAGCACTATAGCAGCAGCTAGCCAACAGCTCGCTGACAACAACCCGGAGGCCTGATAAAGTTAGCTACGAAACACTGACAGCACCACCTGCATACAGTGTGATAAAGCTAGTTCAACTCCAACGGCAAAACTTTGTTTGATTATCACCAAATGTTAACACTTAGAGATAATATCTGCAGCTTAACAAGCTCAAAGAGCTCAACAAAGATACAAACCAATATAACAATATAATAATATAACATTTCCCAGTTTATCAATGACAATAAGACTCACACCAATTCATAACTGACGCAGCCTGAAAAAAATCTGTGTGCAAGTGTGTGTCATCACATTGCCACTGAATAAGTCCAGACTGATTCTTGGACCTGCCTTTATCAAGCCAACATTGTGTGAAAAAAACTTTAGGCCAAGAGTCATCACCTCTATATATAGGTGTGTGTGTGTGTGTAGCTGAGTAATCACCGTGCTGGCTAACATACTGTACACAAGTGTGCCAAGTCTTTGTAAATCCAGGATTCATTTACAACTCCATGATTCATTTACAACTCCAAGGTCACATTTATTGTATTTAGTTTAGTCCATGTAGTGATGTGTTCTGTGGAGAAAGTTCCAGACCTGACGTCTGAGGACCCTGGGTCTGTAAGCCGATGGGAAAAGAGTTTGAGATGCCTAGGCGTGAGGTCTAACCATTAAACTAATCACAATCATTCCAACCCAAACTCTCTAGGCTGAAATTAGTATTTGCTAGTGTTTCTTGTGGTCTCAAATCGGTCTTTTTAACTTTATGGTAACTTCCCCATTGTTTTCATACCAGGATCATGGCTCTACTCATTGCATTGTCAGTCAGCTTGATTGTTTATCCATGTATCCATCTCCTCATCAGCTGGCCTAACACTTTGGCTCAGACTAAATGGTAGAAATGTCATGTAAACTGGCAAAAACATTCATGGTCCCTTAAGGGTGAATTTCAATGTGTTGATAATTTCCTGACTCCTCATCTTTTGCCACAAACAGGTTAAAATTTCCAATTCCAACACTTCAGTTCACCACTTTATTATGACAGGGAAAACCGTGAAGCTCATTGAATGAATGAATTAATTTAGTTACCTTTATTCAGACAGCATGTCATACTAACTAAATCATCTCAAGTATAACTTGACCCTAGAGCTGACAATGAACAGCTTGGCCTTAATGGTCTGAAAATGCAAGACTGTGATGTTCTATTAAAGCCACTGTACAGTGGATTAACCATTTTGATACAGGTATAGCATGGTCTGGTCAAACTTTGCAAATTGTCCCACTTATGGTAGAAATGTCAAAGTTGTCTCTAAATTTTTTAACATTTAACATTGTTGTTTTCTGGTTGGTTGTGAGCTGCAACCCTGGCTATAGACCCTGGTAAAAATACTCCCTCACATATACACATATGGATTCCTTCACTCCACTTTCCACTTTAGTTTTCATTTTTAGAGAAAATGGTAATGCTCGCTAACTGAGATCCTATTTATTACTGCAACACAACACCATGCCATTAAGCCTACACCAACAACAGCGTCCTGCTGTAAGTGGTATATGTGAGTCCATGTTTATAAGAATCTGTCCATTGCCAGAAACCCAGTGTCCATCCGCTGATAGAAATCTCCTGCAGGGTTTGTTATGCAACTGATGCTTGGCTGTGATGCCCTGCCTCTGACCCAGACTGCTGCTATCTCTATCTAGTTAAGTCTTTAAGGCATTTAGGATTGTGTGCTTTTCACTGGGCATCAATCCTTTTTCATCTGAGGCCAAGACTGGAGGCTATCCTTTATGAAATATATTTGTGTAATGGTTTTTATCTGAAGGTCATGAGGTAAATAAGCTAAAAGACAATAAAGTTTACAGGTGATTCTGGGAATAGACAGTAAAAAAAAACTTAAACCTTGTGGTGAATTCTCAAAAAGAAATTGTATAAATATCTCTTTATTTATCTTTGTATATTATCGTGAGTCATCTCCATTCACACTTTCAGCTGCCATCTTCCTCACCGCACACTCATCAACACAGCTACTGATTAACAATACCACTTCCTTTGCCGCAGCATGCATGGCCTGTCACACCTCACAGGGCTAAGGCTGAAGGGGGCGGGGCAGGTAGAGGTCTTTTGAGTCGCTGTTTCCCATGATGTTTTTATTGGCCTCAGCAGATGGCTTCCCTCAGCCTCTGCATTGTTACGGTGACCATCTTGCTCTGGGGGTTAGGGTTAACAATAGTTACCAATAGCTGTAGGAGACAAAAGCCTTTGCTGCTCCTGAAAAGAGTTCCTTCAGTAACCAAATGCTGTAAAACTGGCGAAGCTGTCAGATTTACTGCTTTTACGAGATGTGAAGACACCACTTCTTGTCAGGTTCAAGCGAGTGTTGGGAAGCACTGTCTTGTGTGTATGAGTCAAGTTTGAGATATGTTCAAGCTCAATAAGTCAGAATTGTGTGAAAATAACCAAATTACCTTATAAGGTATTACTAGAATCTCCACTGTGCAGCACTTTTCTGTTTTGGCCTTGGGGTTCTAGACAATGAAGTGGGAAAGCCTGCGATGTTTTCACAGCGCAACAGTATACTTATATTATTCTTTGCAATATCCACTTTCCTCTTTAGTTTTGACAACCCTTTTCTCCCCAACCCCCCTCTCCTCTTCGATTTGCTCTCTCCGTTCATATTTCCCATCTTTCCTCTCCCCCTGTGATATGCAACACTCTTCCCAACCCAGAAAAAACATTAAACCGTAAAACTCGAAGGCTCTATACATTCTTCCACCCCTCCCCCTTTCCATGCAGGATTTCTGTTCTTCATTTTTGTTTTGGTTTTTAGTAACTAGAAAAGAATCGTGAGGGAGAGGAAGGAAAAAAATCAATTGATGTTTCCCCACAAACATGTGACCTCTGCTTGGCTCACAGCTGAAAATAATTTGGGCCTACAAGCCAGTGGATGGCTGACGCAAACCTTCCTCCTCCTTCTTTCTCCTCTCTCTGGGGGGCTAGGCCTTGGACTGATTGGGGTAGGGGGGATAAAGACAAAGCAATGGAGGACTGTACGTTGAGCTGTGAGCTAAACTAGAGACTAAAAGATGACATATTGTACTTTTAGTCTACTTGTTGTCAGATGAGACCACAACTTTTCCATAGTTGTTTTGTTCTTTTATTCTGCAAGAAAACATCGCGCAAGCCCAGAATCATTCCAAAACACTGGACCCAGAGGGCCAATTATGTTGTTAGCTCAGGGAAGAGTTCAGCTATTTGGCTGCAATTTTTTTTACATAATCTAAAGAATTTGTGGCTTTTTCTCTGACTCGCCTCACTGCCAGTTGGGACAACAATTTGTGGAATTTGGCTGAATTGGGCTCACATTCCCTGCATAGTTGAGGGGCAAGGGAGAAAAGTGTCAGGGTTAACTAATGCTGGTTTATAGGTAGACGGGGAGAAGGGGTTTGGGCCATGCAGTGCTCAGGAAATGTTTAACGGCCTACGAATACCCTAAAGTGTCCCAGCACATCTGGTAGAAGTCACTCATACACACACACATTCATATGTTGGTCTGGAGTATGGACTGTTTGGCTGGATGTGTAGGTCTATGTAGGTGTGTTTTTATATGAGGTTTTGCATGTGAGTATGCAGCCGGGTGGCAAAGCATGTATTAATGTCTCTTTGAATTTACTTAAGAACAAATATGCGAATACCTGCCAACAGGAGTTAGTGCTGGCCTATCCTCTCATATGGTAACCACATCTGTGCCAAGCAGAGGCCAGGCCCTTCTGCTCCATGCCAGCCCTCCACCAGCGTTTATAGACCAAGTCATGAGCACTGCACACCACCGGCTCTAATTTGATGTTACATACGGATAGTCTTGCTACACTCCAAGTGGATCTGGTTTCATTATACTCTGACAAATGGACCAAGTAATAATTTCAAACTGGCTGAGCATGTCCCCGCACACACGCCTTGGCACTACTTGTCCATAACAAAGAACAGAGGGAAATGTGTAGTACTGGAAAACACACAACGTATTAGGGAAGTTAAGAGAAGAGAATCTGAAGTGCGAAAACGAAATGTTTGTTCAGTACTTCAGTATAGTCTTGCAGTTACTCCAGCAATGTGTTCCAGTGCAAAAAAGACTTGAGTCACTGATTGATAACCTAGGAAAAGTTGAAATTTCCTGGCTTTGAGCTGCCACTTAGGCTTTCCTAATGGAGTTTAATTATATTACAAGGTGGGGTTTTAGTATTTTCCATAATTCCACGTGGGTGCTGGAACTTAATATGTGTTTATGTCTGTTGGCTAGCCGTTGTTAAAGCTTGTTTTCAGTTGTGTCCGCCAATTACTAGTCAAGTGGGGAT
The DNA here is from genome assembly GCA_037833715.1 of Toxotes lorentzi. Taxonomy (NCBI): domain Eukaryota; kingdom Metazoa; phylum Chordata; class Actinopteri; family Toxotidae; genus Toxotes; species Toxotes lorentzi. The sequence goes on from JBBMJY010000021.1 coordinate 19,489,485, forward strand.
TGGCATTAGGGGGGCTGTCATGCAACCCGTGAGGTCTGCTTCTCTGCTGCTTGGTTCAGAAACTAGTTTTGCAAGCCACAGAAATGAGAGGTTTGCTGCTATTTGGTAGTTTACATTCACACACTAGAGTTAGAAGTTTCCCTAAGGGAGTCCTGGGGAAGCAGTTCTTCTTTTGACCCATCCCTCATTTGTCAGTCTATATGTCCGCCTATTTTTGTATATCATCTCCATATATTTAGTAAAAAAAACATACAAGTTGTTCAACTGTCTAATTTATGTTCTAATACGTAAATGCTTTTCTTTGCACCTTCGTGACCTTTAAGCTTAAATATAAGTCTGGTTTGCCTTTGCATTCACATGTGTCTCAACAGTTTCTTCATCCACACAGTGTACTCATCCCATTATACAAATGTATTCTTCTAATTGACTATCTCTTTCTTTATGTGACTTTGCAGGATGCCAGCTGCTAGCACCATGACCGGTGGGAGGGCCCTGCTGCTCTGTACAAACACTGACAACTGCATCTACCAATCAGTCAACGGGTAGGTGCTTCAAAAGCCAATTTGTCAATTTACTGTTTTTCTTATATAGTGTCTTGTAATAATGATTCAATTTTAACTTATCAATGCTTGTCAGTGCCAAACATCCCACTGTCCACTTCACTGAGGTACTTGTAGCAAACATTTAATGTGTAGCATTTTTAGACGTCAGTGTGTCACCGCCAAATGAGTTGTGCTCCTTCGTGATACAGATGAGGCCATGGTCAAACCGTCTTCTTCATGCCACTGAGTTTGCATAGTGTATTTGACTTTCTATTAAAACATTTGCAACACTTGTAAGGAATTATCAGTACAAATAACTACCAACAGTGTTATATATGTCATAAGCAAGCCTTTTTGTATATAATAACTTTAGGAGAAAAGTAACTATTGCAGTGAGAAGCATCCAGTTAAAAATTTTAACGCTGTCTTCCACATGCTGGGAAAGTTAAAGGTTGAGCTTTCTAGAACATGTTGAATAACAGTTAGAACCTACAGATTTTCACACTGTGGATCAATTCAGCACATATGATGCAAAGTCTTGCTTCCAAATGCCTAGATAATTAATGATTTTGTGGTTCTGGTTTCTGTTTCCTACATAATAACGGCAACTGAGGCTTATGGGTACTGTAGTATTAAGTGTCATTTTGAACCTAATGCTAATACTAAAAGCTAATACATACAAGGTGTGACAAAAAAGATGTGGCCCTGCAGTTCACATCTTATACCTCAACACATTACCCACAGCATGTTTCTTGGGTGTGAGTTGCATTTTTCCCATAATCATCAAAAAATTCAGTATTGCTCTTAAGAAAGTTGGAGACGCCCCTTTCCATTAGGGTCAGCACTATAAAAATAGCAGGGCTAGAGAGCAGAGCAGGGCAGAGTTGGCCATCTGGCACCTGGATACTGTTACTGCCCCCCTGCTTCCACTGTCTAATGCTTCTGTGACCACTCTCTGTGGTGCCTTCTGTCATCCTTGTAATATTCATTGGTGCTATTTAGATTATGATAATGAAGGGATTTTGGTTTGTGCCAATAAGGGATTGTCTAGTGGAAGATTTAACTGTCTGTTATTTTTAGGGTTTAACATAATACTCTAGTCATCATTTCTCAAAGGTTCAGTACATTTCGATTGGGTAGTGGTCAAAAGTTGGAATATCAATAAAGTAGTTTTGTCTTCTTGTGTTCTTTCTTCTTGCCCATTTCAAACCCTTCCCCTTATCCGCTGGTCCGATGTTAGCTCAGCTGGTCAGAGATGCTTTTGTGCACGTATACCCCCTTCCCTCCTTCCGCTCCTGATGACCCTCATCTCCATCCTCCACCCAAGGCCACGGATAATAGACAAGCTTTCCATAGCGTGTACTTTTTAAATATCTGCTTCCTAATCACACTCTGTCTCACTTCATCACAATCTTGCTGGGAGTGGGAGGGGGGCATTGATTACCTTTTCTATCTGCTCCACTTTTTCCTTCATTGGACCCCCCTGCTTACTCCTGTTCTCCTTTACTTGGCTTTTCTATTTGACCTAGTTTTTCCCCTCTGCTGCTTCATGCTTAATAAAAAATGCTGTTTCCACGGAGGGACACAGAGGGCGAATGAAATGGGGGAGGGAGAGAGGGGGAAACAGGCCAAACTCATAAAACCCAGAGCAATTTGGAAGAGAATTATTTGGTTTCCTCATTGGTTGTAGTTACAGCGTAAAGGTTTTTTTTCCTTTTCTTTAAAGGTCTCTGAGGAAACTTGAATCAGTAATTTCCCCTTGAGATTTCCTCAAGATTGCATGACTGTTGGTTTTCACATCCAGCGATGTCACCAGAAGTCACCCAGCAAAGCCGCGTTTCCTCTGTTTGTTGGAAATACAATCATGTGATGAATGGACTTTAGCCAAAACAGAGTTTTGTAGGTCGGGAGTAGAAAAGAAAAGATGCACGTCTACGCTTTGGCCTCTCCCCTCTTCTGTATATAGTTTCGTCTCCTCTCCAGAAATAGCTGTGTGCGTGGCTTGTAAACTTTGACCCCCAAACCCAGAGTTCAAACAGTCATGACCCAGCAATCTTCCAGGAGTGACTCACAGCTAAAGCAAAGGCACCAAACAGACGTCTGAGCTCTTTTAATAAGAATTCTTGTTTACCCCATAAAGAAAGATCTATTTGGGCGTAATTGTAAGTGCTCACATTGTGTGGCCAATTTTAAGAGCTATTGGGAGTGTGATGCTTTGCAATGTACACTGAAGGCAGCGACTGACATTTCTATGAAAATAATTGCGCTATAAATTGTTGGAGTTGACAACAGTGCAGTGTGCTTTCTCCCTCTGTTTATCTGGAATGAATTAAGAACACGTCAGTTGGAGCAGTGGCTCAGTGGTTAGCACTGTCCACTTAACCAAGAGAAGACTCTTTGCATGATTTGTCAGTTTGGGTTTACTTTTGTTTCCTCCCCACAGTGTGTGTTTATCTTGAATTTCATAGGTGAACTTTCAGCGTATTACGACTCACCTGCTTATTGCAAAATGGCCAATTCAAGAAAGCTATGATGTCCTATTTTAAGTTGATCAAATCACATATTTTCTGTGCAAAGAAACGCTATTTTTTAGCTTATAGATCTATAAGCTCTTGTATTCCCCATTGGAAAAATTTGTCTCTTAGGCTGAATTAAAAGACAAAGCATTTAGTTTCAAGCACCGATATCTTGAATTTCTCAAGTTTTATTTCTTATATCAATTTGTTTTTACTACTTTTATGGTCAGAAAGCATTTTCAGACGGCCCTGATTTAATTCTATTTTTGACTATTCAGACTTTTTGCCTAGTACCCACAGTTTTTATTGTGGGTACTAGGCAAAGACCTATTGTCAACATATGAGGGCGCTGTATGTTTAATTTTTTAAGTTTAAATCTAATATACTATCTTTTGACATGTATGGATGCAATACCATATGTTTCCTTGTTTTTCTTGTTGTTTTGTGTTGTAGTGTCTTGTAAATCCACGTGTCTTACACACCTTAGAGTGTAAGACACCGGAATAAAAATATTCACTAATTCATTTATTTATTCGCATATTTTATTAGAATACTTTGCTTGCTTGTGGTTTGTTTGCAACCCTTTAAAGGATTAAACAAGGAGAGAAACATAATGCACCGTTCAAGTTTGTCTGTTAATTGTTCTGTGTTTCTTTTCTAGGCTCCAGTGCTGTGGCTTAAAGGTTGGGGAGGCTCCGTCATCTGCGGTGCCCCAGCCCCAAGAGGTGTGCGGGTCACTAGGGGACAGAGACAGAAGAGACACCTCTGTGTCTTCCAAGCGTCCCCTCTCACCCCTACTCAGCCTGAGCGATAGCCCGGGTCCTCCTGACACCATGCTGGCTCACAGGAGAGCCTCCACCACCACCGACCCGCGGACTCCCAACATGGAGAACGGAATGTGTGGCAAACTGAACCACAGCAAGAGCCCATCAGGAGTCAAGACTGCTAGCATCCGTGATAAGATCTCACAATGGGAGGGCAAAAAGGAGCCTGCCCAACTAACCTCTACAGGGACATGTCCACTGAGCACGACACAAAAGGAAGTTGATGCAGTAAGGAAAAAGGAATCTAAAGTTTCAGAGGTCCAAACGACAGACAGCAAGCGATTTGTCAGCTGGGACAGACAAGACTCAGGGAAGGAGAATGTTCGAAAGCAGGGGGATTCAAAGCCTAAGTCTCCAGAAGGCCCAACAAACAAAGACAGAGAAGTGATACTAGAGAGAGGATTTCAGGCTTCTAAGCCAACAGAACAACCCCTAGACAAGAAAACAGTTTTAACTCATGTTAAGAAACTGGAGAAGGCAACCAAGGAAGTTCCTGACAGACCTTCACTGGCATTTCCAGGGAATTACTTCTGTCCTCCTTCAAAGGACGAGCTGGAGGAAACAGAAAAGAGGGCCATCGAGCCCATTTTTGGGACTTTTGACGTGGCTCGGCCTGGTGGGTCACGGAGGAGGAAGGAGGGGGATCCTGAGAACGTATACAGTGAGCCAGGTGCTCCGTCTATAAACCCTCTGCCTAAACCTCAGAGAACCTTCCAGCACCACACACCGCCCACTACCCCAGCTTCAGGAACCAGCTTGGGGAAGGGAAAGCGGAACTTGCCGCCTTTGCCCTCCATTCCTCCTCCACCTTTACCAACATGTCCACCACCTGGAGTTTGCAGGAGACCGTGGGCAGACAAACCCCGGGACAGCAGTAATAGGTAAGAGACTGAGCAGTAAGGACGATGGTACGGGCAGCCATGATTAGTTTTGACCATCCGTCCTGCAGCAGACACCCAGCCTGGACCTAAAGACCTTTACTGAGGAACTCCAAAACTAAATTTATAGAGATAAATTGTGAACAGAATCTTCTCTTAAAGTCACACTTAACAAGTGATGGTCCTGTGTGTCCTCTGACCCTTCCCCCTCCACCGCCAACCAAACAGTGGGGTGCACTTTCTGGTTGGTGGAGGAGGGTGAGCAACATGTCCCACATCTGCTGTAAATCAAAACCACCGATGTCATCATCCTGTTTCTAAATATCTCACAGAATGAGCTCATTGGTTGGATCTGAGGAATGCACGTAGCAATGCAACTCATTCCTCCTTCCAAAACTCTACTGGAAAGGGAGAACAGCACGCAGAATGGTGTGAGTCATGTCAAAGAGGCCCCTTGCTTTTTCAAAAGCTTTAGCCTTGACAGTAAAAAGGATTGCGCAAGGCCCTTTGCTATAACAAATTAGTAAGGCATTCATTACATGCAAATGTAAAAATGTATGCACTTTCAAAGTGTGATTCAGAATCTGAAACACTTATTCTGCCATGAGCAATTAACATTTTGGAATTTTTGGGACCCCTCTAAGTAGTATTTGAATTCAGATGGTTACAGTCAAACAAACAGGGCTCTGAAGGGAAACCAAAAAATGTGAACTCTGCAGTATTGGACTACATCTATTGTTCACTTTTTCCAGTGGTCTGAATTCTTGTTTGGAGCTTGGCTTGGATCAGTTACATTCCATACCATATGTGGAGGCCTCACTCTGCTCAAGTGTGCTGTGTCAAGCCCTTTGTTTGGTCAGGCTATGTGTCTGTGAGTGTCCATTGCAGTGGCCATTTTTGTGCGTGGGCCTGTTTGTGAACAAATACGCAGAGTTTCCAATTTACTAGGTGCACTGTGCGTCATCCAATTCCATGCACCATCTTTGCAATGAATCCTACTTTTTTGTAAGATTGTCATGGAGGTGTTGAATCAAGATGGAGAAAACATTTTTCACAATATTTCAAACAAATACAGAAACACCACAGAGAAGAAAACTAAATATGATAATCTCCATAAACATAGGATTTATTGATGGGCTGTTGCACCGTATCACATTGCAAGCTGTACCTAATAAAGCTGCACCTTTAAAGTTAATTGTATGTACTGTATGTGCATGCATGAGGGGATGCGTGCAGCCACTGATCTTTGTGTGCACTTTATTCTACTGAGCTTTAATTTTCAGCAGTGATGACACACAGATGTACTCATTCAGATGTGGCAAATAGCAAATGGTAGCATTGGTTTTCATGCTTTGCATACAGTATCAAATATTTTCAAAAGCATCAAGACAAACATACGTTCACTCCAGGATATCAGTGAAAAATCCATCCTCTTCTTTTGTGTTTGGTGTGCAACTCACCTAAATCTTTGTGCTGCTCTGTCCACCAGGAAGTCCTATGAATTTGAGGATCTGCTCCAGTCATCTACAGAAAGCTGCAGGGTGGACTGGTACGCTCAGTCCAGACTGGGCCTAACACGCACTTTATCAGAGGAGAATGTCTACGAGGACATAATAGGTAAACATGCAAATTACACCTTTACTTTTCCTTAAACAAGTGGAATATTTCTACCTGTGTCGAAAATTATGTTAGTGTTACGTTATCAGCTTTGCATTCTATAAACTGATATAAAATATAGTTCTATAATGTACTGTAGGTGTATGTTGTCCTATGTTTCATGCCCTTCACACACTGCATGACCCCTTAAGTTTCATTTCTCATATCAGTGTGTGTCATAGGGTTCAGTAACAGAGGTGATGCGGAGGCTAAGCTGCCTTTACTCCGCTCTGTTTTTTGTGCTCCAGTTTTAATTTAGAGCCATGCTGCTCCACTTTTATTAAAAATTATACGTAGAAACCTGATCTACGTTCCTACCTTATTGTCTGGTGTATTATGCCAACCCCACCTAGAGCCTGTTTAATTTCATAACGTACAATAGTGGCGTTGTGTATGTAGCTGTAGTTGGCTACTGTGATTTTCAGTGCAGCAGGGGGCATGTGAATGACTCAGAGCCACAGCATATTACTGGCAATAGCTTCATCATGTCTTTGGTTTTTATCTCAGAGACTGGTGCATGACTGCTTATTGCTGGAAACAATCAAATTAAGTTTAATTATGCTAGAGTAATGCCACTGCTTATTTTGGATCCTTTTATAGTTTCCTCCTTCCATACAGTAGTATTGTTCTTTAAAATGCTAGGACACTGTTCACCAAACACTCAGCAGTGTCCCAGGGGTAAAGTAACTCAGACTCACTATACTGTAACTGTCTACTCAAAAAGATGCTCAGGGAAGTAGAGATATAAATAGTGTAGACAGTAATGAATGGGTGTGATGTCCCCCTGGTTTTGTTATCAATCCCCAGATGCAAACCAAGTTTCATCAACACACTTTAAACACACACTCCACTCCACATGCCTGATAGTGTTTTCAGACGGAGAGGAAAGCAGCTGTCACCAGTACATGTATTCAGACACACGTTTTGATGACTGATGCAAACTCACATGTGCACAGCTGACAGCAAACACACTGTAGAGATTAGTGTGAGTTTCTCATCAGCCAGCAATGTGAAAAACAGTACACTGATCCCTTGTTTTCCTCAGAGGGAGATGGAGCAGGGAACTGAACGTCCCTTTTCATCCTCCTACTCCTACAGGTCACATCTGGTGGATGGATTGTTTGAGCAGAGAAGAGACACAGACAGACAGAGACAAAGAGAGAAAGAGGCACAGGTTTTGGAAAACGAAACTACCTCACTCCTTATCTGCAGGGGAGGGCTGAGTGGCTAGAGTTACGTTTAGCTTTAGCTGTGCAAGCATCTTATCACAGTAAAATATGAGCTGGGTAAGCACACCGCTCTGGTAGCTCTCCACACATCTGGAGTAGGAACTGTCTGGCAAAACAAACATGACTGATATGGAAAGAACACTTTATGTGCTCTTTCGAAAGTTTGTGTGAAGCTGTTGTATAATCCAGGTGATACTGATTTATTAGTTTTGAAAAAAAATGTCTTCTTTCTTCTGAAGATCCTCCATCCAAGGAGAACCCGTATGAAGATATAGAGCTGGAGAGAAGTTGTATGGGAAGCAAATGTGTCTCACCTGCCTCCTCATCTCCTGTCCCTGACACGCCAACTAAGGTACCTGATCGCCAATACATCGTCATAAAAACTAAGTAGATTTAATGGAAGCAGTTCTACCCCTGAAACTACCTTCTAATGTCTCTGTGTTCTATGTGCTTCATCTGCCCCCTTCAGCTCTCCTCTAAGCCCGGTTTCTTCAGACAAAATTCAGAACGGCGAAGTTTTAAGCTCCTGGAACTACGCAAGACCAGCAGGGACACTGGCATCTCCTCACCCTCTCGTATCAGCCCCCCCTCCACACCCAGCAGCCCTGACGACACCCCTTGCCTCTCAGGAGACCCGTACAATCGCAGACGGAGGAAAATCCCCAAGGTATGGGGGGCTGAGAGGCCTCTCACAAAATCTCTTCTGCTCTGTCTGTTATTTATGGTCCAGGGTACTGCTCAGAGAACTGGTCCACTCATGCTGCCGTCTGGGGATGAATAAGGCAGGGAAAAATTTTCTGACGGATATTTCCTGTGAGAAGTGTGACTAGAGGAAGGCCTCCCAGAAGCTGTATTGAAATGATCTTGGTAGAAGCCTGGCAGATTTTATTTATTAGTTTAAGATGGACATTTCTTTCCCTTTACCTCCCCCAGATGGTGCTGAAAATCAATGGCATCTTTGAGGCACGAAGAGGGAAGAAACGCATGAAGAGAGTGTCTCAGTCTACCGAGTCCAGCTCAGGGAGAGGTGAGGCTTCAGATGTGACAGTAGGCCATAAGAAAAAGACCAGTATTTGTTTTCACCTGTCATCCTTTTTCCATCAACTCTGAATTTTGTGAAAAACAAAATCTAAACTCCTATATATACCTTTTTGTCTTGTCAAAGACCATATTCACCATTTCATTGTGTCCACAAAGGAGCTTGCATTTTTGTGTGTTTATTTGTGTTTTTCTTAGCAGGACATCTCAAACACTTGTTAACTGATTTCATTAACACTTGGTGAAAAGTTAGGCCATGGACCAAGGAACGAGTGATTAGTTTCTGGTGTGAAAATAGATCCAGATGCAGATTTTGGTGTGGATCCAGGGATTCTTTTAAAGTCTTAATGCTGCAAGCCATGTTTCTCTAATGTGCTACTGCACATGATTTCCACGATTGTCTGGCACTCCGTGCATCTTTATGCACGTCTAGATAGATAACTTTCTTAATCCCCAGAAGGGACACCAGTTAAAATCAAAGGAGACACAAATCAGGCACATGACAGCAGACAGCATATGAAATAGACTACCACTCCTTAAAAGCTGTAATACTTCATCATATATATTCACTTCGTTTTAGGGGCAAGGTTCCATGTATCAGAGCACTGGGTGGTGTTACGTGGTAGTGGCTGGAATGAAAGCAATCAGAGTAAATACCATGTGCCCTGAGTTTTCTGTGATTCTTCTCACACCGATTTTCTTTTTCACTCTCTTTAATGTAGTGACAGATGAGAACAGTGAATCCGAAAGTGACACAGAGGAGAAACTTAAAGGTGAGAACACAAAATAAACACTTGTACATCCAGTACCTACATGCTCAGAAATTAAACACATATAATTTCAATAGGAGGATGTGTACTGATTTTGATCAGTTTTCTTTCTTTCCGTTGTTGAATTGTATAGCTAACATCAACATGTAAACAGATGGAAGTACACATTATCAAAATGTGACCCTTTACATAGAAATGCACCCTTTACATAGAAATGTGGTTCTCCCTCCTTCAGCTCACAGCCAGCGGCTGGTGTCAGTTCAGTCCATGCTGAGGCAGACGGGGCGGTACCGAACTTTGGAGAGGGATCTGTTGGAGCTGCAGGAGAGAAAACTCTTTGAGTATTTCATAGTTGTTGCACTTCACAAGACCAAGGCCGGAGTTCCGTATCTGCCAGAAGTCACACAGCAGTTTCCTCTCAAGGTAAAAGAGGATAGAAATGTTACTCAATCAAAATGAGACACTGAGGATTTCATGTTAAAAAATGCAGGAAAGGAAAAAGCATTTAAGCATTTTTTATCTAAACAGATGTCTGCTTTCTTACAAGGACAAGAGCAATAATTTGACCTATACATTATTATTTCTTTCTGAATGAACCTCAGTCCAGTTTGTAGATATCTTTTTCTGGTTCAGATTGATCTCAGTTCCATCTTTGTCTCAATAGCAATCTAATCTGAAAGCTGTGTTTGTAAATGGCATGATTCTTCAGGTATCTGTAAACATATTTTATAGCTATATTTTCACATGTTCTCTGATTTTTTATCTAGCTTGAGAGGAGCTTCAAGTTCATGCGGGAGACTGAGGACCAGCTGAAGGTCATCCCTCAGTTCTGCTTCCCTGACGCCAAAGATTGGGCGCCTGTCGACAACTTCCCCAGGTCAGTGTGACGGCTGCCACTGCACTTAAGCGCATATAAAAGTGAAACAAAACAGGGACACAGGCATTTCTCGTGAGAGTGGTAATAACTCAGCTGTTTTCCTTGCTAATAAGCACTTGTTAGTAAAGAAGCAGAAAGCCCAAAATGGAAATGACCTTGTGACTTGTAAAGATGACTCTTATTTGTTTAACGATAAGGCACTGACAATGACAAATGATTACAGGGAAATAAGATGGATTTAGCACCTTACACCTGGTTTGCTAGTCACCTCCCTTGGTATGCTGGTTATAATTGGCTGTATTACTCAATACCCCCTAGCCTCTAAGCGTCTGCATTGTTCCGAGAAGAAATAATGTGTGTCTTGATGGTGATGGCTAATAATTACCTGGAGGCAAATGTTCGATGGTTGAGGGGCCACTAAATACACACCTTCAGACTGAGTCATTGAACTGGCTGACACTCACACCTGTCAAGAAGGTCATCGCCAGTCGATGAATACCTGTCAGGTAGAGCTTAGGGAGGTTTATGTGGTTATTTGCAGAGTAAGCATGTCCTGAGGGTCTTCCCTCTCAAGTGCAAAGACAGGCTTTTGCTTGCATAAGTCCAGTCCAGAATGGAATTTTCTGTTTCCACAACAGTCTTTTCTGTGTGATTTGTACAGCTCTAAATAGTTTCTCTATTTTATATCTTCAGTGAGACTTTCTCATTTGTCCTGACTGGCGAGGATGGAAGCAGACGGTTTGGCTACTGTCGGCGATTACTGGTAAGCTCTAAAAATGTCACTAGCTTCTCCTGATTCTATTTTAATATGATAATCCTTCATTATAAATGAGCTTATTTGTTGTATCACCGTGTAAGTTGTTAGTAATGATTTCCTACACATTTCTTGAATTTGATGATCAAATGCTTGAGATTTGTTTCTGAATGTACCTTTTAAAGTCTCTGTGAAACAAAGGCATGGGTTTTTTTCTCTGGTCTAATCCTGTGGTTGTATTTGCATGAGCAGTCTTGTGTCACTCCAGTGTTTTGAAGTCTGTCATTTTCTTTCTGGGTGTTCATAGCCCAGTGGTAAAGGCCGAAGACTCCCTGAGGTCTACTGCATCGTCAGCCGCCTGGGCTGCTTCGACCTCTTCTCCAAGGTAGATAGAGTGACTTAAGCATAAACACAAAAGTACGAAGTTCACTCAGATCTTTTAATTCCATCCCGTGAAATTACATTCCTCTGAGTTGCATATATTACACTAACACATGCATACAACCCCACCCCCACCAAAAAAGTGCAGAGCAGTACCACCCTCGGTGCCCGCAGATCTCCACCCACCCTCTGCTCCATCTACTTTCTACACAGAGCCTTGTAGTCCTGGCTCCAGTACAGAGACACATGTGAACTGCAGCTGATGTGGTTACTGCAGTGGAAAAAGTTCCCTGTAATGAGCCTTAAATTTATATGTGTGTTGATCTGTGTATGTAAATGTCTGCGCAGTGTACATATGCCATTGCTAATGCTGGGTTTGTGAGGATACAGACATGGGAATAGAGTAACAGTCTGCTGTTACAGCAAATAGCAAATAGACTGAAAGCTGCCTCTGCACTGGAAGTACTCCATGCTGATGATATTCTGAATGTTTCATCTGTATCAGATTAGCTCCGCAAAAGTTTAATACTACACAGATGTGTACAGTATGTGTGTAGAGGGGTACACATCATGGATTCAGGTTGTTAGCCATTTGTTGTGGTGACTTTTACATGTTTGGCAGTTTCCAGAGCATCATGGTGAGATTAAATAAGTTTATGACAATGATAGCCAGTGGGGTCTCTCTCTCAGTGTGGTACTTCACGCTGTAATAGTATAAAAATCCAATTAAAGCCATAAAACAGTCTTACTCTTTGATTTGCAGCGTTGTCCACAATGGCCTAATACACTCAGATATATAAAAGGATTAGCCACCTCGACAAATTTACATAGTATCATGGTATTATTGTTACATCCTCCAAACCTAAACCAGAAATATTTAAATTAAACAAAAGCTCTTTTGAAAAGATTATATTTTATCTTCTCAGTTCTGTTATAAATGTCTGATGTTCCAAACTTACCTAACAACCCAACAACACAGTGTACTCATATAAATATTTGTGATTGCCAGTATTCAAGTCACAGAACCTCCATCTCTGCCTTTTCCAGATCCTGGATGAAGTGGAAAAGAGGAGGGCTATCTCCCCTGCTTTGGTGCAGCCTTTTATGAGAGGCATCATGGAAGCTCCCTTCCCTGCTCCAGGAAGAACCATCACTGTCAAAAACTTTCTACCTGGCTCTGGGACAGAGGTAAACGGATGAAGGTGTCACTGTGGAAAACAGCATTCTTCCATATACTAAATCTAACTTAAAACCAGATGAATAATCATATTAGGTATGCATGTAGTGTGTACATTAGTATATGATGGTCCTTTTCTTTTTTTATTGTGTCCCTCTTGCTTTCTCTGTCTTTCCTACAGGTGATAGAGTTGTGTCGGCCCTCGGATTCCCGTCTGGAGCATGTGGACTTTGAGTGTCTGTTCTCTTCCTTGAGTCTACGGCTCCTTCTGCGGGTTTTCGCCTCGCTACTGCTGGAGCGTAGGGTCATCTTCACTGCTGACAAACTCAGGTTGGCTCCAGCAACATATAGATACACATCATGGTAGTCGGTTTTCAAACCCAGCGATTGCATGTTAGATCCTTTCAACAAGCAGATGGGGTCATTGCAGAGTTTTAATTAATGATCACATCAATGAAGGAAGGTTCATGATGCTGAAAAGATCAAGAGTAAAGAGTTTGAAGGATGACAGGGAGACCTCAAGTCGACGAGCAGTCTGAGGAAAAGAAGATCCTGACCAAGTGTGAGAGGAAGGAATGCTGTTGTGTTATACAGTCGCCTGGGGAACAATCACTTCTGCTCTGGAAAACTGTCATGGAAGCCAGATAGAAGGAGTTAGGCTTTACAGCATGACTCCAGTGCTAACACGTGTGCACAGTGACATCAGCACACCCACACATTTCACTTAAAGCCTTTAACTCTTAAACTGTTATCACTGTGGTCAGGGTCAAAAGGTGTTTTTTTAACCGTTGTGGTACACCTGGTTCAACTTGTGGGCTCAGCGGAAACAGTCATTGTAGCCTAATGTAGTTTAAGAAACACCCTGAGGATTCAGGCAGTATAAATACAAATCAATATGTAGTTCTCAGAGTTCACCTCCTTACTACTTAAACATTTATTGGGCATCTCTCATTTTTTTCACTTTTCACTTTCACTTTTGTTTGTAGAAGCATTAGAAGCATTTCTCACCAAAGCTCATAAGCAGACCATGAGTCTTTGCACACTCTCTACTGTGGAGTGGAAACTTGGCCTTGTCAATCAATTTTTTAATGAATTAACTATGAGCAGATGCACACGCGGGAGAGATTAACTTTACAGTGAGGGGTGAATGTGTTTGCTGCCGCTGTATAGTTTTTATTTGCATTACATCACACTCCCCTAAAAGATGCTTTTGAACAATACTGTCAGGGTAACAACGGGTTTGTTGGGGCAACAGAAATGAACTTTCATCATTATGTTCCAAATTAAGAATGAGCGACAGGAGAGGCTTTTTTTGGAAGAGTATTTTAGCGCCATCTTGTGCTACAGATTAGATTTGCATTCTAGACCCTCAGATAAATCTGTGCTCTTCCAAGAACCAGTTATTTGGGGTTTGCTTTGTTTGTTTGAAGTTTTTACTGTGGCATATTTTCCAGTTTCTTTGTATAACATGAAGTCGGCATTTTTTTATCTAACTATAACTTATTTTAACTATACCCTGTGAGAACTCTGCGTCCGAAGTCTTTCTAACTTAAATCTTGGCAGCCTTGTTAACATCAAATTCCTCTTGTTTCCATATTGTTATCAAATGAATCAGATTCATTCATGTTTTTAATTGAAAACATTTTGAATTTTATCAGGAAAAGCACAGGTTGACCTAATAACATGAACAATAGCTTGGTTCTGACAATTGCCGCAGTTGAGTATTAACATCCTTCTGTCTCTCTCTCTGCAGCACATTGTCTCAGTGTTGTCATGCCGTAGTGGCTCTACTCTACCCCTTCACCTGGCAGCATACCTACATCCCTGTGCTCCCACCCTCCATGTTGGATATTGTCTGCACCCCTACTCCTTTTATAGTCGGCCTCCTCTCCAGCTCTCTGCCTCGACTCAAAGAGCTGCCCATCGAAGAAGTAAGATAAGAAGTTTTTTTTTGTTTGTTTGTAATATTCTGACTGTGGTGCCCTTGACTCACAGCTCTTCCTCCCCTGAACAATAGCTCCAGGAAATGACATCACTCTCCCTCTGCTCTTCCCTCAGGTCCTGGTGGTTGACCTCGGCAACAGCCGCTTCCTACGACAGGTAGAAACCATAGAAACACTTAAAAAACAGTGAAAATCCATCTATCATCACAGGAGCTGGCTCATCCTTGAACCCCATTACATTTGTAGTTGCTCTACCAGTTGTTATATGAGTACAGTATGTTAATTCACTGCAGTATGTTGACTGCGTTTACATCTGTGTTTTTGCCTCCACAGCTGGATGATGAGGACTCCATTCTTCCTCACAAGCTGCAGGCGGCTCTCGAGCATGTGCTGGACAAGAGGAGGGAGCTGGCCTGTGAGAAAGGAGACCTGCCCAGTGGTGACTTAGCACTCTTGCTTCTGTTTAGATGCATTTATACAGAACCACTTGTACATTACATAACACTACACTGGAGACATTTGAGGCACCTTTGATTTATCATATAGCAACTTAAACATTGTTTTGTGGTGAATTAAAGAATTTTTCCAGAGGAACTCTGGAAAACATCAAACAAACTGTTGTTTGATGTTTTTTTTTGCTTTGAGAGCAAAGTTTTTGTAAAGGAAATGTCTGGAAACAGCAATGCTGGAGACAGTTTATAGCTGAGCAGATGTCTGGTATGTGTGAAAAGTGAGATGTGTGAGAATGGGATTGTTCATATTTTCAGTAGTCTGTATTTTGCTATTTGATCAAAATAGTGGGTAGAAGTTTTGATATACCTCTGTGAGATAGTGCTGATGTATTGTTGCTGATCAACACAGGTATGCAGTCGCCTTTGTGTAGGATACCATAATCAAAAATCAGGTGATTAAATCTTTTTTGTTTTCCCTTACTGACACACCGTAACTGACACTTGTTCTCCATCTTCTGCCTCCTCCCAGACTCCAGCTCTCTCAGCACTGTGGTATCAGAGGCCTTTGTGCGTTTCTTCGTGGAGATGGTGGGTCACTACTCTCTCTTCATGGGTGGAGCCGAGCGGGAGGACGAGTCTATCTCCTCCCCCACCTTGCCCAGCCCTTCTTCTTCCGCCTCCTCATCGTTTCAGCGCGACGCCTTTCGCAAAGCGGTCACTTCAAAGAGCCTTAGAAGGTTTTTGGAGGTGTTCATGGAGACTCAGATGTTCACTGGCTTCATTCAGGAGAGGGAGCTGCGCAGGCAGGGTCTCAGAGGTACTGAGGTTTGATTACCTGCACTGATGTTACAGTACAGTTTATAACAGTAGAGATACTGGTTGAACTTCTTCTTCTATAGGCTTAGAAAACTATATGTGGAACTGCTAACTGCTATAAAGTAAATGGATCTTAAGTGAAGACTGGTGTGTCAGCTGGTGTTTCCACAGATAAGAATGAACTGGAATGACTTGTTTTTTGTTGCCAGGTCTGTTTGAGGTGAGAGCACAAGAGTATCTGGACTCTCTGCCTGGGAGCGAGCAACGAGGAGTCAACAAGTTCCTCAAGGGTTTAGGTGAGACTTACTGCATATCTTCAATCAATCAATCAGTCAATCAGACGATCAGTGAATTGGCTTTAAAAACTGCAACTGTGTTAAATGTGTTGAATTCCAATTTTTAAATTTTATTTACATCTGTTGCTTTTTTTTTCAGGAAACAAGATGAAATTCCTTTCCAAGAAATGATGCTAGGGGTCAGGATGTTATTTGGAAAAATAGGATAAAGAATCATGAAAAGGTGTGCAGTAACAAAAGAAGAAAACAGGCTCCCCGAACGTGAAGAACTCGCAGATGGAGATATGTCTTTAGGTCAGAACAAAAAAAGGAGGACCCTCATGGTTTGAGAACATGAGGGAATCTGGGGAAAATCAGGGTCCCAACCAGTCATTCCATTGGTGTTGTGAAGGGTTTACTCAGCTTGGACCAAAACTCCCTTCCAACATCATGAATCAATGTCTATCTAGTTTCACACTTTCCACGATCTGGATGTGTCACAGATTACAGTCAGTCCTTGCAGTGTATTACTGTAAAGCACAGCTCAGTGTAAATGTTTTTAGGAAGAGTGTTCTCCTTTTTTCCGTAACTGACACTGTCACCTGTAAACCTGTAAGGAGGGGTGTCACTGAAGATCCACTTTTGTACAATTTGTTCTCAAACATTCCAAGTATTTTCTATAGAGGCTTTTATAAATGCAATAGTACAACTTCTTCTTCAACAGGAGGCTTTTTAAGTTAATTTATATTCTTTTTAGACAAACTTAATCTCTTATTAAATTTTTCGTTCAAATGAGTGCAAAGAAAAATCTCCTGTAGTTTGTAATAGGCTTTATTTAACAGAGTCTAGTCCAGACTGTTCTCCTGTTTGTAGACCACTTTGGGTTGTCGGGTATATGTACCACTGTTTTAAGTAAATGAACTTTTATTGGAAAAGGAACGAGCACCAAAAGGAAGACTGAGGATAATGTGAATACATGTCTCACTTGGGTTTCACTATAGGATGTGGATAGATCTGATGTTGAAGAACGATGTGTATCTTAGCTCAATCAGTATCAGTATGTTTCACAAAAGCAACCCGATCTGACTTAAACCTGACTGAGAATGCAATGAAACTTTATTAATAAAGTGATTTTAATTAGACACGTGACTTGTCATTTTTTCAGTCATGGGTTGTCCTGTATTTTGTCAGCTGTGTAACTTCTGCTGTTTCCATTGAGCCACAGTGTTTACGCCTTGTTTTACCATTGTCATAGGACTGTTACACAAGTAGAAAAGATTCATAAATTTAGTCAGCTGACTCAGTCATCATACAGCTGTGTACACAGTCAGAGAACTGCATCCTGTCACCAGGAAGTGGACCTGAGTCCCTTCCAGCTCCAGGGGGCGCTGTCCCTGCACTCTGTTCCTTCTTTCTTTAGGGGAGCATACACTTGTATCTGCAGTCAGTATCTTTGCAAACCCTGCACCATAAAGACAAAGCAACTCTCCAAACAACTCTGCAAAAGGTTGACTAACAAGCTCAACTCATGCACAAATGATAGAACATTTACTGGAGAACAGTTAAAGCAGCCATTAAGAGATGGAGTATTGCAAAGCTGTAAATCACACATTCTCAAACACATGATCTCTGTTTGGGCATGTAAATATGCAGGATGGTGACGGTGCAAGGGAGAAGAAAGAGGGAGCAGGGGGATTTGAGGTTGCACCAAATGGGTGGAGAGAAATCAGGTAAAGTGTCTTAAATCTGCCAGCTGTTACCAACCAGGTCATTTATGTGAGGACAGTGATTGCACGAGAGCACGACTGCTAATCTGAACAACTGCTGAGTGAAACAAGCCAGGTTTAGTGAGATAAATGTGGTGGTATTGTGTTACATAGCTACAAATTTTTTGAAACATTAATTAGACATTAATTAGTTGGTCAATTTATTAGTCAGGTGATAGCTATAGTAAAATTCCAGGACATTTTGCCAGCCGAGAAAAACAAAACAAAACAAAACGCTGTTATGGTCTGACACTGTCAAATGGTTCTGACCAACGAACCAATGTCATGTAATTCCCAAAATAGCCACTAGAGGAGCCTGTTACCCAGTTCTTGTTGTCCTGCACGTTGCCCCACAGAGTCCAAAGTTCAGAATCACATCTCAGACAATTAGGCCTCCAGGCCTTTAATGACTTTAACAACATGGCCATGTCCAACAGTATTATCGCTTTTGTCTGCTTATGTGCTTGGGTGAAAACTTGGATTGGAAAGAAAGACTGTGCTACAGGTGGATTCCCCAGAAACTTAAACTAAGATTTTACTTTATATCTCTATATCTTTACTATTACAGTAAACTATTAAAACAACTGGCAAGAGGCAACAGGGACGTACTTCAAGAGGCTAAATATAACAGCATGTGGTTTTTGGGGATAAACAAATTAATGTATCATGTTTAACATATTTAATGTCAACAAGTGTTGATATTAAAGTGGCATCAGTAAAGAAAAGTATAACCACTCATTGTTCAACATGACACAACAAAGAATTTTCATAACAATCAAAGAGGAGAGAGTTAGGAACTTTATTGTCCTTCGCCACAGAACATTAAAAACAATACGAGACAACTGATGTGGACACACAAATCAGGAACACAGCATTTACAAACAACATGTTTAAAAACAAAAATATACAGTAAAGAATAAAAAGGAAGAATAAAACAAAAATACTGATTCAATCATTTTCATTCTAGATGTTCATTAGTTTACAGTATAACATCCTTACTGTACACAAACCAAAGTCATTATAGAGTAGTGATTTCTCATAATGTTGTTGTCATGTGTTTGTTTGTTTGTTTGTTTGTTTGTCCCTCCTCCTAAGACACTGACAGTCACCCCGGGGCTGTATCTGGTTTTTTTTGTTTTGTTTTTTTTTTTTGCTCCTGATGAGATTTCCCTTGCACCGCCCCCACCCCTTTCCTTTGCTTTCCTTTCCTTTTCGGAGCCCTCCTCCACCTCCTCCTCCTCCTGGCCCTCCTCTCCTCCCCCTTCGTCATTACGTGTTGACCGGTGAGACCTGCCTCCCTCCCTCCGTCCCTGCTTCCCTCCTTCCCCTCCCCTCCCCTCCTTCTCTCCCTTGGTCTTTTTCTCTGGCTTTTTCCAGGCTTCATGTCATACCACGGCTAATTCCTGACATTCCTGCCCTCCTCTCGCTTCAAACAAACGGCTTAAGGAAGGAGAAGAGGCAGCAGAAAACAAACAAAGAAAAAAAAAACAAAACAGAAAACCTTTATATAGTCACTTTAATTAAAAAAAAAAAATCTAATATTACTCTACCTGCCTGCCTCTCTGTCTGCTAATAGACTCTCACCAGGTAAGCTCCTACAAGTGTTTCATAATTATATATATTTTGAAGTGTTGAGCTCTCGTTCAGATTTTAGCTGCGTCTTCTGTCGGGGTGTAAACTTTGTTTGTTTGTTGAATATTGTGGCCGTGAAGTCAGTATTTCATAACGCCTTCTCTCCCTCAGTCATTCTCACTCACTGTCGGAGATAACATTCCTCAAATGTCTTACATTTCTTCGCTCAAATTCCTACAGTTTTTTTTCTTTAATTCCAGTAGTGGAGTGTGTGGTTGTGTGACTTCCTGTGCTTCAGCCGGAACTTTTTCTGTTTTTTGAGGGAATCACGTCACAGCCGAGCAGTCAAA
The DNA here is from genome assembly GCA_037833715.1 of Toxotes lorentzi. Classification (NCBI taxonomy): domain Eukaryota; kingdom Metazoa; phylum Chordata; class Actinopteri; family Toxotidae; genus Toxotes; species Toxotes lorentzi. Next base: position 19,509,301 of record JBBMJY010000021.1, read on the forward strand.
CATTAGCGCCTGTCTGGGTAAAGTTTTACACCGGGAAACTGAGATAATTCAAGCTGTGTATTTATTAACTCGCCTGTTAAATTCAGAGGTTTTTTCTTTTTCTTTTTCCTCTCTTCTGTCAACAAGTGTGAGTAGACTGGAAGTGGCTTGACACAGTGGTGGTCTGACTGTGGTGACTGTTGCCTTTGTACTGTATTCCTCAGTATGTGACAGGATTTAATTGTCTTTTGGATAATTAAAGCACCTGCGTTTGAATGACGCATGACACACATATTATTTTTACTTAAGTGAAAGTTGAAATATCACGATGTATAAACTGCTTCTTACAAGTGAATGTTCTGCTTTCAAAGATGCATTAAATGCACACACAGATGTGGAGGAAGTTTTCTGATTTATATTGTGGTATTTCTACTTAAGCAAAAGTAGAAATACCACAATAGAAAAATACTCTATTGCCAGTAAAAGTCAATGAAAATTTTACTTAAGTGAAGTAGTATTAGCAAAATGTACTTAGAGGACTCACTGTGCAGGCAAATGGTCTCTATTAGAGTTACATATCAGGCTACTGTTATTATTATTATTATTATTTATGCATGGGAGCAGATTTGAATATTGTTGTTGGCCAAGGTGGAGCTGATTCTTGCTGTTTTCTATAAGTTATTATACATTTTAAAAATCTTTAGAGTAACTAATAACTACAGCTAAATAATATGCAGTAAAAAGTAGAATTCCCTCTGAAATGTATAGAGGCAGAAGTGTAAAGAAGCAGCATGTAGAAGATGCAAGAAGTGATATCCTCAAGTGCACATACTTCAGAACTGTACTTAAGAACAGTATGTAAGTGTACATGGTTTCTTTCCACCACTGAGTAGATGCATAACTACTGTCAACAAAATGTACTTAAAGTCAAGAGTATTGTACTCCATTTGCAGAATGGTCCCTTCCTAAATATTCTAGCATTATCTTGTATTGGATTAGTATTGGTGCATTAAGGTGTCAGCAGTATTTTAATGTTGTAGCTGAGTGAGGTGGAGTTAATACTAACTATAAACTCTTCTGTTTGATCGAGTGATTTGTTTTTCAAATCTTAATCTACAAAGGAACATAGCAGTCAGATAAATGTAGTGGGGTGAACAGTGCAACATTTCCCTCCTAAATGTAGTGGAGTATAAGTATAAAGTAACAGGAAATGGAAATAGATATTACAGTTGTACTTAAGTAAGTGTACTTTCCACCAGTGGATATTATTCAGTGCTCACTATATACTGTGTATTACTGATATACACGAATGGCATCATTTGCCTCTGTCCTGTTTTTTTTTTTTTTTATAATCTTATTACTGTAATTGTTATTTAGTACTTTAATTAGTAGTGCTAGCAGTATTATTGCTGTTGCAGTTAAACGTTTTAGATTGCTCTGTGATTGTTCTGTTAATTATTTTTGTGCTGAATATTATCTTCTAAGAACCATCTCCTATATTTTTGGGTGTGTCTGCCACAACTAATAGATCATGGTCTATTACGTTACAGTAGTTTGGCAGATATTTTGTCTGAAGTGATGTACAATAAGTGCTTTCAGACTTACAGCTTGTTCATATCTACAGTACGAATGCTTAGATTTTTGGGGGGAAATGAGCAGTGTTGTAAATTAAGTACAATCTCTGAAGTACAGCTTTCTTACAGATTTGAGGTCATGAGTTATATTTGAGTTTTTTCATGCCACTTTATACTTGTTCATTTCCAAAGCAAACATTGTACTTTTTACTCCACTGTGTTTATTTGAGAGCAACAGTTACAAGTTACTTTGCAGATTAAGATCATTTAAGGTCATTTTGCTGCATGATCCATACTTTAACTTTTCACATTTTAAATAAATGTTGTTGATAATGCAGCTGAACTTTCAGTTAAGTAAGATACTGAATGCAGAACATTTACTCGTTACAGAATAAATTTATTATGATGGTTGACGTTAGATCCGAATAATAGGATCAGAATACGTTTTCCACTGTGGGAAATGAAGTGATGGCATAGCGTGTCTGGCGAGTCAGAGTCTATTAATATAGCTCATGCAGGTGTCTCCCAAAGCAGTATTAGAGAGTTAGAAACCCCCTACCTGTAAGAAAAATGTTGCTATATCGTGGTGATACACACTGTAATAAGACTTGAGTTGTTAGTATAGGTCATCAGCTGTGATTCAGACATATCTTGCATCATTTCAGAAGGCAATATATTTCCTAATTTTTAGATTGGAATGGTTAACCAGATACATAACCAGATCCGGTTTTGTGAAACACCCAAACGATTGCTGAGACACTCTGGAGAACTGAAATCATCAATTAATGTGCTGATTGAACTGCTCGGTCTATAAAATGTCAGAAAATAGCAAATATGAAAATGAAATATTTATGATGATAGAAAACTAAGAAAACCTGTAAATATTTACATTTGCAAAGAAAACCAGTGATTCTTTTGGGGTGTTTTTTAATTTTATGTCAGTCGACTTCACCATTTCAGCCTTTAGATGTTGTGAATGTGATTCTCAGCTTTACCAAATGTGCTTCCCCTAACGATCAAAAGTATTCAAAAGTCCATCTTGTGTCTGATTTTGTAAATACTGTATGTCAGAGTGTGACAGACTTTGTATTGCATAGTATATTTCAGTAGTTTCGCAGAGCTGCGAGCTCGAGTGAGTAGTGAATCTTTTTGGTCACGGTTCAAGATAGCTAACACAGCTAACACAGGGCTTGCTGGGTTTTTGTGTGTGTGTGTGTGTGTGTGCGTATGTGTGTATGTATGTATGTACGGTGTCCCACAGGGCAGCTGAGGGGAGTGTGTTTTCCAGAGGGGCAACAGGTGGAATGGAGCAGGATGACAGTGTGACTAGAGGAGGGTGGGGGGGGGGGGGGGGGGGGGTAAACCCCCCCCCTTCCAAACCCCCCCCTAAATTTCTTAAAACCAAGGGAGTTTGGGGTTTTTTTCCAAGCCTTGGCCCTTTTTTTTTCAA
>JBBMJY010000021.1:19512403-19537951 GCA_037833715.1 Toxotes lorentzi
CCCCCCCCCCCCCCCCCCCCCCCCCCCCCCCCCCCCCCCCCCCCCCCCCCCCCCCCCCCCCCCCCCCCCAAAACCACACCTGTCAAAGCCTCCTCTGAAGTCTCTGACAGCCAGAGGAGTTTGGGGTTTTTTTCCAGGCCTTGGCCCTTTTGTTTTCAAGGCTTTAGGTTCACTATTGTCCCAGACAGATGAATTATATTGTAATATGAACTCTAAGGTTGTATTGTTTGCACTGCAGTAGCTTTTGTGCATCTGTATGTGGGGGCTGATGTGTGTGTGTGTGTGTGGGTGGGTGGATGTGACTGGGCCTAGAGGTGGATGTGGATGTGTATGTGTTTGTGTGGGTGAATGAGTGGACTAAGAAGGGAGGAAAAAAGAATGAAAAGGTGTGCGAGAAAACAGGGAAATTTGTGTGTTTCAACCTTGTTTGCAAGCCACAGTGTGTGTGTGTGTGTGTGTGTGTTGAGTTGCCCTGAGACAGGTCCTCTCTACAGCGGAGGAGTTATTTTTCTTTTTTTTCTTTTCTTTTTTTTTTTTTTTTTTGCTGTGCTCATCCCACATAGCGATCATTCCTCCTCCGCTCGCACGAGAGAAACGAATAATGCCTCAGATATGAGCCTTGTAGAACAAAGACTTTGTGCACCCCCCTCCCCTCCTTTTCTACCAACAGCACTCTGCACCCACAGCTCTGTGAAGTGTGTGTGACTGTGTTGTCTATTGATTCCAGCCAGTCTGATGGATCTCTCTGTTTGGATTATCTGGGACTGATCTGATAGACTCTCTGTCCTCTTTTGCTCCAACTCTTTAGCTAATGACTACCGAGTCTTGACCCTCTGTCCTCTCTGGATGTCGTTAGATAAGGAGTTGAAGCTGTGAAATTTATATATAACGGTGAAAAATACACAAACAAATTTTTGAGGCTACACTTGTATGCATCCCTATTTTTCTTCATTTAAATCTACTTTAACTGATTTTTTTTTACACTTGGGGGAAGTGGAAACAAGCTATAAACACAACACTGACATATTATCACCTTTTAAATGTTTCAGGCACACGTATGTCCGTGTATATATTGGGTTTTTTTTTCATAGTAGTGCATGTGTATTTCATATGAAATAACTTTTAAAAATCAAAACCAACAGCTTTGTATACTCATGTATGTGTATACATACAAATGTGTGTGTGTGTGTGTGTGTTTGTGGAGCTTGGAGGCTCCCGCTGGTGCAGCCCTGTGGGACTTGGTGCCAGAGAACATGTCCTCTCAGCAAAAACCCGACAAAACAAACCCGTTTGTCTCCACTGGCTCTCACTGCGACTTTCCATTGCATAGCCTGATCCCATACTGCTGCCTTATTTTCAGACTGTGCTTCCTGCCTTTACATTCCCGGCCTGATTAGTAGAGATTGTGACCAGTTGAGCAGACACACATACACTCAAACACACACACACTCACCAAATACACACACAAATACATGCTCAGACAGACATACATACATACACCTAATGAGTGTTAGCAGGTACTGTAGGGTTTTGAGCTTTTGAGACATACACAAACTTACATTAATTACTTCTTTTCATCCTGCTTTTTTTGCCGTTTCATTTTTACAGTGATATTGACTAGGCTGCAGTGATTAGTCAATTAATCCACTAATTTATAGACATAAAATAAATTGGCAAGTATTTTGATAATCAAATAATCATCATCTCTTTTTAAGCAAAAAATTTGATGGTTTCAGGTTCTCAAATATGAGAACATTTCCTGGTCTTAATTTGATAGCTGAATCTCTTTGAGTTTTTGGCTGTTGATAGGACAAAGAAGACATTTGACAACAGCTCAGGCTCTTGTGTTTTACTGTTCTCTGGTGCTACATAGACCCAACAATTAATTGATTAATGGAGAACATAATCAGCGGAATGATTACTAGTATTGATATTGGTTGTCTTGGAATTTAGTCATGTTATGTTAAACAGGTCAGTTGAATACCAACAAGACAAAGAGCCTACTGACATGCAGGCAGCTCTGTCAGGCTGTACTTACACCCTACAGTGGCAGGCATATTGGACCTTTGTTGTCAAGCTTATGGACTACTCACCGTTTGGTTAGGTTTAGGCACAAAACAACTTCGTTAAGTTTAGGGACAGATTGTAGTTCGAGGACCTTCGTTATCATGGTTACAATAATAAACACGCAGTTAAGGTTGTGGAATGGTCATGTTCAAAAGAAACAATGAAGACTGTTGGATTGAAAACATACAGCAGACTAACTTGTCAAACACCTGTGTATTGTTGACCCATCCATCCATCCCAACTCTTGTCCCTATATGGATTTTGTCTCTCTTTATACTACGTCACCAGACTTCCTCCTTAGCTCCTGAAATAATTACTACCACTGGCGGTCACCCAACAATGAAACGTAACCATGGATCACAATAAGCTGCTTGCACAGAGGACACTCTCTAGACACAGCGCCACGTTAAGCTAAATTCTAACATGCTGGCAATGACAATGCTAACATGCTCATGTTTAGCAGACATGATATTTACCATATTGACCATGTTCACATCTTAGTTTCATGCCAAAAGTACAGCTGAGGATGCTGGGAATGTCATTAGTCTGGGTCAAATATAAGTTTTGACTTGATGACCACCCAAGATATTACAATTTTAGTCCTGTAGGGGACATGAATGAGCAAAATTTCATGGCAGTCTAGCCAATGCTTTTCTTGAGATATTTTAGATTGGACCAAAGTGGTGGACCATCAAGTGTTTTTTTTTCCTCTTAATTTGTTGCCTTGAGTGTGTTTGTTGGTCTGTGTGTGTGTGCAGTTGTGTTAAGGGGTGTGGGCAGTCAGGGGGTTACGTGGCCCCTGGTCTACGGCACCAGCTGAGGGATTATCCTGTTGAGCGGATCCAGGGAAGAGGGGCCTCGCTGGGGGGGTGGATGGGGTGTGAGGGGTGAGGTATGGAGGAGGGTTGATGGCGGCGAAGGTAGAGGGGGCTTGATTTAAGGCATGGCTTGGGTTAATTAACCTCCTGGATGGTTTGACTGAGGCCACAAGCAGCACACTAATGGTTTATGGCCTCCACAAGTGGCACAGTGACCTACAGTGGCCCCAAGCTGGAGATGCAGTTAGTTTAAAATCAGTTACACAAACAACTGAAATGTCAGATTTCTTATGGTTTGTGATTGATTTCAGACAGTTTTGTTGTGATTTTTCAAAGCTACCGTCAAGTAGTTGGTCAACTTGTGATCAAGATTATGGTTTAGTGGATTGCAATGAGTAGCTCTAATTTCAGTGGCATGTCTCATATTTTTTTTACTGATCAGGATTTTTTTTTTAAATAAATTACACAACCACAAATCAGCATCATGAGGAAAACTGTTACTAAATGTTGTTTCTATTTAATTTTATCATGATTTACTTCTTTGATTTGATGTTCTAATTTGATCTTTTCCTCTGTTTTCAGTCATTGTTTTAGTGCTTGATGTCTAAGAGCACTATTAACATATTCTAGTCGATGATATAAACAGCATTTTGTGTTTCAGTTAAGTCTCACTTTCTGAACAGAAGTTATGACAGGTTGAATCTTTTTTTTTTTTTTACATAACGTGTAAAAGCATCCACTTACTAAAACTATTACAGCCTCGCAAGAGACCTGTTGTCAACTAGATGATGATGAGCAATGTCACGCTTACTTCTGTGTGGTGTCGAATCAGATTATTACTATTATTATTATTAATTAATTAATTTATTTAATAGACTTTTTCAAAAGCCATAACCCAAACTATAACATATTCAACCAGACAGGAATACATTTCAAAGGGAAACATTTTGAATGAGGATTGAATTTCAGAGGCTGCAACTAGAAAATGTTACACAATTATCAAAATAGTTGCTGATTTTTTTTTCTTCTGTTATTTAATTAGTTAATATTAATTTGTTCTGTTAATTGTGCAAATCATTTCAGTGCTATACTTGAGACTATCATGTATGTCTATGGAGACTGTGTGGTGAATGTTTGTCCAGTCTGCTCTCTAAGTGTTTCTGACTGTTAGTGTGTAGGAGTTTTGTTTGTGTGGGCATGAGCTTATTTTTTTCCGTGTGTGTCCGTTATGTACACATCTGTGTATACTTTTGTGTGTGTGTGAGAGAGAGGAGAGAGATGGGGAGCATGGCCGACTGGCCGGACGCTTTGCAGGAAGCATTGTGGAACATCAGGGGGCTCAGAGGAAGAGCAAAGGGGGCGGGGGGTTACTGGACTGGCTGGAGAGTCTTACTCACTCCCTATAACACACCGACTCATGCATCTTATCACTACGACCCCTTTTCAGCTGTAGCCTTGCAGAACTTAGACTACTGAACTGCCTCTATACGTAACACAGACATTCACAGTCGGGATTATTACTAACGTAATGGTTGCTGCTTTTGTTGCCATAAATGGACATGGAGGTCTCTTAGTTTCATGGTGACAGGAAAACTGTTGATGACAAACACAAAGCTCTGTTTGTACTGACTCACAGGTTTGTGAGTTCTTTCTCCACCGTATCCTACCATCCGTGCCCGATTCCATTTTTCTCCTGCACGTCCGCTGAGAGGAAGAGGTGGAGCCGATGTCTGTCTCATACTATCCACCCAAAAGTATAAGCACTGTGTGCACATCCTAAACAATTTGGTGTGTCCAGAAAACAGGATGTGAATATGTTGGCAGACATTTTGTTGAATATCCATATGCTGTCAATTGCATGTGGCTGTTTGACCATTCTTTCTGTCACAAAGAGCCAATGGAATGTAAATTAAATCCTTTTAATTAATCAGCTGGTTAATGTAGTTCGCCTACACCCAAAACAATTCAAAAATACATTGATGAGAATCTCAGTGGAGGATCTATAAGTCTAATAATACAGTCAGTTATAGTACTGATGAAGAAATGGGCAACCTAAAAAGCCCCCTGGCCTTAATATCCTGGTATGATCCTCCTTGGCATGCGTATCTAAGTGTGTCTGAGGATGGTGATCCCACTTTAATGTGTCTCCTCATTTGTTGACTTTAGGCCCCTCCTACACCCCCCTTCCTGTCCTGCTGTTATCTCAACGCTAGGTGCCACTTTATTTGTTTTCATGGTGGCACTAACCTAATTAATGATCTGAGGTGCTTTTTCCAAGTTGGGATTAGCAGCTGTGGGGCTGATGTGATCGTGTAGTCTGCCATGAGATTCATGTGACTGCCTTAGTGTAGCAGCTAGGTCGGTAACCAACCTAGGTGGTGATGTCAGCTGGTCTCAGTTGCATTTATTTCACAAACCACTTTTAGGTTGAAAACCTTGTTCGTCTGGTTTTGATTGCTTTTATGTTCCAATGTAATGTAATGAAGGATTACATGGTCTGCAAATTTTGGATCCCTTGAGCTTATGAGACCCTGTCAAACACCACTGGATAAATTCAGAAAGTGTAGTGCACAGACTGGGAAAAAAAAAAATCTGTATTCCTGAAAAGTTGACATTTTGTGAATGAATCATAAGGATCTATGAGGTGTTTGTCTAAAGCAGCCCACATACCCATGATTAGTTCTGACATAAGTTTATTATTTTTTTTGTCAAAGGAACGAAAATTTCATCAGCAGCAGTTTAAATAATCCATTAATTAACTATCAAGCAAAAACATCATAAACTTGTTAGAATTTGTTGCTTTTCTCTGGTGTACATTGTTTTTCATCCAGCATCTTTGGGTTTTTAAGTGTTCTTGACACCTTGGATTATTTTACACCCTAAACAATTAATTGATTAAAGAAAAGATATGAGTGCATTATCTTATAATAAAAAATAAGTCTAAGCTGCAGCTCTTCCATGCTTGAATGATTTTTAAAACACAGAAAGTACAAGAAAGTTTGCCAAATGTGCATCATGTGAAATCGTTGATGCTATTACTACTGAAAGTATAAATGTAAAACATTTACATTTTGTCAGAATATAGAATGAAAATCAAAGTTTGGATTATTGTTTTCTTCACAAAATGTATATTTAGGAAGCCCTGGTTCCCCTGGAAAATTCTGGATTTGAGAAACTTCCTCTCTACAAAACACTACATCAATTTTATTATCCTTTTTTCTTTTCCCAGGACTGTCCTGCCACATCCAGGCTCATCTTCATCATCACACCTGTGGAGTTCATTCAGGCAGGTCCGTTTCCTGCAGCCTCCTCCCTCTCCTTCCACCCTCCTTGCCCCCAACCCCTGACCCTCCACCCCCTGTTCTGTGGCCCCCTTTCTGTCTTCCCACCACGTCTGCGGAGTGGGTGACGGCTCCCTCCCCCAGGGGCGGGAGTGAGGAGCTGGGGGATGGACTCGACAAACCCCTGGAGAATGATGCAGAGGGCGTGTGGAGCCCCGACATTGAGCAGAGCTTCCAGGAGGCCCTGGCCATCTACCCTCCCTGTGGCCGCAGGAAGATCATCCTCTCTGATGAGGGCAAGATGTACGGTACGCCCACCTCTGTCGTCATCTGTCGATCCTTTTTCTTCTCCAATGGGGTGATAAACATGAGACCTGGGGACGAGTTCATGTGCAGGCCAGGGTTGGGGATAATTCTCCTATAATATATATCCCTTATAGGCTGATCTCATAACATACTTGTTCCATTGGTAAAAAAAAAAAAAGTTTTGAAGAGAAAATTAAAGAAATAATAAAAGGTCTTCCCTGCTGCTGGTGAAACTGTGAAAAACACAGCCCGTATCTGCACTATTGTGGGAATATCTGCACACTTCCCACTGTAAAGTGTAGCTCATATGGTCAGACAGTTTGTTTCACATACCCCCCCACACACACACATACACACCCACCTCTCCACCGCTCCTCGTGTTCATGTTTCACATCACTCCTGATTCATGCACAGCTGTCTGCTCCACTTGGTCCCGTAACATACAGTATGACGGCATGCTTATCATGCAGAGTTTGTTCATTTTGTATCAGAAGCTGTGATATTTAGCTGAGAATGAAAACAATTAACTGACGCAGGTGATGAAAAATGAATTAAAGTATAACCCCCCCCATCATCAATATACTCTGACTCATTTTGGCTCTGGCTGTCAAAGCAGAGAGCACTTTACAGTATTCCTGTTACCAAAATAACTTCCGAATCGCTCACCACAAATACGTTTAGGGGACCAATTCTCACATCCTTCCCAGAGTACACTACTTATAATTAAATGACTATGTGTGTTGCTGCATCAAGTTATAAACTGTAGCTGGACCAGATATCACATTGTTCATGTTACTTGGCTACACACTCATTGATTCCTTGATATGCCCCCCTGAGATTTTTTTTATTACCTTGCCTTTGATAATGATTTGAGGTAAGGAAGCAAAATAACTATATTGCAGGTATTCCCTCAGTGAATCTTTGGATAATGTCATTGCCAAAGAGGTGAGGGGAAGGTGAAGTGACATTCCTCTTCGACGTCTTGCTGAAAGATATTTGGTAACAGATGGCTCGGCCATACTGTGTCCTCCTGTCTGGCTTTCTGATAGTGGATCTGGGGGGTGGAAAACAGGGCGGATGGAGGTAGTGGCGCTATCAGACAGCCTCTGTCATCGCCTTGTTTTGTCACTGTGCCAGACAGCTCCTTTAACTGTTAGGTCTGCCTAGCCTAGCTTAGCCACCTATTGAGGTCATGGCCATCCTCTGATCAACACTTAAACCCTTATAAAGCCTGTAATAATAGAAGGAGGGGTGGGGGGCAGAGGAGTGAGGGGCAGGCGGCTCATTCTGTGTCAGGGGGATGGGGGGCTGGATGGACAAAGGTGGTGGGGGGGGCGTTTTGGCAAGGAAGGCACTGAGGTGCCCCTTCCTCCCTGTGGGGGTCAGGGGCAGGTGATGCGCGCCAGGGAGTGTGTTGGCCCGCCAGGAATGGCATGTGCGCTTGAGGGTTCAAGGCAGCTCGCCTGTAACCCTAAACCAGAATAGACGTTTACCCTTTGAACGCCTGGAGGGGAGGAGGGGGCTGGACAAATAAACACCAAGGTGGGCAGTAGTGTCTTGCATGGCCTCTAGGCTCAGCAGACGTCTCTCACACCTGTCCCCAGTGTGTGTATATATGTGTGTGTTTCAGACTGAGAAAGGTGGAGTTTGTGTCAGTGCGCTTACCTCCTCTGCTCCCTGCTATTTCTGTGAGTTACCTCCTCACATCTCTTTGTCTCAGACTCCCTGTCTGTTTTTGTCCTTTATGAACCTCTTCTCCCTCCTGTCAGGCTGTCTGTCTGTCCGTCTGCCTTTCGTTCACCCCCAGCTGCTCTCTGTGTTCAGCCTGACAGCCTTGCTGCAAATCCAGATTTATGACTTGAGAAATGAGGCAGGATTGAGCTGGTGCATGGCCCACTTTGCCCCCATTGCCCCTAAACAGCCCAACCAGCTCTTCCCTTACAGCCCCTGCAGCTCCACAGTCCTCCCCTTTTATCGCCATCCCTGGGGTCCCAAGTGGCCAACAACTCAAGTCATTCAAGCAACCACAATCAATACAAAGCCACTTTGAAGGTCTTTAGTGTTGTTAATGTTGTTAAAGTGCTGATGGGTGGTCTTAAATCAGATAGCCAAATCAAATATCAGCTGAGAATATTTTTAAAGGCATACATGAAATGGTGAAGCAATGACTTGATAGTTATAGAAATGTTCTTTAGTCTCCTCGCACGGGTTAAATATGGACACATAGACAAAACAAACTCCTAGCAAAATAACTATGTCTGTTGACCGAGAGCGACATACTCTGAATTTTAGGTTGAATTCCCCTTTGAGGCATGAATACCATTCTTTGCTAAACAATATGATATTGAGTCTCTGAGCAGCAAAACAAAAGGAATGTGTTCGGATCGCCTTCTCCATTGTAAATTCCTAAATTGAATGGAATGTTTTTACCCCATATTCCATGTACATTCACCACATTTTTTTCCCATAATGCAGTGCATAGCGCTGGCCCTTGTGCCCGTTACTCAACAGACCTATTAGCTCGCTTATTAGGGACGGTGTCACGGATATTGTGGCGGTTATGTGCTCCAGCGGTAATTTGACATGCATCTGCCAAGAAAAACATTTCCTGCCTTGTGTGGCTCTCAGCAAGAGACGTGCCCTGTGGTCTGACCGTAGGCCTCATGCTGCAATAATGGAAAAACAGTCCCAAACTTGTAGTACAGTGGAAACCGATGTGCTGACAGCTCTCGCTAGAAGAATGTGGCACTGGAAATATGATTATCTTCCCTGTTTATTTGCTGCCATATAACTGCCATACTAATTTATGGGCCACTTTTGCAATTGTAATTGTTTTATTTCATGATGTCTTTTGAATCATTTTTATTTAGCAGCATTAAATCTTGCATCACTTCATGTTTTATGCAGCTGTTTGGTTTCGTCACACTTGATTTTCTCACATCTGTTAGAGGAGCACTTTTCTCACATTTTGATGGGTCTTACTTCCTGTGGGAAAAAAAAGATTTTCTTGCTTGTGTTAGTGAAGTGGATAAAGTCAACAAAGCTTCCCTCAGTAGTGGCATGTTTTTCTGTCAGTTCAGAACAAAGAATACTGACACAATGAATCATGTTCCCACTGAGCTTTGCTTGCGCAACATGTCAACCCATTGTTGGTTTTTGTCCGGCCATGCAAATATGTTTTTGTCTCAAGTGATGCTCATCAAGAATGTGATATAAAGGTCAGCCATAGCCACGGCGAGTCCTCAGCCAGGTCCGAACTTTGGCAGTAAAGTGAGAGATTCACCAGTGACCTTGACCTGTTGACCTCTGAAGAAGCCTGTGGGGCTTGGTCTTGTAGTTTCCTTTTGTAACTGTGTCTCTGTTCATTGTTTCATTTTGATGGACTTGTTCCGAACTGGTTTGCACCTCTTGTGGATTGTGTGCAATCTTGAAGTTTGAAACTCTTCAACACATTTTGTTAGTTTTAAATTGCACTTTGCTTTAAATCCTTAACAACATATATCTTTTAACAACAGAATTTTGTATAATAAAACACTGTGTTCATATCATCACAGTATGATTCCACTGAAAGTCAGTAGATGCTAATGTTGAGTTGCTGAAAGCATGTGAGGGAGCTTCAATGTCAAAGCACATTTTAAATGTGGCTGTCAGTGTCTCTTGCACCAAATATTAAAAACTGTTCACACTGCTCTCTGGTAGGTTTTCGAGGAAACCCCCTGCTGATAACTCCTGGAATCTGGATACTGCTCCCTCCATCTCAGTCATTCTCTTTCTGTATGTACGTCTCTGAATCACAGTGTAACTAAAACGACATAGTGAGCAGTTACAGCCATGTAACGGAGCTGCCACTGTCACTTTATCTGGACATCTCAGATCAGCAAGGTGGAAGGTAGAAGGATCCAAAGAGATTAGACATCTGTTGATCTGTCTATGCAATTAACATACGTTGAGCCTCATGCAAACTACCTTGGCATAAATCTTTGTAATTGCAAAGACACTCGTGGAAGGTTGTGTTAATATAACATGGCATCTGTTAAATTTACTCCTCTGCTAGAAATACTATACTTTGTCAGAAATAACGAGCAAACTTAGGATTTGGCTCAGACAGCAGTGCAACTGGTTTCCACACTGTCGAGTGCAGGCGTCTGCATGTCACTCTGCATTTGAGAGTTTTTTGCAAGCTTGAATGACACCTGTGAGAGATAGTCAGTGACCAACACATGGAAATTGAGTTAAAATTGAGGCATTATCAAATAAAACCTTAGTTAGTGTTGAGTATGTTTGAGACCAGGCTATGTCTCAAACCCCCATCTGCTCCTTGTATGGCACATTGTCTCCACATATGCTGTCATGATGAGGTAAAGCACTTCCTGCACGTCCCTGCTTTCCCCTACTACTCGCATGTTCCACATTATTACATTCACACAGTCACTGGGTTTATATTTCGTGACTTTCTATGGTATTATTTCATTATTATATCCATTATTTATTTGATTTGGTCTTCTGTAACAAGACTGTCTTGCCATCATAAAGAGATGAAAAAAATGTACAACTTAATTGCCAATTATCAGTTTTTTAAAGTATCAAGATTTTGAGTTAGACTGGCTTTGTTTCGTGACTGTCTTAATGCTGGACCAGCAGGGCTGCTGCATGTTTGGCTCTGTACTAATGTAGTTCTTGACTTGTTGCTGGTTTATGGTATTTTCAGAGCTCAGAGGGCTGCATCCAGTGTCTATCAGAGGGGAAATAACACCCAGCCAAGACATTCCTGCAGCCTAAATGTGACCTTTGTTTTCCTGAGCACAGTGGGGCATATGTGCTGCGGAGGAAAACGTATGGCTGGCAGATGTGTCTTAACAGAGGATGGCAGTTAGTACACAGTTAGCCATACCTACACAACTGTACATGCGCACTCTGACCAAAATGAAAGAACTGGCACAAAGAAAAAAGTTGTTCTACGTAAAAGGCTGTATCATTCAAGGTGTTTAATTGCTTTTGCGAATGAATGATAATTGTAGTCCAAAACATATTTTAAGGCTTAAGGTAAAATTTAAAATAGATTAAATTGAGTTGTTGTGGATAGAGCTGTTGTTGTACACACACAAGCAGGACATGGGCCCATGGGGTGATGTTGGAGCAGCAGATGCAAGGCCCGGTGCGGACCAGTCAGTAAATAGGAATGTCAGGAATGCACTGGGCTGGGAAGAGAGAGAGAGAGAGAGGGAGAACGAGAGATCAGACCAGGCCAGTGATGACCGCAGCTCCATTGGGCAAGGGTAGATTTACGACCAACCAGGCCCAGAGGCTGACTTTGGAAGGGACACTGCAGGCCACCTTCACTTAACCCTGTCCACCTCTCCACGACCTCTACGAACAGGCAGGAGGAGAGGAAAAGGCAAATGGCCAGAACGGTTTTTGTAATGACTTTTAGCATAACATCTGCTCCAGGAGTGAATGTGATGTATGGTTTTGATGTTTTGTGTTTTGTGATATGATTGTCTTAAGACTGGAATATGCTTTTCTGCATTTAAGTAAATATTGATGTAAATAGCGTAGAGGTTTTTACGTACCTTTTTATCTGATATATGCATGGATTTTGGGTAGAATGTTAACCTGTCTAGTGCAGATCCTATCTTCCATTTCAAATCCTCTTCCTGGAAGGATGTTGGATCAGCACCGAAATGACCTTATTAATCATTCGGTTATTGGCCATTATCTGAGGAATCTACATTAAATACATCTTCTAGGTCGATGTCATTATGAAAGTTAGTGTTTCTGCCATCAGTTATCCATAATTCATTCACTTTTCCTAAAGTTTTTTGTGCCAATCCATGGCCGCATGTTACCTTACATAAAAGTCATTCCATTGAGCTCCATGCAGTGAGGTATTCAGTTTTTACAGACATTGGATTGGTACTCGGTATAACAGATGCCCCGAACTGCTGGATCGTTATTAGGAGAATGAAACTTTGATCTGTGCACCACCAGTTTGCTGACTTCCCCTCTTGTGCTACTGTTATAATATGTTGTAGTCTGTTTTAGGTCTCATACATATCTTTGTGGAAGTTTTAGAAAGTTTTATGCAACCTACAAATTACCTTGTCTGCTTTTGAGGTGTCCTGTCAACAATTTACAGACACCTCTTTTACTGTGGTGGTTTGTTAAGAAAAATTTTTTCATTGCAGCAGTTCGCTACTGGGAAAAGTTGGCACCAAGGCTGATCTTGCCACACTATATCCAGTTCCTATAATAAATGCACAGTCCTAACTTGTACATGCCCTTAGTCATATTATGATGATATAATCAAAATGGCTCAAGAGAACCTTGGGAATCGTGGGAGTGTGGAAAAAATAAATATTAAGTAGTATGCAGTATGGAAACTTAACTACCATGTAGCAGCCACAGAAATATTCCCTCTAAACTTAGAAATTCTAATGTTTTCTAAGTTGCACAACACAGCAGTATCCCCTGAACTCTGGAACACTCTACTTTGCTTCTGCTGCAGTCGGTCACTTTTCATGCCCTTAAGAAATTTTTCCAGAATCAGATTTCCCCCAGACAAGTGCGTGACTGCAGGCAGTGTGATAAACAACATCAAACTGTGGACCAGTGGGTGATGGTATAATGTTCCTACTGACTTTCCTGCAGCCTTGGCTGGCACAAGTTCTCTGTCTGTGCTACTCCCATTGGATATCATGATCTCATCGCTGTGTGACTGAGTCCCCTCTCTGATCTCATGGGTGTGTTGGAGGGTATTTTTGATGGGCCCTTCCCCAGGCACTCACTCTAGGAGTGGTAGGGCATCTGATACAAGAACATGAACGAAAACCTCTTTGACAGCCCATTAATGAAGCTGTTTAATGCTTGCAATACATACCTGGCAGATTTTGAATGAGGATACAGTCGATAAAACAGTGTGTCATTTGCTCTGTTGGTGGTAGAATACTATTATACCATTTTAATACCATATATATATGAACGTATGTATATATATGCTGTGCGTGTGTGTATATATATGTTCACTGTACTCTAATGTCAGTATCTTTCATGCTTGCACTTGACTTGGGGTTAACATGGTACTTTTCAGGTTGATCAAGTTTAACAACAACTCAGGCCGAGGAAAGTCTTGCAAATCCATAACATAGTTTTACAAGTGTCTGGCTACCAAAAGAAAAGAGGGGCTGCTTTTTTGAATTCATGAGAAGTTTTTATTCATATGTGGAGACATGCTCACGCATCTGTGTCTGCTACTTTGAGAAATCCCTATTGGATTGAATACACAATGTACATCTTACTGTACACTGAGTGAAGTTTCCAGAAGATAAATTGCTGGGAACTGGAAGAACTTGCTGCTGTAATGTGAGGAACTCAATACAGACAACTTAATGTTCATTTGAGGCCAAGTACTGTGAGGACTTTGACAAAGCTCTCTGTTCGTCTTTTCAAGAGTTTGATTGCGAGCAAATGTGGAACACTTTCTTAATCCCCGGGGAATTAAAGAAATATGTATTTAGGGGCTCAAACAATCGGCCGGCGAGTGCACCTCCTGATAAACAGTAAATGGTTGAGGAGTTACAGCCCTGAAAGGAAAATAAGATTGAGACGGAATGAATGCCTCAACTGGGGCTAAAGTGTGTGTGAGTGTGTGTCAGTTTATGTCTATACTTCTGTGTGCGACTGTGTGCATAAACTGGAGTAGACAGCATGTGAGAGAGGGGTTTAGTCCACAAAAGCTTCAGACAAAGGCAGTCCTACAGCTTGGTAATATGTGTGTGTATATGTGCGTGTGTGTGTTTCAGGGATCTGGAGCTTTACATGGACTAATGCCGACCACTTTTACTTTCCAAGCCAACACTGATTCATTCACTGATTCACAGATAATATCAGTCTGTTGCGAACATTTTTAACACTTGCACCACTTTTTGAGCCTTAGACTAGTTTGTTTCCTTGTAGCCTTGTAGCTGATTTAATGTGTGGCACCATAATACTGGAGGGAGCTGTTTTGGCTGGAGGGATTTCCAGGAGATGTAGTTCCCACCTTTCCAAAACTTTTGCTGCTGGTCTTGTGCAACCATTAGGGTCAGACAACGCAAGAAACACATAAAGTTAGATGATCCAATTTTCCAAAGGATTTCCAAACTAACTTGGAAGCGAAAGGCAAACTGTAAACTGTCAGGACATAGCAACAAAACACAAATGCTTTCAAAAAGCATTAAGTGTCTAAGCAAACTGCAAGCACCAGGATGATCGGTTCACATGAACACACGGGGAAGAAGCACTGTTTTGCATTCCGCGCAAAATCTGATCACTTTTATTGGCTGACAAAATTTCTGATGGGAGCTCTGCTGGGTATCTGGTTTCCTTTTTACACCATTCGGGGTCACTCGGTTGGCTGGTTTGTGGAGCGTTGTGAGGTCTGACCCAAGCGTCACCATGTGAGGGAAAATCTGACGGGTTTGTACCAGTTGTGTGTCGTGACTGATCTATGTGTTAATTCACATGGAGATGTGGTGCCAAGGGAAAAATGACCGTGTTTAAGAGGTGGTGCAAAGTCTAGCAGACTCTTGTATGACTTTGTGTGTGTGTATGTGGGGGCCAGGGTGGGAGCGTGCGATATCTCCTTTGAGTGCAAGATTTGTGTAAATCTCTCTCTATCTGATCTTGTGTTTGTCTGTCTCTTCCCTTTTCTTAGTACATCTTTGTAAATGCGTTGATCTTAATATCAATATCATATCAATCAGTAACTGATTAATTGACTAATCATTTCAGCACTATGCCTACACAAGTGTTTATTCCTTGTATAATCGGTGTAGTAGTTACTAGCTTCAATACATCTTACATTGCATGAAGCCCCTCAAGCCATATTGTTTCTTCTCAAAACTGCATTCACAGCGAAAAATGGCAACATCCTGTTCTTGAATTGCACCCCCAAAAACCTACTGTATTTATTTGTGCATACATGCCTTTAAACTAGAGGTTTAGTTTTGGAGAAGAGGGTGAAAGAAGCCACATGACCGTTGCTCTCCACTGAAACCTGAGACTGTGGCTGGGGGGGGAGCAAGCCCAAGATTTACTGTGGGCGTAAAGGCATATTCCATAAACATTGACACACACACCAGCTGCCTGGCAGCCTCACCAGACTGGGCCCCCTTTGGTCACTGGCCTGTGCCGTGTCTGTCCTGAGTCCGGTCTGAGGATCGCATGGCTGCAGCGTCCACCTGCTCTGCCAATGTGACCTGTCTGTCAGCTGTGGCAGCATACAGACACACACTCTCTAAAGACATAAAAGCTCAGTGTACACTCAGGGGGTCAGCCCAAGACTGATGCAAGCTCTCACACATACAGATGTATATACTTAGTGATATACTTATACTTATACTACAGTTTTCAGCGTTGACACACTTGACAGCCTTCACTCTTGCTGTGGGCGCATGTGTTTGCACATGCATCTATGCGTGCATGCTTGCAGACTCTTCCAAATATGTGCATGCACACACATTTCAAGCAGTCACATTAGCTAATTATACAGTGACTTCAGTGACTTCAGCACACACATATTTGTTTAAATACGTGCACAGGAGTATACGATGCATATACATTGCCTCATTCCTCTGTCTCATGCTTTCTGGTTTGGCCAGGCATGCAGAGCAGGCTCACTGATGAATTAATAGTTAGCTTTGGTAAACATTTTAATTCCTCCACTCCTAGAACATGCTCCTCATCAACCCCCCACTTTCAGCTGAAGTACACCATGGCCAAGATGGACATTTTTGAGTGTTACAAAACAGCACAAAAAGCACCTTGACAACAAGAGAAACTGTAAAACTTTATCTGATTAGGGTTAAATGTGCAGCGTTCCCTTGTCTCTGCTTTTATAAATTGTATTTTATAGGATTTAGAGCAGGTAGTTGGATATTGCAGCTAAAAGCAAATGGTATACAAATATTATGTTAACTAAATTTCAATTTCAATTTCAAATTTCATTTCAAAGCAAAAAAAATCAATATAAATAAAACAAACAAACTTGTCTTTCGCTTATTAATTTTTATACAACTTTTACAATAAGATAAGGGGAAGCTACAGTATTTGACGTATTGTCATTTTTCTCAGTATTTAACATGTTAATATTATTATGCCACTCAGTCCTCAGTCAAATTTGAAGGAAAAACAAAGTATAAAGTTTAATGTCAAATTAATTTAAAATGATGTTGAGCTTGAGAGTGGTTACACTGTGGCTGAAAGCTCTGGAAAATTTCCCGTAAGTGAACCTCGCGCTAATTTTTACCAGACTGAAGTGATTTTTTTTTTCTGGACTCTTACAGGACGAAATGAGTTGATTGCACGCTATATCAAACTTCGTACGGGGAAGACGCGGACCAGGAAGCAGGTGAGTTGTCTGCAAATGCCATTTGAATCAGCCCCTATTTTTGAACCCCTCTAGAAAGTCCTGTCCTCCTGAGTGATGCCCCAGCACCCAGGGTACCCCCCCCCACCACACCCCCACTTCTCACTCCCCTTTGCTTGAAGGATTGGACATGACGATTGATTTAGGGCCAGGGCCCAATGCACAGATGCTATAGGATCAAGTGTCGGTGTTATTTCTTCACCACCTCATGGAGCCGATGCTTGTTAGAAGGGGAAAGAAGCTGGGGAATATGGTGATCTGGATGGTAGACTGAGGTGGGACGCGCAAGGGATTTGGAACTCTATCCTCACTATGGTATCTGATATAGATGGACTGATGTATGGGCAGTGATGGATGTGTAGAGAATGGGTCCCTGCTAAGTCATCTGGCAGAGTCAGTGTGGGAATGAAAAGAGATGAGGGGAGATCAGAGGAGAAGGGGGGCAGTCACGGATCAGAGATGGATGGTGGGACAGGTTGGAGAGATAGAGGGACACCTGCTGGTCCAACAGCAGTAAGCTGACTGTTGTGTTGCATTACATCTTCTTAAGGAAGTTCATGTTGCTCTGACAGAGGGAGAAAAAAATGAGACTCAGTGTTATGTAGGAAATATGCCTTTTTTTTCTTTTTTTTCTTTCTTGCAAAAGAAACAAATGAAATCCAGATTGTTAAAAGAAAAAATATGAGTGGGGGTAAGGTTCAGCAATATTTTACTTCAGTTCAGAGATATCCTCCTCTAAATCTGCTCATCTGGTGAGTCTCTCATTCACCATCATGTCCTTGGCTTGTGGAAGGGAACAGAAACACCTGGAGGAAACCCATGCATACACACAGGGTTAAAGCCCCCAGGTGGAGTGGTTACGTTTGAACTCTGGACCTTTTTGTGAAGAGGCAGCAGTGCTAACCACAAAGCCATAGTGCCACCCATTTTAACTGGAAATATGTGACATAATTGCAGTGCTTAACTTTGCTGTGTTATGTGTTGTGTATGTCTTTCAGGTATCCAGTCACATTCAGGTTCTAGCCCGGCGGAAGGCCAGAGAGATCCAGGTGAAGCTGAAGGTACGCTACGTGAGTCAACTTCTATCTGCTTTTTTCTATTCAGTAAATGCTTTGGAATTTTCATCTTTAAATGATTTGAAGGAAAAGTTAAAAATGTGTGAACTTCAAATTAATACTTACAAATCAACATGAATCTTTCTGCACAGATATTGTAACATAGCTTTCCTGTGTTCATGTGGCCTGAGAAAAAAAGTCCTTGCTGAATAAGTGTCATTAATATGTTGCATTTTTATTTGAGACTGAGTCATACTGAGGTTTTAGATCATGATCAAACCATGGTGCCTGCATTCGGTCCAGGTTATTATCATGATTTTAATCGAGTTGAGCAGCAGGGGATGGAGAGAAGTTGAAAACATTATTACGCCATATTATTTCCTCTCATAATGAAGTTTCATGTTTTGTTAAAGGTATTTCAACATCCATGGCCCCTGCACTGCCATGTATTCACATTCCATTAACACAAAGGCACAAACCATCGGCTATTTTAATTGCACTCTCTAACTGATGCTAGTTTTAAATGGCGTGCTGACACATTTCAATGAAATGTGAACATTTCTCTGGAAGCCCGAGGCTTACTGTGCACAATTATGAACAAGATGAACCAAACGCAATTGTCAGGAAACAAATTAATCCCTGCATTATTCCTTCCAGGTATTACGAGGTAAGTACCTCAATAAAAGTTTTCCTGTGTGGTATACTGAGAGCTTACACATCCCTGTCCCCCCAGTACTTTCTCAGTTTACATTTCTCATCCGCATACCCGCAGTCACAGCAGGCAACAGGACTCTCCCTCACCTTGGACAGTAGCCATGAGGGTTCAGCTGGCAGAGCCCGGCATCGGTCACAGGGTTGGCCCCTGTCACAGGCCTTTTTAAATACATCTTTGGTGTAACTGAGATCCCTACCACATGTACCCCCCATATTTCAGCTATGCCCTTGTGTTAGCCAGTTCTGGGAAGAAGAATGCACCGTGTGGCCTTGCCCATTAGGGCTGGGCGGCAAGTGCTTGTAGTCCTCTGTGGTTTGGAAACTGCTGAAGGAGTGGATTCAAACACAAGAGGTGTATCACTTTACGGTAAAGCACAGGAAAGACAATTTTCTAGCTATCACCTATTTTAAACTCTTTTCAATGGCATTAGCAGTTTGCAAGTTTGATACCATTATGATTAGCATGTTAACATATCACACTGTTGCCTGCCTTGTCTTTCAGTATGACCTCTGACAGAAGCTAGTTGTCATCACGGGCTTGCCCCTGCCAAAGCAATAAACTTAACTCTTGACCCAAAGGCCCTTGACTGTAATATCACCTTCTCTTCAGCTCTCTGGCTGGCAGGGATTCACCGATGATGCAAGCTGGCCTCAGCCCTTCATTTCCCCTTTTAGGGCACTGCTTGTGTTGCTGGTGATGTGGGGAGCTGACTTAAATGGAGTCTGATGAGTGTCGGCCCTTTGCGTAACTGTCTGTTTGTCTCACTGTCGGTCTCTGTCCCTCTCTGTAGGACCAGGCTGCCAAAGACAAGGCCCTGCAGAGTATGGCCACCATGTCCTCAGCCCAGATCATCTCACCCACGGCTTTCCAGAACAAGATGGCTCTCCAGGGCTTATCCAGGCCAGCGTATCCCACTGCTGGTGGGGTGAGTCCCTAACCAGTGTCCCCTCCACCATATTATTCAGATTAACATAAAAGGCTGAGCAGTAGCCACGTTTATATAAAAATCATCGAGAGTCTGTGGTTTTAATGCCAGTATTTTTCCACATGTCCAGCATTTCCTGGGATGCGAGTTAGTTTATTCTATATTAGTTTGTTGACTTCTGTCCCTCTATATTCAGGTTGTCTGAATTTTACAGATTTGAAACTGCTTGCACTGTATAGATTTATGAACCTGCAGTTTGGTCACAGGGGGTTTGATCCCTTTAAAACCTCTGTTATTAAATTAATTCAGAGTTAAAGTCCTTTTTAAACAAAGTACAGTGTTGCAGAGTTTCCTTTATTCTATGTGTGTCTAAATATATTAAACTTTGAGGAACACAGTTTTTTCTTTTTGATATGACACATTTATTGATTTTCCTTTTCTAAATTACACTTCTCAGCGCTGTACTTCCAATTTGAAATGCTCACAGTAGACACAATAACACAGTTGTTGAGTGAGAATTAGTGGCAATGTGGAGCTGAGTAATATAGTTTGTACTTTTACGTTTTTTCCCAGTTTTGGCATGGGGCACTTCCGGGACAGCCAGGAGGCCATGAAGAGTAAGTAGCCATTTTTGTTTTTCCTCTGAAGTGCAACAGTATCCATCAGTCATTTTTCATGTGATCAGCTTAATAACCATTAGATAAATTTCAGTCAAGAAATGAATCTCAAAACAAATTAAAACATACCAGTGCAATTATAAAGAAAGGACTTCAGCTGTTTAACATTCGGCATACCACTATGCCCCCTGCATCTTTAGAGGTCAGCCAGTCCAATTAGTATGTGAGATGGGGTCATGAGGCCGAGACAGTGCATAACATGCCTCTCCTTCTCGTCTGTCTCGTCTATCCAGGATTAAGCCCTTCTCCCAACAGAGTTACACCATGCAAGCGTCCGGCCCGGCCCCCATAACAGGTGGGTGCTCTTTCTCCCCCCCCAGCTGTGTTGACAGAAGGCTGTCATGCCGGCAAAGTGATGAGACAACCCAGCTCATGATGAAGAGCTTGCACAAAGCTCAGAGAAATAGCTGCAATTTCGTTGCATTTTTACTTTGTCACACTCAAACCACACATTTAGGCACTCACTGTCCTCTTGTTTGCAGGTTATGAAAGCACAGCAGGGCTCTCCATGTCTCCCGGTGCCCCCCCTTGGCAAGGTAGAAGTATTGCCAGCTCTAAGCTGCGAATGCTGGAGTTCTCTGCCTTCCTGGAGCAACCTCAAGACCCAGAGACTGTGAGTAGACATGACTGGATATAACTTTGTCTAATCTATAATCCACAAGTGTTTTTTCGAAACACAGTACTAGGTAGCGTAAGCTGAGAAATGAAATGACAACCAGCAATGTGAAAATAAGCAAAAAGTCACATTCTTCAACAGCAAATCTAAGGAAATGTCACATGTCACACATGTCTAGAAAAAGTGTAGAGATTCAGGTTTAATTCTTTAATCTTTCATGGTTTTTGGTGTAGGGTGTGACGGCAACTCACAAACATCACAGCATAAACTGTATGAACACATAGATACAGGCACACAAAAATACACACAGCACATCACATGATTATGAATGGTTCAAGCGAGGAGAAGGGTGGGACCCTTAAGACAGGTGATGGAATATTACAATAAACATGATGCAATGGAACAGCAGGCCCAATGTGACAGATGTCCCGGAGTGCACAGTGCACTTGGCGTTTGTGGCAACTTAGCAAACTGGACATTTGACATTTTTGGCTCTGTTCACCTCCTGATATGCACTTTTGTCTCTCCAGTTCAACAAGCACCTGTTTGTGCACATTGGCCAGTCCAACCCGAGTTACAGTGACCCCTACCTGGAGTCAGTGGACATCAGGCAGATCTACGACAAGTTTCCAGAGAAGAAAGGAGGCCTGAAGGAGCTGTTCGACAAAGGGCCACACAACGCTTTCTTTCTCGTCAAGTTCTGGGTAAAAGTCCATATTAGATCTACTTCCATCCAGTTCTTCAGAGTTCAGTTTAATTCTTTTCAGTCAGTTTCAACTGATAAATCGTTAATTTCAAGTATAACCCATTGTTATTTATGAAAAGCTCTGTCTGATACTTGTGTTTCAAACATCATCAGAGCATGTGATCCTCATGAAGGTGAGGTGAGAGTACAGTGAATACTCTTGTTAATGTTTTGTAGCACCTGCTGGCTGTTAATGGCCTAGTGGTGTTAACAGTGTTGTGATAGCTTATGCGTTGGAGTTAAACAAACTTAACTGTGATTTAGGCCCAGAATAAATGCAAAGTCATTGCACCCATGACCTGATTGGTGGTTTATATGCCAGCAAAGAAGGCTTTACAGCGCAGCATGCATTGGGTGTGGGCGCATTTGTATATGTCTGTGATGTGTGTGTGTATTTGTGATTGTGTGTGACAGCAGCCTTGGGCAGAGTGGCAGGCCTGATCTTTCACTAGGGGAAATGTGAGCCTAGGCACCTGTCTCTGCACTATTACACTGAGTCCAACCCTCATGCACCCCCCTCCACATACTTATTTATAGATAAGCCCCCCCAGAACACACACACACATACAGATGAACACACACGACCAGCTCACCTTAACACGCAGTGAGAGAAGAGAGAGTGAAGCATGAAGAGAAAGATGCAGACAGATGGAGGAGAGTGTGTGATATCATTGAAAACAGGGGGAAAAGCAAGGCCAAAAAAGAGATTTGAAGAGTGAGAGGGAGAGACAGAGAGAGGAACGGGGAATAGGAGGGTGTAATTGAACATGTCTACTTTGTTCATCTCTCTGATCTTGCTTTACCGCAGGACAAGACCTTTGGTATTTGTATCATGTACAACACGTACACAGTTACAAATCCACCCTCTTCTTTACCTCAGGGCACCTGCCTCTACACATACCGAATAAAAAAGATATAAACACGTCTTTAAAAGGACATTAACTCAATTACAAAAGCTCTAAGGGGGCTAAATAATCTGTGGCTTTTAAAAAAATGACCTTTAGTAGAAATCTGTGGCATATCATTCAATGGTTTTGTTTCTCATTGTTATGTGGGCATGTTGACTTTAAGTATGATTAAAGTAAGTGAAAGTACATTTCTGTAGAAACTCCAGACTTACAACTCACCAGCCATATCTCTGATTTGTTCAGGGATTCAAAATAGAATAGAATAAATAAAGTGAAATGGAATGGCAATTCAGTCTGGCTATGAGGCCTGAACCTTTTTAGACCTTAACAAACCTTTTATGTTTTTAACCACAAAGGGTCTCACTGGGTGCAGCATCTCTGCACCCTGAGAGTCCTATAAGAGCTTGTCTTAGTCTTAGCATCATGCCTGTCATGCCCTTTTTCTACTCCAATACTGAGGGACTGACAGGGTTGTTCCGGTGGCACCGGGTCATCCATGTACCACAGACCGGTTGTATATACAAGGAGTTCCATACATATCCACCTAACAGGGTCAGCAGGATTGCAGCCAGAGAAAACCACAGTGTCCTGTTGTGGTGGTCAGTGAACAGATCAGAATCCACCTGCCACTGCTAGTCTAAACCTAACACACAGAGTTGGGGAGCCGTCTCCACTTGTCCCACCCTTAAACTCAAAGTCATCCACAGTGTTTTGCAGAAATGTATGGGACGCTGAAGGAGAAGATATGGGAAACCACAATAGGTTCTCTTTAACCATCAGAAGTAGTGTGGATCCTTTAACTCCTGTGGTCTGGTTCTGGAGTCCTGATATAGATGGTGGAGGCACACAGTGCTTCACTAGGGAAGAATGATGACAAACCATTGTCTTCACCACTGTAAAACCTGATTGACATCCTCTAATCATCCTCTGATCCACTTGATCAAAAATGTGTGATGTTAAAGCCACTGGTGACTTGCAAAGCAGATACATAATATAACTGCTGCGGTTTGGAGTGCCACAGACTGTGAATGTCAAGTTCAAAGGGATGTCTTGCAATCACATGCCACCAGATGGTTTTGTATGTATGGCATTACCCTTCACACATGTTTGACCGGCACATTATTTATTGTGGAGAGATAAAAGACATTGATGAGTGACACCATGTTGCAAGTAGTATTCTCCAGTCCTTGGAAAGAGCAGCTGGTTGAGCCATGGCATTTGATTCAGGGGTGAGGGGAAAGAGGGAATGAGTAGTCCTTCCATGTATCATAAAGAAAAAGAGAGCAAGGCAGCAATAAAGAGCAAGAGATAGAAATAGGGACACAGACAGTGTGAACAAGAGATAGCAAAGGCCGAGAAATGGTAGGTGGCATGTAACCAACAACTCTTTCATCAGTGAAACATTACTCTCTTGATTCATGACAGAGCCTGGTGGAGTCAACACTTATGACATATGCTAGAGGAAAACAAGCTCATAACACTGTCCCCTCTCAGTCTGTTCATCTTACTGTATCCCAAGGGGGTCCTCCAATTCTCTAGGCATCCATGACAAAACACAGAAATGCTACAAAACAGCTGGGCATTTCAACACCCATACTGGAAAAAAAACAGCAAAGATGCTCTTGGCCATGAAAATAAGCAAAATGAAATCCTCAACACATCTGAAAATACGATAACCTTATTTACACCATTGTAAAAAACAGGAACAGCCTATTTGATGTTGCCGCAGTGACAAAGCCACGTGGCAGGTCATGACTCGGGGGTGTGCTGAGGCGCAGGTTGGCATGGTGACGGTGACAGGCGGCTGGCCCACCTCCAAAGCTATGGTATTCTAGATTGAATTTCCAGCAAACCCCCCTGTCGGCCGCTGGGTGCCCTGTCCCTCTCCCCACTTTCGTCCTCACCCCCTCAGCGCCCGTGGCCCTGTCCTAACGGATTGTCTCACGCCTTTGAAGTGCCGAGGGAATCCGATTTGAGCTGGCTCTGCTAAATTGTTACACAGCCAGCCAGCCCACCATGATCTAATCAGCCAATTGCACACTGCTGATTGTAATTGGATGAATTCCCTCGCAGGCTGTTAGGGAAGCAGGGAATGGCGGTTCGGGGAGGGTCACTAGGCCCCAGGGATGAAGACAAATAGAGGAATTACATGAGGCAGGGATGAAGATGAACGGGTGATGAAGAGATGAGAGGAGGCTGAGCAGTGTCTCAATGGCCCATTAGGAGACAAGAGCCTGACAGGGGAAAAGGTAAAACAGCCCAGCTGTCTGACTGAGGAGACGGCACCTCAGTCTGATCCAAAATGAGATTAAACTTGCCTCAATTCAAACTTGAACTATAGGACCAGAGGGTTAGGGTTAGAATCTGCATCCACCTGAGGATGAAGAATCTTGAAATTTGGCTGCATATGAGGTTGTTGTTTTTTTTACAACGTAGGAGGTTGAGTACAGTAAACAACGGCACTTGAATCCACCACTGATCAAAGATCAAAATCTTATGTATCTTCTGCATTATCATCTTACAGCAAAACACACACTCACATAAGGAGATACTCAGCATCTTGGGAATCTTGAGGCTGGATTTGACAGCGTTACACAAGGTCAACAAAGATCTGGCCATTGGATGCCTCTTGGCTTTACAAAGAATCACTCTCAAGCTTTGTTGAGCTGTAACACTCCTCTCTAACTAATTGTGGTTCCTTTTGGCAAGTGTAAATGACATGTTGTATGTGTCTTCTTCAAAGGCGGATCTTAGTGTAAACCTGCAGGATGATAGCAGCTTCTTCTACGGTGTTTCCAGCCAGTATGAGAGCTCTGAGAACATGATTATCACCTCATCCACCAAAGTCTGCTCCTTTGGCAAGCAGGTGGTGGAGAAAGTAGAGGTAAGACAAGTTTTTTTTTTTTTTTTTTTTTTTTTTTTTTTTTTTTTTTTTTCACGTTTCCCTCAAACCAAAACCGCCTGGAATTCGGGCCTTCCCCCCCTTTTTTTTTTCCCCCTTTTCCCTGGAGGGTTCACTTCCACAAAAAA
>JBBMJY010000021.1:19538051-19553826 GCA_037833715.1 Toxotes lorentzi
CAAGGCAGGGGGGGGGTTGTGAGAAAATGGGTCGCACCTTACCCAAAAGGGTTTGTTTTTTTGGGGAGGAGGGGGGGGAGGAAGGGGGGGGGAGGCAAGTTTTTTTTTTTTTTTTTTTTTTTTTTTTTTTTTTTTTTTTTTTTACAGTTTACCTTAAACTAGAATATACTGGTAGTCAGGCATTTACCCCGCGTTTATTATTACTATTTTGCCTGGAGGGTTACATTTACCAAAACAAATAATAATGTGTGTTTGCAGTCGAAGGACAGCAGTATTTCATTACAATGTACAGTAGAAATGTTTACAGCTTTACTTTCAAAGGAGAAAGTTTTGCAAAAGGTACATGTCCCTTTCACGTTTCAAAATTCTAATTCTGTCCCCACACTTTTACTGTGTGGGGACAGAAAGTTATTCCTTCTTGTTCGACCCGTATAATGGAAGCTTTAGTGACTGATTTCATAATTCATTTGTTTTATTTATTTCAATTTGTCCATTATTCGTATGATTTAGATCTGTGTGCTCATTTTGTTGAGAATAGTAGAGGTCTTACAATTATCAGCAGTGGCCTGTACAGTATCTGGCCACAATTCAAAAAGGTTGCATCACTTATTGCTTGATAGATTAGTGATATTTCAACATTAAGAGGTCAAGACCATGTCAAAAACCACTATTATCACCAAGAGGAGTGAATAACTGCTTCTGGTGGAGATGGATTCCAGTCATTTAACACTGATCTGTGGTCAGGAAACTGACGTGATTCACAAATCTCCCATGCATGACTAACTGTTGTGCTTCCCGTTAACTAGACACAATAGTGGCCCTGCCCCCACCCACTGCTGATGGATTGTACAATATAAACACATATACACATCCCTAGGTAGAGCCATCTGCCTCAGTAGGCCACATGATGATATTTAATGGCTTCGTCATTTGATTATGGTTGTCACGAGAAATATGTTTATTGTTATATCTGGCATGCCATATGCTGTATTAGGTATATTATATTACATATATTGCAGCTTATCACATAGATGTTCATATCCAATGCATCCAGTTGAGTTTCAGTCTTTATAGTATATTGTATCTGTTTTCCTAGACAGAGTATGCACGTTTTGAGAATGGGCGCTACGTGTTTCGGATCCACCGTTCCCCTTTATGTGAATACATGATCAACTTCATCCACAAGCTTAAACACCTGCCAGAGAAGTACATGATGAACAGCGTACTGGAGAACTTCACCATCCTACAGGTACACACAGTCAGGGGTATAGAGTATATGTGTTTTTTTTTTTTTTGCGTTTTGGTGTGTATTATAGAGCCAGTATAAGAAAACTAAGGACTGTCAACACTCTAGCCCATTCACTCTCTGTTGTAATGGCCCTGCTTGTGGTGTAAGTATTAAGAAGCATAAACAGCTTATCATGACTTGAAATGAATTTGGATATGACTCATTGTCTGCAACACATACATGGACTTGAAACACACTCAACTGTCCTTCATCGTTCATGTAGTTCCATTCATGCCATTCTGGGGAGATAAAGCACACAGGGTCATGTGGATGTTCAGTATGTGTGCAGATACTTTCTTTCAAATTCAAAGTGTTTTTGTAGGTATCCCACAGTTGTAAAGGGTGTGAAACAGGAAAAACGTTTAGTCTTTAGATGACTATGGTTGTACTGTAATATTTCCTATCTGTAACCATGACAGACCATTAACAGCATTTTTTATGGCCCATGAGCAGCAATATTTCATGGTTTCATGCTGAATTAAAACTTTTTTTTTTTTTTTTCTGTTGTAAGTTGGACTTTTCTGAATGAGTTGGTCTGCTCCACAGAGAGTGGACACAGAGAGGGAAGTGAATAGAGTGGAGTGTATCACCATAGTAACAAAGTGGTCCTCAACCCCAGGGTTCAAAGACACTGGTCCCTTCCATTGGCGGCCGCATTCCTACTGGCCAAGGGACAATGACCATATTGAGCCCACACTGACGACTGCATGGCAGCATGTCATTAGGTTTCTCAGTGGGCTGATTTAGTTCATATTAACCATGAACAGATGTGCTCATACACAGACACAGGCATATACACACACACACATAGGCAACAGATGCATGCACACACAGATTCCACACTGCAAGGCTGAGCCTCACGTAACAATTGTTGTATTCAGTGCAATGCAATTGAACATAATGAATTTATGAAGTTGTGTGTTTGTTTTATGCTTGTTGCATTGCCACACTCCTGTGTTTTTGATACAAACAAGTCTTATGTATGGAATAACAGCGAGAGATTATATATCATGTATTATTTCTTTATTAGCTACTAATGTGTTATATTTTGTTGCGTTAATCATCACTTTATTGTGATTGTCATTTCCTTATACATAGGTTTGTTGGCCCAGTATGGTCATATACATAACGTATGTGGTGAAGGAGTGTGTCGAACATTTAAGAATGATCAGACAGTGGCTGTTTAAAAGAAAAAATTAACTTAAAAGTAAAGGGTCGGGCTGGAAAAGATGACTGAGTTTAAAGAACTGCCGTCAAAGAAGTAACTGCGTTATGTTTGTGAGGAGAAAAATGGAACAATTTCCACTCTGCTAAGGAAACAACACAATTCAGTGAAACAGTGGATCCATCTAATGATATAATATCAGTGACACTGTGTGTAAAAAGTGTGAATGCACATAAATTCTCTTTAAAAACATGGGCAACCAAGGTTAGACAGGTTTTGAATCCTGGCATGACTGAACAGAACTTTCTGTATTTGTCTACAGGTGGTGACTAACAGGGACACACTGGAGACACTCCTGTGCGTAGCCTACGTCTTTGAAGTGTCCACTAGTGAGCACGGCGCACAGCATCATATTTACAGGCTAGTGAAAGACTGACACAGTCACACAGTTGGAACTTACCTGCTATAGACCCACTGTAGCACCTCAGTGAGCAACAACATTAAACAATGGACTACTTCCTCCATGAGCTTAGAGCTGAAACCATACGACTCGATTAGGAGCCCAGAGAAACTCTGGCTTTGTCAGCGTGCCCAGGAATACTACTACTACTGCTGAGGAAGAGGTGGATTTAAGACTGTGGAAGCTGAAACAGGCTTTGTGTGAAAAGTGACAAGGAAAAGAAGAGGACCATGATACACTGTGGTCTCTATACCAAAGGAGCCAAACCTAGCCAACAAGACCTGCATGAGAGAGTTGTCATTGGTGGTGTTTTCATCTCATTTTATTAGTGCTTGTTTTTGATTTAGATTCTTTTACACACATGCATGTGCAGGAGATGTTTGCTGCAGAGGAGTTTGGCTGCCTCAGGGTGCCACCTAGTGACTTAAATATGAATAACAATGGGGAAAAGTAATTGAAATTAGAATCCCTCCTTTGCACATCCATTAAATATCACTGTTTTGGTGCCAATCGTTTGTGTTATTTGAGTAATTATGTACAGTGCCACATCCATCTCCTTTAAAAAGAGTTATAAAATTAAGAGGCTAAAATGATTTAAAAGAGCTATTGTATTCACTTTGTTTGATGTTTAATGTTCTATGTCTCTTGTATTGTCTTACTGTTTTTGATTGAAAACTATCTGACTATAACAAAAGGCACATAATAACACTGCTAACTTGAACCAGATTTGGATCTGAAAGCTGATTACAGATGTTGTCTGTAACTGTAACTTGCCCTGAAGTATCAGATGAAAATACAAGTGTTTCTTACATAACTCCTTCCTGTTGCTGAGTTTTGAATTATGTGAATATCACACACTACTACATGTGGTGTAAACCTAAAGATATACATTATTAAATGTGCAGGCTTTTGTTCTATATATGTGTGTATATTGATATACATATAGGCAGTCTTCAGGTTACATCACTGAGGTTACAGATCACTTAATAAATATGGCTGAATGTCATAAATTTAATGCTCTTTTAACCATGATTTTATCATCAAGCCTGCCTCTGAGATGATGCTGCATGCAGCTGCAAAAATTTACAACTAATTGTGGATGGTGGTGAAACAGCTCCAAGACGACGTCAAACAAAACAAAAGGTAAGTAGTACAAAAAGTTAAGTATGTTGTAATTTTCAGTATTTATTAATCTATTGATAATTAAATGATTGGATAGTTAGATTACACAATGTCAAAAAATAGTAAAAAACAAAAAAAAAAAAAAAAAAAAAAATTCAATGCAAGTTTCCAGAGACTAAGGTGACCTCTTCAGATTGCTTATTTTGTCTGATCAGCAGTCAAAATCTTAAAGATATTCCACTTATAAAGATATGAGACAAAGAAATGTTGCAAAAGCAAATCCTCCCATTTGACAGAATGAACCCAGACAATGTTTATGTAAATGTGAAGTTTACTTGGCAGTGTGATTTCAAAGTTTCAGATTGATGCAGATCCATGTACATTTTGTATCATTTTAAATTTAGTGCAAAAGTATACTGATTTATCTAATGTAAAAATATTTCTGTTTAGTGATTCACGCCGTGTTTGTTTTTAACGGAAGTGATCTTTGCCATCTGGTGGTGGAGAGTTGTCATTACAGTTCATATTTCGTTCCTGTCCACATCAGCTTGGCAGTTTAACACGGTGAAACTCCTCAGGCTGGATTGAGTAACAAAGTACACTGAGTACTTAAAAACTACACTGTTTCTTGTTCAAGTTTCCATGTAATCCATCTGTGGCCGTTCCAAACCAAAGAGTAAGTTTTGGTTTAAAGTTCCCACTGTTATGAAAAAAAAAAAAAAAAACCCAACTGGCACCCAGGCCAGAGACTTAACTGGTCAGTAGGACTGGCTGCTTTTCTAAGGCACTATACCCACATCAGTCTGAAAAGATATTTGTCTCATCTGCAGACCTAGCTTATATATGTACACTAAAGACTTATTAGCAAATTGTGTAACCCTTTTGTTAATAAATGGCCTTGCACTCCATGGGCTCTTTATCCTAGTAAGGTACTCTCAACTCCCAGGTGTAAACCGAGAAAGTTGCACTGTGAAGAAGAAACAAGCACACAAAGAGTGAGAGGAACAGGCCAACAGATGTAGCAAATCCAAAACCAGCGAGCAAAAGGCTTATTCTGATAATCCCATGTGAAAGAATTCAGGCAGATTGTTACAATTATGGCAATCCAATCTCAGAGGCCTGACCTCGCTGGGAACAGAGGTTACTGGTTATTTTAGCTTAGTTCCTTCTGACACTAGAGCAAGTTTTGACTTTACAGTGTGATAGATGTGGTGAGGTGAGGTCTGCACTGTGGACATTCATCGAAACCCCATCAGCAGGACCATTCATAGGCCTCAGTAATGTTTACAACAGGTCAACAGTCAATTTTAAATGAATTTTAGATTTCAGATTGAAAGTCTAAAGTAATAATACATTCCCCACGCCATCACTGATAGTGTGGGGAATGTTTTATTAGCCCCTTAATACCAGTCAATCATCGCTGAAATGATGTGATACCATCATGTCCAACATGGACCCAGAATCTTAAAGGAAAGTTTCCAATATCTTGTTGAATCCATGCCACGAAGAACTGAGGCTGTTTTAACAGCAACAGGAGGCCGTGTTCAGTATTGGCATGGAGTTCCTAATAAAGTGCTCTGTGAGTGTGTTTAGCTGCCGTGGCACAGCTTGGACACCGTACGTACGCGCGTCTGGGTCTCCACCTCCTTCAGGTGCGTAGCTGTGACTCACCTGGAGAGAGACTGGTACCAGTAAAACCAGACCACTGTCTCCACTTCATGCCCGTCAACTCCAAGCGATCAGCTTCACAGACATGTCGATGCTTTGTTCAGATTGTAATTTAACATGGTCTGATTTACATTACGCGCAATGAATGTCACATGGGGCTTGCTGACGGTTTTGAGTGTGGTGTGCCACACTGAGTCGAGGTGCTCACCGACCTCTTATTATAAAAACTGCTGGATTCGACGCTTCCCGGGTATTTTCATCGATATCGAGGAGTCTCAGAGGAGAGGAGCGCAGCTCTTGAAGTATTACCAAGAGGAGACGGCACTGAAATGCAGCCGCACCTGTTGCCTTACGAGAAACTGTGAGTAAAAATCTTCTTAACCAGCGTAAAAGACTCACAGATACCGAGCTATGCTCTTCCATTTGTAGCGGAACATTATGCCTCCACTGGTCCTCTGCACATCAATCAGTGATTATCTTCTTTCCTCTCACAGTTTCCTGTAATCTGGCCATATTTCACTATGATACCGCTCAAGAAAACGTGAACTGTTTCCACCTACACTGCCCAACACTGGAGAGCTGTATTCTCAGTCACAGAGGCAACGTTGTTCTGTACAACATCACAAAGGGTAAGCAGGTGAATTCTAATCAATAAAAGCATGCTCAGAAGTTTTTTCCCTCTTATTCAAACTTACATAGTGTGATTATATATTTTTAAAACATGTCACCCTATATGCATATCAACTAAAACCAGGGCCTCAAGAAGTCCTTGTTTATTTTGGCTACAAGATACATACTAATTCTGCATTACTACTAATTCTAGACCAGGCAGTAGCCTTGTGGAAAGTAAGTAGTACATTTAATTAAGACAGAATACTTAAGAACTATTTTGAGGGACTTGTAGTTTGCCTGAGTATTCCCATTTTCTTGGTACTTTAATGCTAGTTGCATTTTAGATTAATACATCGTACCTATTACTCCACTGCATTTGTTTAACAGTAACTGGTTTACTTTGAAAATTCAAATTTTGCAAAACAAAACGTGCTCATCCTAAACCACAACACCACAACACAGGACATTCATAAATGTATTCACGTCCCAGGGGTGGATCCTGACCTGCTGGTGTTTGGAAAATACTTCACGTCCAATGTGCGTGTGTTACCCCACCACTACAGTCGAGTCAACGCCTCAGAGCCGTTACCCTCAGACAAACGCCAGTTCATACATCCACCTCCACCTGCTGTCCTGCCTCTGACGTCTGCACCAACACTTAAATTCTCCACCACATCAGGCAGAGTGCTCACTACCGCTGCCGCCACCACTGAGCTGCAGAGCACCAGTCCGCCTACAACAATTTCCACAACTACAACTGTATTGTCTTCCACTTCAAGTGATCCTCTGACAGTCCTGGGGAACCATGAACAAACAACAGCCCCAACCACCTCCACCGTTTCTCTTAAAGCACCCAGCTTTACTACACCTCCTTTATCCACGACAGCTACCAACCTCGACCATTACAATCCTGAGACAAAGACTGTCTTTTCTACCACAACCACAGAGCTTTCTACACCCACCCCTACCCAGCTCCACACCACAGTCTTCTCTCAGTCAGCCACCAGCCCTCCAACCACCACAGCCCCTATGGGCAACATAGAGAGCAGCAAGCAATACCCCAATGACACCAAGGTGGGGACGAACCAAACTGCAGGAGGTGAGGGAGGCCAGGGAGTCAGTGGAGAGGATACTTTAGGGGGGTTAGGACCTGGATGGCACGTAGCCGCTCACACCTTGGTGGTTGCAGTGGCCATCTGTATCACAGTGCTGCTAAGCTGCTGTTGCTCCATTCTACTGGTTGTGAGCTGGAGAGGTCAGAGGAAGAGGATGGGACGCTACCGCACATCATGGAGAGGGAAAAAAGGCTCCATGCGTCTGATAAAGTATGTGCTGGTCAGAGAGAATTCCTGAAAGAGGAACTAAGAAAAAAAAAATCACAGAAAATTTCTCTTTTTTTCTGTGATTTCTCTTTTGTTTACAGCAGTGTTTAAATGAATGAATCCAGGATGAAAAGACATTTAATATAAGTAGAATTTGCTGTTCTGTTTTTGTAAAATAGTTTTTGCATACTGGATTATTCATGTAGCAAAGATATAGCTTTATTTTAAGCAGATAGGGGTGGAAGCGTAGGTGCAGTTGAGATGCAGTGAGGCTGAAATACTGTAGATTTAAACAGGCAGAGGTACTTTATGGCTTAGATGAGATTACCAAAAACATCATTGCCATGATTTTGGTTTTCCCTGTGACTCCGTGACCCAAGCCCTTTGACACAAGACCCAAGTTCAGCCAACGCATTTGACCACAGCCTCGAGAAAGACAATATGATGTGCATTTGGCTGACTTATGGTTTGATGTACTTCAATGAGTTTGACCTGATGTTGATGCCAAACCTCAAGGACATTTGCCAGTTGCCTACACTGGTCTTCAGTGGGACTTGCTTCCAGGCAAAAAAAAAAACTTCTATAGTTCAAGGGCTGTTCAGATTGTCAGCTAAGTGGGGCTGAAGGAGGACTGCCTTTTGCCTTGTGGCCTTCAGTATTTAACCTTCCCACAGCTGAGCACATGTCAGTGCATTGGGTTTCTTCTGACCTAAGAGTGCACGGACCACAGACCAAAACTCTTAAAGAAGGGTGAGGTACTTTTCAGCAGCCTGCTGCTAAAGGCATACTTTCACCAGAGTCCCGCTCCTCAACTCGATAGAGACGAGGGTGGGATGGGCGCTCAAGTTGGACTAGGAACTGACTGAATGGGGCTTTTATTACATCAACCCATCACACACAAATTTCTTACAACTTTCAAAATTCAAAGATAGAAGGCTCATTAGCATTAGCACACATCAGACTTTTATTTTCATTTTAAAGACAACATCATGCCTGTAACCCGTGAGGCTGTAATAACCTGATGTATACTGGAATAGTAATCTCTTGTTTGTGTTGCTGGTATGTAGACGGAGTCTACAATGTGTTTTAAAATGTTTTTGTAGATCCGATTACAGGTCCCTGTTGCCCTTGGTCACTGTCTACATGTAAATACATTTGTACATGAAGCTGTATCACAGGTGGAGTATTTTCTTGACAGCCTCTTTGTACTGAAGTATGGTGCTCTCGCTCTCTCCTTCATTCTTCAGCCTCATGACTGAGTCCTTATACTCCTGCACCTCGTTTCTTCCCAGTAGCTGCTCTCGCACGTCCTTGCCTTCTCCTTCCCCGGCCACTTTCATGCGTATTAGCGTGTCCAAGATACTCTTTTGGGACGGGCTGTCCTCCCAGCTGTATTCTTCCATGTCTGCCACAGTCTTCTCAGCCTCCCAGGCTTCTGTTTTCTGAAGAATGAGAAAAACAGGACAGATGTTTTTTTTACACGCCTATGGAAAATTTACGCAACCTTACAGAAAACAGGGTCTGATATTAAAAAGTACATTTATAGTACTCGTTTGAAGTTCATGCTAGGCCTCTCGTGTGGAACACAGTATTGCAACAGATAAAATATGAGGGTCCTTGGTCACCCCTCACCCCTTCTTTGATGCTCCTCTCACAGAGATAGTATTTCTCCATATGTAGTGCACTGTCCACTGCCTGTCTTGCTGTCATCAAATTCCCCGGAGAACAATAGGCTCCATTGTACAGTGGCTTAAAACAAGGCAACGACAGAGCCTCAGCTCTGCTGCTCTCCAGGTGTTTGAGGTTAATGACCATCATTACCGCTATACATATCTGATCCACATAACCTCCCGTCTGGATCAAGTCCAGGCCCCAGTGAGTGAAGAGCACTAGATCCTTGGGAACCGATCAGTAGCTTCTTCTGAAATAATGAAGAGCTACTAAACTGAGTAGTTTTAGTTTCAGATCAAAACATTTGCAGTGTGCCATGATGAAATGAAGGATCTATAGATTATCCTTATACACTGAGGCTCTAACGTTTGATTTTATGAGGGAAATGCATCCGTCAGTTTGGTCAACAGACAGAATACCTGATAACTTTCCAGGAGACAGATGGCCACCTGTTTTCTCAATTGAGTTTATGTACCTGCCAAATAGCATTTATATTTTTAGCTCGGGCAGGGACAGGTGTTGAGCACAGAGGCACAAAAGCAGATGGAATGCCTCTAGTGGTACACTTCCTTCCATGGTGGAGGCAGCTTTGAGCTCTTTGCCCCAGTGCTGGCCTGGATTTGCACACACTGGAATTAGCAGGGAAGGTCTGTCTCCCTGAGTGGGGAGATAAAATCACCTCAGTGGCTGCAAACAATTGGTCTCTTTGTGGGCTAGCGTTACGACCTGAACGCTACGCCACTCTCACAGCTTTCCACAAGCCTGCTGGACAAGCACTGTGCCTTCCATTGTGTGTCCAAAAGGGCAGTGGCCAGTGTTCTGCCTTCTGGCTCAGACACCTTTCTCAGCTGAGAGATTTTCTTTTAATGTGACTAAGCCATGACGGGAAAAGCTCCTAAAGGCACAGGTTGCACAATGGGGGAAGTCATTTTCTTATATGTGGCTGGCTGCAAATTCATGCGATCAGTGCCTGGGCTGGTGACCTGGTGGCAGGCATCCCAGATGTGGCATGGTTGGCTTAATGCAAATGAGTATCAAGGTCAACACCTGATAGGGGAGCCTGTTTTCTCCTCATCTGTGGGGAAATGTCAACTGGACAATGCTGCTGTTTGCCATCCTTCTGCCCATTCAAGTCTGATACCTCCTTAATGGGCTTAGTCTCTCAGAGCAAGATGGACAAGAATTCCCCTGGTAAAAGGAACTGTTCTATGGAGCTAGCAGGATGTAAATGTCATCAAAGGCGAGGCTGAAGGAATAAAAATATTTCACAGAGTTTTCAAATTTTCTTAAAAAGATGAAAAAGTGCACCAACGCTAACACCACTCTGTAAGATTACAGCTTGACCATGAAACCTATGGCAACAGAGTGACTTACACTACTCAGTACATCACAATACTCACAAGGTCAGCCATTATCATGCATGTGATCTCAAAAAAGGGTAAACACACTGAAGGAAGGTGACAGCGGGTCATTAGTACAAATAAAGCCAGAGAGCAACCGGCCTTTAAATGAATGGATACGTGCTGAAAGAAGACAAAAGGTCAGTAAACAAAAAGAGAGACTGAGGAAAAGGCCAAAGTCACAGGAGACCTGTGATGAGCGTGGACTGAGAACAGGCACAGGTGTCTCAGCTGTCCCCTGGTAGAGCTGGTTAGAAGTAAGTTACAGGCTAAAGATGGATCCTTGAATGGCTTGGCTGAAACAGTCTGACATTTAGACTAAACTGACATTTTGTTAATACTTGATTAATCACTTTGACCGTTGCTGCATCTTACGTTTTGGAGAGCCCTCCCCAGTCACTCTAACTGATGCGTCTGTCTGCTCGATCTTCAGTCAACACGGAAACTGGTTGAGCAGAGAGATCAGAGAACAAAACAAATATTTCCTACTCACCCAAGACTCGTGGTAAAGGACAGTTAGCAGGTACATAGCGTAGTCATAATTCTGTTTCCTCAGAGGGCAGCTGGTAGAGAGATGAAAAGAGAAAAAGGATGAGATTCAAGGGCATTTGTTTTTAATGTCCTCACTTTATTCTTAGGTATACTGAACCCTAAGGAAGCAGTTAGAACCTGTTAGTTGTGATGGTGAGGACGTCAGAATCTTTGCAGTATCTGTCTCCAGCAAGTTTGAGCATTTTCTTGCGTGCATGTTCATCCAGATTCAAACTGGACAGCTTCACCTGTGTAGGCAACAACAACACGCAGGATTATCATATAAGAAACATAAATAATCTGAAATTGTTTGAGCAGTACGTTTTCCACACAAGCCTTTGGGATGGATAAATGATCAGCATGTAAAGATAAATGCACAAAGAAAAAAAGATTTACACAGAAGTGATTTAATTCTGAACGGTCTCTCTTGGCTGTATCCCTGTCTCTTTAAATGCACAAACAAAGAACAATGTAGTTTTACCTGTACAGAGCTTTGACTGTGTTGCTTAAATGCTATACTTTTACAGATGAAATCGCAGCATTTTATGCTATGGCCCAGAATAACCGCTAAGCCCCTTGCAGAGATGAAAACAACAGAGATTATTCCTTGATTACAGTGTTTTTCATGGCTCTGACTTACATAATTTACACAATGCAACAAAAAAACATTTATAGATGATACAAGGTACGTTTGTGCATGTGCTCCGTGTACTAAGCTTTATGCACTGGCAACACAAAGGTGAAATCGCTTTCAGGTGGCTGGACAAACATGCACAGAGACAGGAATGTGTTAAAGTCTGTCGCCTCCTGAAGCATGTGTGTTTCCAGATCAATCCCTGCCACAGATTTTATTTCCAGGATCTTCCTCAGTCTCCCTCACTACTTTCACCCTGTCTAAATGAACATCTAAATAACTAAAGGCAACCCTACAGTGTATGTTCTTCATTCAAACATTGAATCAATTTCTATTAAAGTGAAAATTGGGGGGTTGGTCCACATATTATGGACTCTGAGCCAACAGTCTGAGATTAGCTCGCCAATTTATCTTCCTGTCTAACCCACTGGGATTATTTTCAGAATAATTCCTACCTTTCTGATATAATCTCAGCCAATGTGTCAGTGGAGCAGGTGGCTGGTGATTAACGGTAAAAAATGACACATTTCCACCTTTTACAAATGTGTCAATGACAGTTTAAATTCCTGAGTATCTGGGATTTGAGGCAGCATTTCATTTCAACATGTTTCAGAGCCAGAAAGCCTATTTATGATAAACAGTATTATTATTATTCACGTATGGAAATCAATATAAGCAGCATAGTATAAAAGAAGCTGAAGCTTTGTCATAGTTCAGCCAGATGAGCCACTAAAAATACTTTTCTTTGTTCTGACGTTTGTATTATCCTGTGCAAGTGAAAAACAATGAGTAATGTGGATAATCTGAATTTAAATAAATTACTTTTTTTTTAGGTCTGTTACATTGTTAGAATTTCAACCAGTTATAGAGCTGTATTTGATAACTTTGTCTAAGTTCTTAGATGGATCTTGAGTGCGTATCTTCTTTTTATGGACTGCGGAAGTTGAATGCTTTTACTTGTTTACATGTATGGCTCTGGCCTGTGGGGAGTGCTGCCCGTCGATGGATTAATGGCAGGGGATTAAGAGGAATATTAAAATGTCTCAACAAATATGTCAATGACAAACTGTTTTCTTACTATTACAACAAGGTCAACAACAGAGCCTCAGCACATGCTCATATGTAAAAATAATTCTCTAGGCCTAATCTCTGTAGACTTGACAGCGTAATTTCTTAGGTTTGAGGTCAGTGGACAATGAGCGGCTCTTCAGATAGGTCACAGGAACATGATGTCAGCTGGTGATTATACATCCTCATAAATCTCTAAACTCATTTTACATGTCAGGTTTCTCCACACTTGACTTTCTATACACTGAGAGATTATCATCATCATCATCATCAAGGAAAAAAAAATAAAGTATAACAGGGAAACTCACTCTTAGTTGAACAACACGGGCTGCAGGGTTTCTGACAGACGGGCCAGCAGACACGTAGTCTGTGCTTTCTACTTTAATGGGGAAGAGCTCGTCACATTTTGTGTCAGTGTCCAAGGCAGACGGCCACTCTGTACAGAATGCTGATGGCAGAGAGAGACAACTAAATAAGCCTATCTATTTTTTTAAGGTAAACACCATTATATCACAATTGCTGCTGAGCAAAGTTACACAATAAGAAAACACTTTTTGCTTTACAATTAAATGAAGAATTTACGTTTCAGAGCTTCACAGTGTTTCTTGATTGCTGCAGGTGTCAAATGCAGAAAGTTTGGTATCTGAAAGAGATTATGAGCGAGAGGTCGTGTGAATGTTCAAATGCAGAACAGCTCATATTACAAAAACACAAAAATATGCAGCAATTTTAATATTGGTCCCAGAAGGCGTGAGCAAAACTCGCTATGGCAATCTACAAAAATTATTTACTGCTATTTCAGAATTCAATTGGTTTTAAGCGGCATGGTAACTAAAGTGGCAAACAAAATCTATCCTCGTCATCTTTTAAGTAAAAGACATTATATAATACATACAATTACATAATTCATCCAATACAAGCATTAAAATAAACTCCTCATAGGTGACATTATTGGCATTAAGTACATCTATTTCATGCAAGTAAATGTACACATTCACAGCACTTTAGTCGGTCATGGCAGGGCGAGGGATTGAGATCAGTACTGTTAGGGTGCAAGGCAGAGTTCCAGCTGTGGTGGGTGAAAGTAGTGGATCTGCCAGTGGCTCGAGTCCAGATGGAGCAGCTGGTGTGCGGACACAGCAGCTCAGTAATCCGGGCACAGAGACAGGGTCATCAGAGCCGTGCAGCAGAGCAAAAAGCACTCCATCAGGACTGCAAGAGCACTGGCCTGCTACAATTAACTCAGCTGGTCAAAATGAATACTAGGAGGCGAATGCTAAGATATACAGCTCACAGTCGACTGTATGTGGCTAAACTTAGTTTGCAGGAGATCTTAATCACTTTGAACCATGTAAATATAGACCTACAGCTTAATTCAAAGGCTAATGGGTAAGCATCTGTAGTCCTTATTTATCTCTCTGATGGATGCTACTACTTTCTCCTTTAATATCTAACACTGCAACCAGGACTGTCAGTTCACCATTAATCTCTCTCTCATATGTAGGTTATGTGGTCTAACCTTGATTAGCTCCAGGTTGCCCGTCTTCTCTGGTGGAACGCCCCGGTTCACAGGGTAGCCCATCCTCACAGGCAGAGGGACAGCATTTGGTCTAAACGGGGTTGCTACTGGATAAACTGCAGTCCAGTCCTGATCCACTGGCATCTTTTCTGTCCTTGGCTCCCCCACCTGATACCCCAAAGCACAGATGACAAAGAGAGCTTTATCAGTGGCAAAATCTCTTGCCATTGTTTGTGGCACCATGACAGCTTCATTCATTTCTACCATTATTATTTGTGCCAGTAATTTCATAAGAGTTTCTTAATCGATTTCCTGTTTCATCAGAAAATGTGTGGACCTTGTTATATTCAGTCTTGGAAAATAAACACAAATACAGCACTTACTTCTCTCTTGGGTCTTCTGCCTTTGCTGCCTCTGTCAGGAGTGGCTGAAAATCGATAATATGTCAAGTTTAACCACACACACATATATATATAACTACACAATTTTTAAATACAAACATATCCAACATAAATGTGGCAACAGCATATAATTTCACCCTGCTAACACTACTGCCTAATGACAAAGGACACTCAGTACA
Organism: Toxotes lorentzi; assembly: GCA_037833715.1. NCBI lineage: Eukaryota > Metazoa > Chordata > Actinopteri > Toxotidae > Toxotes > Toxotes lorentzi. The sequence continues at coordinate 19,553,092 of JBBMJY010000021.1, forward strand.
CAAATCCTATTTTTTCAAGTGCAATTTTTGTAGGAATTTGCTATATTTATTTTGTTTGTAATTAATTGTATTTTACAACAATACACTTGCTCTTAGACATGATGTATATGGTGTATATGACAGATGCATTTTACAGTGTGATCAGAATGATCAATATCATGTGATATGATACTAAAATACATATAGAGTACACACACACAATATTCTAGTTTTTTTAGCTTGCATCTCTCCTCTAGAGAATGTGCATCTGTCTATGTACTTCTGTACTACTACATTAAAATGCACTATACTTGTACTGACAGCATCACTGTCAGAGGACATGAGGGAGCTGAACAGCATTTCAAACAGTTAGCTTAGCGTGCAGTTGCGGTTCTTCCGAATCAGCGTAAACTGCTGTATGGCTACAAAAGAAACTCACCGTCTTTTTCAGAATAAACATTTGTGGACAAATCCGTCGCGTATGTGACCCTGCTCAGTGATTTCTGAAGTCCAAGAGCAGGAACATTTATTCGACCTAACCACAGAAATACCTTCCCTGTGAGTGAAGCCATGTTTTCCCAATGACTACGGAACCCAGCGAGGGGACAAATAGCGAGAATTGCGAAGGGTTTAACACTGCGCAGAGTGAGTGAGTGAGTGCCTCCTACAGGTGAATACAGGTGTGAAATAACCGCTCATCAAAGAGGGAGTACCAACTTAGCAAAGCAGGCGTCTGCACGGGGGTGGCAGACCTCC
>JBBMJY010000021.1:19553926-19568004 GCA_037833715.1 Toxotes lorentzi
CCCCACCCCCCCAAAAAAAAAGCCCCAGGTATACTCCATATCATCTGGGTCTATAGAAGATGCTAAAGTGAAAATTAGTGAGAAATTTGCACCACTGAAGTACAATATCTACAGTATCCTGACCTCAACTGCCCATCTCATGACAGGCCATGAGTTCTCTGCATGTTGATTAAGCTTCTGTGAATTGTAAATAAGCGCGTATTATTGCATCAGAGACATCCTAGGCTGCAACCAACAACACGTTATCCCTGGATGCAATATAATGCAAAATAAGAGCAGAATATCAGGTTCCTTAAAATGCAGTGAAATACAAACTCAAACATGCTGAGTTCACTGTCACATAAGACTGTGAAAACAGCAAAGACTTTGGAAGCTTGAGAAGAAGTTTTTTTTTTTTTTTAGATGTTTTGTTCTTTAAAAAAGCCATCTAATAGATTACTCAACTAATCATTTCAACCAGAACAAGGGGGTATAATGTAAGCATAAGTTACAGTGAGTAGAGGCCCCCTGGGGTTAATCCATGCAGCTCATGATGCATGATGCGATATCATTCAGGCTGAAATAATTAATAATTAATGGAGAAGAAGAATAGTAAATATTCTGTTGAAGAATTAATGACAACAACCCTTCTTCATCTGTATTTACGCTGAAGTATTATCTGTATCCGCGTGCGAACAGCGACTGTCCCTCCGCCAGCTGCTGCTTTTTGAAACGCGTGGTGCGTTCACTTACCCTCGTAAAATCCTGTGTGCTTTGTTGCAAACAAGCATTGCCCTGTGGACATACCACATGAAAACACTCCTACCGTAATGTACGAGCGAGCGAGGCTTAAGGAAGGTCTTGTCTTTGGAAACCGATCTGAACACACTTCAAATGTGTGCGTTTTTGCTGCACCAACAGCAGGCTACATTTGAAGCAGTGGCGGGAGTGTTGGACGTGAGTGTTGATATTTATAGAGGTAAAAATGACATGAACTTCACCTGTGGCGTGAAAAGAGAAGAGTCTGCATGTGGGGTAAGTTTGCAAAGAAGTTTTACGTATTTGTTTGTTTGTTTGTGTTGATGTTGCTGGCCAGAAGCCAGCGTGTACAAAAACAAGCTAACACATGATTTCAGGTGGGGCTAAAACTAACTGGTGTAGTTTACTGTCTTAAGTACATTGAAGGATTTTTATCTCCTGAACTTCATACTCATCATGGTGCTCATGTTGTTACATTACACATGCACAGAAACAGTTTGAAAAAGCGATGCCAAAGTGAACGGCCGGATTAACCTGTTAGTGGGAACCAAAAAAATAGCTGCAGGCCTTCACCTGTTGCCTGGCCCCAGGTGTTCTGTCTATCAATGACTGCACAGTAATTTGATTAAACACAGTTTTATTTGGGATTATACCAAAAGTGTGGGTGTGGGCTCAGTATGAAATAAAACAACAACGCAGGCCTCACATTGTTTAATATTGAACCTTAGTATTGCAAATTGCTGTAAAAATAGCAATTAATCAAATCATGGTGCTTATGGGCTACTGTGTGCAGCTGACTCCATAAATCTCAGGCTTTTGGGGCCCTTGTATTAGCAGTGAGAAAAGCACATTAGGCAAAGAAATTACACTACATTATTTGCCACATTAGGCAAATATTGTAGTGTAATTAGTGTTGGTTTTGAATTGACCTCCATTATACCATTATTATCACTAATTTGCTGCCATTCATTACCATAATTGCCAACATATGGTGGTAATTTATTTGCTAAACAAACATTTGCCATAGTGTACAGGCTTCTTGGTGAGACACACGTTTTTTTTTTGGTTTTTCTTTTAGAAGAAAGCTCCACACACCTCGAAGTCCTCCAGTTATGCTCATGGTGCATATTAATAAACTAAGTTTTATTTTAACCAAAAAGGTCGAACATTAGATGGTTCAGTGCTGCTTGTCTTTGCACCATTGATTAAAGTAATATGTCAGTGATTATTAGTTCCAGCTCTACTACAATTAGAAAACCCATAATATCAAATCTGACACAAAATTACCACTCTCATAAATAATCATCCCATCATGTATCATATTATAAATGTTTTTTTTTTCTGTCAAACATTTAACTTCTTCACATATACGGTACTACTATCTAATTTTGCATCCTGACTACTAATAGGTAATAATAGGAAATTTCCAGGGTACCACTTTGTTAGCTCACGATGTGATTACAAGCTTTTCTCTAACCCTTGAACGCACCACGTGTCTAGGCACAAGCTGCGATGCACTTCAAAGGGACAGGTCCTGCAGGCAGCAGGCGATTGAGGACTTGTGCTTTCACAGTTTTTTCGATGTTAGCTATGTTTTCGAGCGCTGGAAGATAATCTCAAACTTATGTAATGAAGTTTTTTTATAACCGAATCTTGTTTTCATAAAAAGCAAATACAGACGAACTTGTTGCCTGGCTTCAGAGATAATTACATTATTATTTGCCGCCGATAACAACTTGAGATGTGTTTTTGGAGTAAAAGGTAAGATTTGATACTTTAGTTTGACACATGGTTTTGTTGTTTAATTCTTCAAGGTCTCAGCTGCGAACAGTAGCGTTCAGCATTAAATGATGCAAATATTGACTTAACATTTGCTTGATGATGCAGCTTCATTAAACAGACCCTAACCTGTGTTTTTTTTCTTTCTGACTGAGTTAAGTTCAGCTGATGAAAGAGGAAAAAATATTATTACTATTATTATTATTATTATTATTATTTTAGGTAACAGAAGCGAAATGTTCTTAATTTATTTTAACCCACATGCGGTCATTTGTGTTATGGGTCCCATGCCAGGGTCAGTTCAATTTAACGGAAAGTCACACAATACTCTGTAACTGTAGAGTCCCACTGCATCCTATGCATGTCTGACAGTTCATTGTGTGTCTCATGACTGTGTTGTTTTAAAGGTAGAAACTCTATCTACAGGGAGACAGCAGCGCATGTGGTTCTTGTCATCAGTTCATCCACAGTTGAGGACAGATATGAACGAGGGTGGCTGCCCCCAATTAGTCTTCCTCTCTTGTCCCATGAGACTTTTTCCGATCCATTTAGGCAGTATCCGGCCATCTATCACACTACCTGGTTCAGTTTCTTTCCAGAGAAGATACTGAGCAACCTACTTACCGGTGATACACTAATTAATTGAATATAAGTCCCACACAAAAAGGGGCAGATGGAAAGTTTTCAAATTTTCATGCTGTCCAGTCCAGTTAGTCCAGTTAGTTAATGATTCATAACCATTTGCAGACACAATACATTTATATTACACACAATATTTAGGATGATTTCCTGATTTGCAGCTCCCTTTGCACAAATTGGACAGTAAACTAACTGCTTCTCTATATCTTCTTCTGTTATTGGCTTTATAAGTTCAATTAGTGAAGCCAATAATGGCTAAAAATCACCTGGACTCACATAATTAATGTCCTTACACCTATTTTCAAAGGCAAACAGTGGAGACTTTGACAGTTAAGGCTCATAATATCAACATGCAGTGTTTTTTTTTTAATTTGTGTGCATCCTTAAATAATGCACTTGACTTTAACCTTTATCTGACTGTAACTGAAAAGACAGAAAAGACAATCTGCAAAACAGTCGTTCACATGGCTGCAGCTACCCATGGCTTTAATCAGTCTAATTTTTGTCGGGTTGCATGTTGATTAAGCTGCTGTGATGTGACATGTTTGTTGAAACTGTTAGGGAAGGTCATATTATATCTGTAGTGGCTTAAAATTTGTTGTAGGCTAGTAGACACGGTGGATTATTTTCTCTAAATGTTAGTAGAGTGCATACTGTGCTTTTTTTTTTTTTTTTTACCTTCCCAGATGTGGAACTAGGCAGGTTTTGACATTTATCGCTGCTCAAACAAGATGCTGTTTTTACAATGCAAAGTCATGAGAGAGGGGAAGCTGGCGTAAATGGACTCGTGTGTTGACCTGTGGCTGCCACATTAACCTCCATATGATTCTGTTCTGGGAATATTACGTAGCTGTTACGCTTTTATTAAATTCACAGGTCATAAGTCACAGTGTAATAGCCATAGAAATGTCACTAAGATTTCTTAGAAATGGCAATCTCCTCTTTTTTCCCTTCTCTTTTTTTAACTTCAAAAACCTGCCATGGTGCTCCACATTCTGCAGATATATCTTAGAGCCAGAAGTAGAACTGTTACACAATGAAAAGCCCTAATTAGCATCAGTGACCTAAGCACAATTGGTCTCTGATCCATGTATGGCTTCAGTTCAAAAGTGACATGCTGAAGGGAACCACCTTTAGTATCTGCAAGACTCTAACCTGATGACATTTGTGAAGTGAGAATATTTTTTTCTGCTATTCTTACAGACCCAGATATTTATGTGGAAACCACAAAGTATTCATTTTTCTCCATTAAGATTGTTCACGTAAAGATAGCCAGTCACTTCCAGTCACACTGACAGTCTCAAAACTCTCAACCTTTGAATGTGTCTTTTGGTAACTTTCACCCATTTACTGCTTCAAGCACATTAAAACTTTCAGAAATATTTGGAGACACTTTTTTTGCTGTAAAAATAAGCTTGACAAGAAATGCAGGTTGAAAACATAACAGATTTATTTGTATAAAAGCAGAGTGGTGGTGGGTCAGCACACTAAGCTTTACAGAGTCCACAGCTGGTGTTTTTTCATGACAGATGTTAAATTAACAAGGTCATTGCTCGTAGAGGGGAAGGCTTACTTTTAGTCATACTATCTCCATGACTCATGTCACGTCTTCCACTGCAGGTATGGACACACATGCAGCTCAGCAGAGAGTGGTCTTGTCTACTGCGGGTAGCTAGCCATGCCTAGCTAGGTGTCTTACCCTGCTGGGCTCTACCCTTCTAACTGGACCTTGGTGATAACCTCCAGAGCTTCGCAAGACTTTGAAGTCTCCCTTGACCCTCTCTGAACTGGACCATCCCACAAGGTAACATGGGGGAAAGGCGGGCACGCTCCTTCCACATGACGTGTCACGTGCAGCGTGACTATGGCAGCAGGCTGGGGAGCTCCTTCATAGGTTGCAGTCCCAATGGATATGCCAGCACGAGCCTCAGTCTCAGCTTGGACCAGGAGATAGATGCTGATCTTGCAGCCTCCACCGGCACTACAACCACTTCTGCTGCACTACGGGCCCCTGCACCTGACAGAAGCCACTACTCTCCTGTTTCACTGGAACTGGACCCCGCAGCGGTGAATAATGGATCAGGCATTCCCTGCTGTCCGCCAACAGATACAAAGGACTCAGCGCTGCAGATGATACACAGCCAGCCCTCTATCACCTCTGTCCCACCACCTCTCCCTCGTTCGAGCTGGCTGCATCATCATCAAAAGGATTTCCAGAGTCCTTACATCAAGACTAGCATGCAGGGGGATGTTTACAACTTCCTAGAGAGACCTGCTGGACTGAAATGCTTCCTCTACCACTTCCTTGTGTGAGTACCTGTCTGGTTCTGTGCATACTGATTTCAATACAGACTTCATTTCAGTTTGGCAACAGTGCAGAATGAGTATGAACTCATGTCATATGAACCTCTACTGAATCTCCCTTAACACAATGCAAAATAAAGTCTTCAGCACTTCATTAAAAGAGAAACAAGAACCTTTGTGAAATGTATCTGGTATGTACAAACTTTGGGAAACTAAATAAATCTAATCATGATGAGGCTTAATATTTATATCAGTGCAAAAAGCTGTTAAAAATTCAGCAGACAAGTTGAATGTCTGACTAAGGCGACACGAGTCCCCTGTGCAGTGTCTCCAGTCCCTCTCTTGTTAATTACATCTTGTGCAGCTCCTTCCAGTATTAGATTCTGGTTCCCAGTAACATTGGAGAGGTGACTGTGGCCTGCTGGCTGTCTGCGGTTGTTTTAAGATAGCCCAACAGAAGCAGGTCAGTGTGATCTGGTCAACCACACCTCTGGCCTTGATGAGCTTGGCCTTTTCTGCTCTTCCTTACAGTCAACAAATCAGCAATCTTGTGCATGAAACATGGAACTGCCTTCTTGATGTTGCTAACCTGACCTACTTGAGGAGCACACTGACCCACAGTTAAAACATAACTTGAATCATTTTGTTCTTGACTGTCACTTAAGAACACTCTCTCTCCTTTGTTGGTGTTTATATGCTTGGGCTGTGATAAAGCTGGAGGGTTTTAGCATGGTGTAATGACTGGAAAAGACCACGCTGCATACTTTGGGTGGGGAAATGTGTTTGGTGTTACACATAAATTTTAATGTGTAAGTTTTATTTCACTTCATTCAAATATTATGGGAAATAAATTGAAGATAAAGTATAAATTTGTTAAATAAATAGTTGAAAAAAAATATAAGAAAAAATTATAAACAGAAATCTCATAAATTTCATCCTATCAGTTTATTCATGGCTAGCAAGTGCATTTTAATTTATGGGGAAAACAATTCTCAGTGTTGCAATAAATGCACTGTAGCAGTTATCTTACCTTTTTGCAAAAATACAAACAAAACTCTTAGAAATACATTTCCCGCTAACGTGACTAAAGGATCTTCCATGATCTCTGAAGTATCCCACAATTTAGTCCCAGATGTCATAGTAAGCCCTGAGCCCCATGGATTTAGATCAGATTAGATGAAAATATGAATGATAATAATAGAAGTTCAGTTGGAAGGCCTCTACTGAACTCTGTTTACATTCAGCTGAATCATAGAATGGGTCAAAAGAGATTTTCTTTTTTTTTTTTTTAAAAAGAAGTTAATTTTTTACTCTGTTTTTGGGTAATGGCAGTATGAATGCTATGTGTTTTAAGGAATTATTTTTCTGTGTTTCACCCCCACAGCCACAGTGGACTGTAAGTTATAATATAATAATTTAATTTTCCTCATGGTTACAGTATATATATATGGTTTGGGCTCAGTAAAAACACTAATACAGCATCCAGCCCTGTTACTAACTCACTTTGAAAGGGTGTTGGGAGGATCATTGTTACTGCTGCTGCTATAGTTACACATGTATGCTAAACTGCACCATTAATTAGCTGAGAGGCGAATTCCACATACCGCGTTGTGTCTAAGTACACCTGGGCCCTGGACAGTGCCTGGACAAATAACCTTATTCATGTCCTGAGGGCCAAAGGACAACAAATTTGGTCAAATTACTTTCATTAGGGTCACACACTGATGGGTTTTAAGTCAAATCCTTTAATATATAAACCCTATGAATGAAACAACAAATCACATACTGTATAAAGACCTTCTGGCACGTGAAAACACCACAGCAGCCAATACATCTGAGTAGTATGTTTCCATGAGGTTTTATCCACAGCAGTTGCCTAATTATTATCCTATAAGTATTTATGGCCAACCCCTATAGGGTAGGTACATATGGGACTGATAGTAATCACTAGTAATGGTAAATGTTTAAACTTAATTTTTGAGGTGTTCTTTATGTAATAATGCTTTCCAAATAAGGCTTGCAGTTGTGTGACCTTTTTCAAGAGCACAAGTTCAACTGTGGCGTCTTTTTACATCCTGTTCACATTTGTGTTTTTGTATGCAGAAACACCTCCACTGCCATCACATGTAAAAAATATACTTTCTCATAAATCACAGTTAAGAACGAAATTTAAAGCTGCTAAAGTTTAAAATCGTCTGGGAATCTCAGAAATTCAAGTTGGGCCAGTGGTCCCGCAAATTATTATGTGTCTGTGTCCAAGAAATATTGTAACGATAGAAGTAGAATTAGTCTCTCTTTAAATATTTGCTTTCAAATATTTCCTTTGTCACTCACAGATGAATGGAAACACTGCAGATATTCTCCATATGTTTGTGTGTTTTGTGTGCCTTGCATTGCTAATAATCCATCCCAGCAGTAATTGAGGCTCCCTCACAGAGGAAAGAGAACCCGAGCCTGTCCTTCATTTAATATTAAACCCTTCTGACTGATCCCTGCTGACACTCCTTTAAGTAACTCTTACTTGTCAATGGCTATCACTGCTGGCCATCTATTCTCTTGTCCTCTTTAGAGATTGGCAGGGGAGAAGGGACGCATAAAGGGCCGTATGCAGCACTCATGACAGCTCTAATAGGCCTGCTCTACATTAGGATGACACACACACACACAAACACACACACACAGGTGGTTGCTTTATTCATCTCTGCCTTTATTGTGCTGAAGCCAGGATCATCAACAGTTCCCCAACTGCCACCAATTTCAGCATACACAGCACAGTTTGCATGTAGACACAGGCATGCAGCTAACATCATACATATACAATGGTTGGATTGCAGCACAGTGAAGGAAAAGACACAAACACATTGGCTAATAAAGGCTTATATGTAGAGCACTCCATCTGGCTGTTTCAGAACATCTGTCCAATCAACAGGTGCCATAATAGAATAACACACAGCATCTGCAGAATAGACATTTGACACAGATGAAACCATGTGCAATGTGTACATAATGTAAGTATATTGGATATATGGGTGTTGAACATATGTCCTTGAAGTAGGCCTTTTCTGTGGTAGTGTAGAGTGATGTGGCAGATTTGAAAGCTGGTGTATATGCAGATAATTTGCTAAAAGATGATAGGTTGCACTAATATTCAGTATTTTTTATTTCTTGTAAGGAGCAAAACCCACAAAAAATCATTTTAAACCCAAACAGATAAAACTCTCTCACTCTCTCATTTTTGTGATTACCTTCACATGGTTAAAACTCAAGTTGCTGGACAGACAGGGAATATGTAGCCTTTAAAATTTTTGAAAACATTTTATTGTGACTTTTTAAACTTTAGATAAAGTGCTGTACAGAAATCATCATAATTATTTAATGAAGGATTAAATCTCAGATAAGTGATTAAAAAGTAAATAATTTAATGAAACTTAAGTAGACACAGTTTCAGTTTCAGTTTCCGTTGCAGACTTTAATTCGTGGTCCTCAAGGAGCATTCTCTATCCTCTCAATGGTAAAAAAACAAAACAAAAACAAAACACTGAATGATTCATTTAAACTATATTTAATGAAATGCATTAAGTATATAAAATGTCACATTTGTCCAATCCCAGAGCAGGCAGACAGCAACAAAAACATACAAGCACATTCCTAGCTAATGATGACAGAGTTAGTGAGAGTGGGTATATATCCCTTTGACTCAGCACAGCATTCACGGACATGTGTCCGAAAAGAGTCTTATGCAATGGCATGTAGACTCACCAGCACGCAGACAACCTGGGGCAATGATCCCTTTCACGTTTGGGCCACTCCCTCTGAGTCTTTTACATAACCAAAGGGAATAAACATTTATGTCCTCATGATTTCCAAATGCCCTTCTCAGACTGCAAGCAGATTACAACCATACCTCTCGGTCCTCTTACCCTCCGTGTCTAACATTGGTTTCTTACACCTCTAAGTACATTTGTGACAAAATGTTTAAGCTAAAACAGGGAAGAAAACAGGAGCTCAATGATCTGGCAGTTAAAAACAACTGTCATTTTTAAAAAAATTATATGTGTTTGTAATCCAAATGTTATTATCTGATAAAGGTCATTTTCACAATAACGTCATTATACCACCAGCAGCGTGCCGTGGAGAAAGCATTGCACCTGTTTATCCTCGTGAAAACACAGTGGGCCAGATGTTGTCTGGAATACTTGGTTTTGTTGTGTATTTTTATATCTGGGCAGATTATTGAAATGGCTATAGTGAATCCCAAGCTTCCAGGCTTTCCCCTCCATCTATGTGGAAACGGCAGAAAGGAAACCTCTTGTTGGATATCTGCTTACAAGAGATTACTGACAGAATGAAGTGTACTGTGAGGGTCACTTCCATTTCTCAGCAGTAACTGATGTGCACTGGGAAATATCTTTTTAATGCAATTTTCTTCTGCAGTTAGAGAGTTTAACTTCAAAATGACACGTCCAAGATTTAAAATCAAATGGAAGATTTTTGCTTTTTCTTGCCACCAAAGGCATGCCTGTCAGCTACACATACACACATGTTCATCAACGATGCTATTATTTCTCACTTAGTAGGGTCAGAGATGATGTCCTCACTTATCTTGTTGTCCAGCCACCAAACTAAACCTCAAAGATTTAGTGTTTAATATGATATAAAACAGAGAAAGCAGGAAATATTTATATTTTAGAGGCTGAAAGCAGCATTTTCCCATTTTTATATACAAAGATTATTTAAATGATTAATTATCAAAATAGTTGCAGATTATTTTGCTGCCACTTGACTAATTGTTGCAGTCTTAATCTGGAAAAATGTTTTTATTTTACTCCTTCCTAACATGACTAATTGATCCACCAGCACAATCATCTGACTCCAGGTGTGTCTCAGGGTCCAGTAGGCCAAGTTGTATAAAACTGACCCAACCATCACTACAATGTCTTGGCCTTTGAATTTGCTAGTGGTGGTTCGGTGTTTGAACAGGTTTTTAAACTTATAACACTGTTGCCCCTGCTTTAACTGTGTTCTTTACAATGGTGTTTAAATTGGCTATGCATGTTACTGATGCTGAATATGACATATATTTGTTGAAGATGCTGGTTATGAATGACACTACTACTGTTGCCAGATACCCCTCTTAACCTTTTCATTCATCTTGCCCTCCAACCTGTAAGGAGATTTACATCTATTTCCAAGTATTTGGTGGACAAGATGATAGCTAAGCCAGGATGGAATATCCATGTTTGTGGCTAGTGGCTGATGTGGTGTAATCCACCCTAAGCTCTTCCATGGATGGGAAGGGGAGGGGGCTCAGTATAGAGCTAGCAATTATGTCCAGGACAATTTGCATGCTTTTGGCTTGAAGTTTGTGCTTGTCAGCATCACAAGCTCTTTTTTTCATGTCATGTCTATGAAGCAGCTTCAGAATGGAAACATTAAGAGAAATCTGTTTCACAAATATGTAAACATAATGGAATTTAAGTGTCCAAATTCACATGGAACAGATTTAAAATGTTTAGTTTGATTTGATCTCACCTTCAGTGCACACTGTGTGCAAACAGATAGGAGATACTGGGCTGGACGTTTGGCCATAGCAGTGGTATCAGCTGTAAACTGAGCAGTCCTGCAGCAGCATAGGCTTAGCATTACCAACATAAACAAACCACTTTATTGTAAAGCAGCTGATATTTTATACAAACTTTACAAAAGAGACATGTGGAAAGGTGATAAGATCAGATCTGATTTATGCCCGTGGCTAAGACTGTCTATCAAGGTAGTACCCATTCTCGCTTAAATTGTGGATATGAGAATGCAGGAATGTGATGTATTTTTTTTTGTGAGTGAATAAGTGAATAAAAGAAACAGAGAAAACCCATTACTGCTAGAGAACAGAGATTAACTGGAAAATTGGGCAGGGCTTTGGGTCACTATTTGAAGGCAGAACTTTAGACAGGTGTACCTGCTGTAAAAAAAAAAATGGTGGACACTATACTTGGTACCAGTAAGCTTTGGTGCCAGGCTTTGGCTGAGAAGGAAGTGAGTGATTTGGGTGAAGGTAAGTGGATGTAAGATGGAGTTATTTTAAGATGCTGTTGAGGTAGGTTGTTTGCTGGTTTGCAAGACTGAGTTGGGGCTTACATTGAAAACTGAAAATGCTGTCGGATTGTGACAAAAACTTTTCCTAGCACAAAATATAGTCTTTGTATAAGCTGATTGTGGAATTGTGTAACCTTTGGTTTTAGTTTTGTGGTAATATTGGCCTTGGAGATTTATACTAGCAGTTGCTAGTTACCATAAATAACACTGTTTCCTGAGTAGTACTGATCAGCATGCTAACTCGCAAGTGCAATATGCTAACTAGCAATTGCTATTTAGCATAAACAGCTTTCTTTCCTGAGTAGTACTGGTTAGCATGCTAATGGCCTTGTGAGGCCTGGTTGTTTTGAATGTATGCTTGGTGATGTTGGATATGTTTCAGTTGGTTGATAGAGGAGGTAGTTTGCTTGGATGAGAAGGAAATAGAGGCCTTTCAGGTGTTAAAGGCATGTTTGCCACACAGGACTAGTTAGCTTGTGTTTTGGAGGTCAATGTTCAATGTGTGGGTGCAGGTTAAGGTGGTTCTGGGTCAATGGAATGATCCAGATCAATAAAACACATGAAACATCTGTGCTTCTCAAACATGAGGATTTCCGTGCTGTTCTTTATTTCATTTTACTGTAAATTGATTACTGGATATGTGTGTGGGCACAGTATAGATACTGTTTTTGCATTCTCTATATATTAATGTGAATACCTTAATCTGCAAAAGTGAACACATCCCATTCTTGTCACCCGCAGTGAAATCACACTGTCCCTGCTGTCTGTATTTAGGTGATGTTTCCTAAGCTTATATTGCCTCAGTTTCACAGTTGATTGAGTAGAGGGTTTGGTGTGGCTCTGCGTTGTACTTAGTTTAGTGAATCTGGGCAGATCTGCAGTCAGTAATACTCACTAAAGCCCCAGCTGTTTTGTTTTAATCAGATCCCAGGGGTTTTGGCCTGGCTAAATAAGGTTGGCTAATGTTTGTGATTGACCCAGTCCGGTCAAAGACCTCTCTGGGGTGCATAGTGCTTTAGGATATGACATTAGGAAAATGCTAAATCATGCGGTCTAGCTGTTATCTGTAGACAGCCTGACTTAACACACCACCTTAACAATGCAGTCAACGGTATGGCAGTGGTTTTAATTGGGGCTGTATGCTTTGTATTGTTTTGTTTAATCTTGGGAGCATTTTATGTGTCAAGAGACATTGGTGGCGAACTTGAAGCCATGCCAACTACAAGTATGACAGATTTTATTTTTGCATGTTTTTCCTCAAACCTTTTAACTCACAGTACCTCAACATGGGGTAGTTTTTATAATTTACATAAATGATTACTGCAATCTTCAGTCTAATCTACATTATAACTTTCCTTTAAACTTATGATATGCTGACACCATGCTTGTTTTAAAAAATGCAATTTGCTTTCTTTAATGCCAATCCAAAATTATGAAGACATGCTATGCTGGTCTGGGGTCATTTTGAGATTTACTTGACAATATGTTACAGTAAAGTTGCTTTAATGACCTACATTAAATACGGAATTGGCTGCAGGCTTGTGCTGAATGGCCTGTCAAGTGAATTATGACATTTATCCCCACTGCTGGTACAGTATTTGGAATCCCAGGGATATTGTAGAGCACAGATATCCCTCCAAAAACACAAATGCCATAGTCCCATGTGCTAAAGGAAAAGACACAGATTACATGACATTGTCAATGACCTACATGACTGTGACATCATATTTATGCTTACCCTAATAAGATTATCTCATTTCAACACAAGGGAAATGGTTTTTGAGTTGACTTTACCTGCCCTCGTCTTAACCTGCTCCCTCTGTCTGGTCTCTTTCCTCCCAAAAGGCTGGCAATGCCACTGCCTGAGAGCCTAGCAACAACAGATAACAAATTGTTGTTGCCACTGGCCAGTCACTGCATACATCAGATCAGTGAATGTACAATGTCCATCTTGCCACAGCAAAATACATGTCACAATGGCAATGATTTTGATATTACATTGCCCCTTTGTGATTGGTTCATACGTGTGGTCAGCACGCACTGCATCTGCTTTTTGTGGAGTTGATTTCCACTGAGAATTAACAATATCATTTTTTTTTTTAAATACAATATTTTCATGAATTGCATGGGGAATGTTGTTTTCAAACCTGAGCAGCATATATATTTTCTTATAGCCAGCAGAACATTTGGCATTTGGCAAATGAATATACAGTTCACTTTGTCTGTTGACAAAGGTGAAGGTTAGCACTGCACTTGTGATGAAAGTGATGATGATGAATTTTTGTTTTTTTTTTTGTTCACATTTGTTGACTATAGATGGTTTATTTAAGTATACTTTTCTTTACAACTGTTATCTCATAAGAAAAGTAAATCACTCAAAAGGAAAACACACGGAAATACCACATTTCAGTCTTCACTGTGGTCTTTGTGTTAAACAGCAATACCAGTTAGATAGATAGATAGATAGATAGATAGATAGATAGATAGATAGATAGATAGATAGATAGATAGATAGATATACTTTA
>JBBMJY010000021.1:19568104-19604048 GCA_037833715.1 Toxotes lorentzi
CCAAGCTGGGAAATTACAGTGTAGCCGCAGCATTACACAAAATACAATACGCAGAAGTAAAAAAGAAAAAAGATGAAGAACCTAGACATATTAAAACAATATAAAATGCAATATCAAAAAAAATGTATGTAGCAGCCGTGATTATTGTGCAAAGCAGTTATTCATTATTGTTGTAGTGTGGAATCTTGCAGACGAATGTGAGTTGATGTATGCAAAAGCAATTGAGTTTCAGTTGTTACTGGAATTATTCCTAATTTCTTGATTTCTTATTCAGTCTTTATTTTAGAAATCTAAACTTTAAATTGAGCAGTAAGCCTGCTTCAATACAACTAGCATATACATACCTCATTTTGCATGACCCATCCTGTTCTTGATTGACTTTACATGGTATTCTGATTTGCTTTTAGTGAAAATGTAAACTCTACAGAGGATTGGATTGGCTCTAAGCCTAGTTTTTAGTTGTCATACACATCTCAAATCTTTCAGTCCCATATGTCGAGGACACTACACCAAAGGCATGTCTAACCATGAAATCTCATTGGCTACCCCAGATGGCACTCCAGCATCCCAAGATGTGACTGGCAGATTTCAGAGTTTTAGGCCAGCATAAGACATGCTGTCCAGTAATGCCAAACCAAAATAGCATCCTCACTACCACCCTGGGTTGAGTCTCTGTGCCTCACCCTGGTCACCCCAGTCAAAATGGCATGGACGTGACACTGTACTAAATCGGAGGGATGATGTCACCTCAGCTCACCCTCATGTTGATGACTGGCTTCCTTATAGGTCCAGGAATACACTCAGAACATTGTGCTCCTTTGTGTGTGTGTGTGTGTTTAAGAAGTAATCCACATATCACAAATCACTGTCCCATCTGGCCGATGTGTCATAGTCTGTGTGTAAAGGGAATCCTCCTTTGGGAGTCTTACCCTCCTTCACCCCCTCATCTGTCCTACGCTCATTCTACCACCTGACAGACCAGAAATGAGCAAGATCTTTTAAGCACAGCACGCCCTCTACACTTTTTCCTTAATTTAACTGGATCATATGGGTGTCTAATATACCTGTGGGCCTCAAACGGGTGTCTGATTGATTTAGTAAAGTGCTTCTTTTTTGTATGTACTCAATTAAGAAAGTATAGATCCATTGTGGTAGCCCTGTGAAATCGGTATTTACAAGTCTCTCTGCTGTAATATATACATTTATGCTTTATTTTGTATGTGACATGAACAATAATAAACAACAGACACTTACATAACCCCTCCAGCATATGGCATGTAATCCAGCTTGTAGTACGCAGCATCATAATGCACCCTCTGCTGTGTGTTTTGAAAGTGAGCTTGATGGTGATCATGGTGGTGCATGCAAACACTCATGGTGTGTCATGTAAAAGCACTTAAAAGATGTGTTTCAAGGATTATTTTTGTCATGGTGAAAACACACACAACTGATTCTGCTCTTTGTCCTGTAGGGTCAGGAAAGACCCAGCAAAACCCCTCATGAGCCTCTTTTAAAAAATATTAGAATGAATAAATGAGTACCGAAGTAATGCAAAACGAAGTAAAGAGGTAACGCAAAACGCAAAGTAAGCAAGTAAGGCTTAAAGGAACAATATGTACAATTTTGAGTTATCCAGTTATGATGCCAGTTGCAACTAACTAAATACCCCCTCCCCTCACCCCTCCCTTTCAGAGTGTGTAGAAAGACCTTCTTTAGACTCTGTGTGTGTTTTATCTGTTCTGGTCTACTGTAGGAACATGGCCTTGCAACATGGTGGGCTCCATGGAAGATGACCAGCTCCCTATGTAGATATGAAGGGCATTCTAAGCTAATGAAAACACAGTGATTCTTAGTTTAACGTGATTTTACTCTAATGAAAACATATTTATGAATATTATATGGGAAGAGGATGAGGGGTTGTCTTGTATACTTGAGTATGTTTGTATATATTTATGTAGATGTGTCTGCACACTCTGTCTCCAGTATCCATCATATAGTGTTCTTTCCTTATGAAAAAAGTTAAAGCAAAAAAACAAAATAAAACAAAAAATAAGCAAATTGAATAGGTCACCTTGGGCTCTGGGAAGATACATAATAAAAAGATAAACTACATTTTTGAATCAGTGATGCAAAATAGTTCTTAGTTGCAGCTGTACCTTCCTCCCCCTACTTTTACTTCACTGTAGGTGTGCTGGTAGTGGATGTCCTACTCACAAGGCTATATTTGTAGACTATGTATATACACTGACAGATGGACAGTCTCGTCGGAATGTTTCACTGTTGCTAGGAGACGTGGAAACATCCTGTTAGCTGTTAATACAAGCAGATTGATGACAAAAAGAAAAACAGACAAAGCACCTTGACATTTATGTAGGACAGCTGACTAGTAAACAGCTTGCTTCTTTAAATTCATAGGAAATATTCTGTTGTGTACAACAGTTGACTCTTAAAGAAAGCAGACTCCTGCCATCCCCTGCACATAGATCTTGTCTTTTGATATCATTTTAAAATCTCATTAGTTTCATTCATATGAAAACTGCCTGCACACTCTCAAAAACATTAAAGAGGCTCTAACAAAGGGTACATTTATTTAATTAAGGGTAAAAAGTGACACTGTGGGGAAAAAATGTGAATAAAAGTGAATGTTTTAGTTAAAGGACCATTCTCAGTATGACTTACAGACCATCTGAATCTAGAGACGTGATTACCCCAAAAGTGGTATAAGCCCCTATATCCATTCTGGATCTAAATTCTAAATATTTTATGATTTTATCTTTTCTTTATTCATAAACATTTTTTTTACTCAGTTTTCCCCCAGATTCCTACTTTGTAGTTTTATGAAGTGTTTTATACTGTGTTTCAGTCTCTCTGCTCCCCAACCAATTGCTCTAACTACAGAGAATGATTGATTGATTGATTTTTTTTTTCAAAATGTGGTACATAAAACTGAAAGTAATTAGGAAGATAAACACTTAAATATCCTAAAACAAAGCATATTAAAGACAATAATGAAGTATTTCTGTTTTGTTACATTTGATTACTGGAACCGTGACTGACTCTATACGCTGTGTCCCTCTCTACAGCTTCCTCATGGTCCTGGTGTGTCTAATCTTCAGTGTCTTGTCAACTATAGAGCAATATGCAGACTTTGCCAGTGGAACCCTCTTCTGGATGGTGAGTAGTAATGATGTTCTGATACTCAACCTGAATACAAATCCATATTCATAATTCACTTGAGAATAATTGTAGATATAAGGTTGAATCTGCTCTTACTGCCATAGTTCTACTGAAATGATAACAGACGAATCAATAAGTTGGCAGAAAACTGGTAACAATTTTTGTAACTGATTAAGCATTAGGTCATTTATGAAGAACAAAAAGCCAAACACTCTCGTTTCAGCTTCTCAGTTGTGAGGATTTGCTGCTGCTTTTCTCTTTATTTTGAGCTTTTGCTTGACCTAAAAAAGCATTTTTGAAAATATTTTTTTTTTATTGGGTAGATTTAAGATTTAATCTAAAATGAAAGTGATCACCAGTCCTAGCCCACATGATGGCATATCTGTTGATGTAGGTGCTGTCGCTACACTGCTGAGAGAATTAAGTGATGCATCCTAAGAGTAGCACATTTGACACACAGTTTTTTGTGTGTGACCAATTTAAAAAAAAATTTTTTTTTGGTAGCTAAACTAAGATTTTTCAAGAAGAAGATTCTTAAACAGATGACTAGTCTAAGGCTACAATAACTGCACTGCAGTACCCTCCTGTGTCCACATGATGGAGACAGAAGATCTTGGCTAGAAAGGCTCTTACCCGCCATCTTACACCTCAGCCCAGAGCTATTACAAAGCTCAACAAGATTAATCACTTTCAGTATTGCAAGTCAGTCGAAACCTGCCAGTTTGTATTACATTCACCCAAAGCACTTTATAGAAAGTAACGTGCGCATAGATTGAGGATGAGGAGCCATTGTTTTTAAACTGTTGTGATGACACTAGTTATGCAGAATCATTTGGCTCCACACAGACTGTACTTGCTGATACTTGCTGCTAAATTGACTTTTTTGTAGCTTATTAGGCCATTAAGGCTGCTAAGTGATGCAATAAATCCAGGGCTTACAACAGGTAGAGAAAGTTATGGCTTCTGTTTGGAAACTGTACAAAGAGCTTGCATCATCCGTCTCTTGCCAGCACACTGCGAGTATAAATACACATGTAGCTACCGCATACTCGCGCACCGTTTACACAGACACTTACACAAAGGCTGCACATGCTTGCTCACAAGAACACACACATACACCACCTCCTGAGTCCCGGGGGCAATCAGAGGACAGAGTGGACACTATGTTCTGTAAACTTTTGGCCAGTGTCCTTTGAAGACCTACTATCACGGTTATTCATTTATTTATACCCAGGAAGAGCCAAATACTCTCTATCATTATCTCTAAACCCCCACCCCACTCCACCGCCTTTCTTCTTTTCTGTCTCGCTCCTCCCTTCACTCTCTTTACACCTTTTTTCTGTTGGTTCATTACTCAAGATACCAGCAGTTATCAGCCCCATAAAGACACAGAGAAAATTGAAAAAAATGTCCACTTTTTTTGCCTTGTTTATTTATACACCTGGAGTGGTTCAGTGTGTGTGTGTGCATGCATGTCTATATCTATACCTATCTATATCTATCTATATCTATATCTATAATTAAATACCTTACCTTATCGCAGTGTGTGTGTGTGTGTGTTTGTGTGTGTGTGTGTTTGAGGGGGTGGAGCTGTGTGTGTGGTGGCATGGTGGCATATACTGGTGGTATCAACTATACTTAGAAAGTTCATGGTTAGCTGACATCTGTGAATCGCAGGCTGCTTGTTTTGGATGGCAGAGGGGACATTAGTCCTTGAGGATATTTGGCCTTCAGGGCAGCTGCCAAAGTAAAGCCAGCCTAGACTGGGCAGGAGGCATAGAAGCGCACACACAAGTGTCACATGGATCTTTTTTTTTTTCTTTTTTTGGTCCTCTCTTCTGCTCAGGCCTTGTTCATCTCTTCCCTATTTTAAAAAATTAATACATATTCCACAACTATTCTTCTGTCCTCACCATGCCTGTATGTGCACAACTATACAGTAAGCTAAACACACTTCCAGTAAAGCTGGGTAGGTGCAGATCCTTAAAGTCTGAAAAGGCCATAAAATATCCTAATCTTATTTTTGATCATAAAAGGTCTTAATTTTGCACAGCATTTTGCATGACATATATAAATAAAATATAAAATCCATTGTTCTTTGGTCATGACCAAGTCTGTTTTTTTTTTTTTTTGTAGCTTATGTTTTGCTCAGTTGTAGACAGACTACCTCCTGCTCTCATGAATTCCCCATAGTGATGATACTAAGCTCAGACCCTAAGGATCTTCAAAGATACCTTATTGTCTTTGTTTAGTATTTCCAAATTTCTGTAAATTTTATTTAAAAGCGACCAAAGGCTTTGTAGGTGGGTTTTATTTAGAGTAATGCACACCAGTGGAACACATTAAATGTTTTGATTATTTGAGAATTTCATGTGTTTTTGCATCTGTTTGTTTGGTGGAGATAAACTGAATACTGAGAGTAGATTACTGAGATGTAATGATTTCGCCAGGTGATTATCAGAGTATTCATGAGTGAATCTTACAAATTATATATATAATATTAAATATTAAATAATATATAAATAACTATTAAATAATAGTTATTATATTATTAAATAACATATTAAATATTAAATAACTAACCTCAGAGGAAACGTGCAATTTAAATGGCATTGACATTATTGTCTGGAATCAAGCATTCATAACAAGGTTATTATTTTGGATTGTGTACCTTCCCTGAGTTGCAAAAGCTTTGTAAAGCTCAGGTAAATCTAGATGTAATGAGTGACTTTATGTGTGTGTGCATTTGTACGCTTACATGCACCTTCTGTGTAGTGAGACACACAGATGAAGCAATCTAATCACATTTTCATCTGATACCTTAATTCCCAAGCAGCTCTCTGAATGAGCTTCATCCGCGTCTGGCTTGACGAGATTATCGCTGCGCGAACAGGCAGCTGTTTTCAGTAAACATGTAGTTGCCAGTTTCTGATACACATACAAAAACACCCCAACATCTGGGTGACCCATTTCATGGAATTATTATGACTAATCCCTTCAAATTCATGCGTACCTTTGACTTTCAAATGTTACCCAGATGTCATAAGTACTAAGCTTGATGAACTGGGAATCTGTGGGCATTTTATGCTGGAGCTGATGTTTTGGTCTGACATTGGAGCAGTGTTTGTAAAAGTTTATTTGTTTGTTTTTTTCTTCTAGAAAACATATGCAATAAACATTATAATCCCCCAGTTAGATAAAATAAGCAGAGGTTTTGTATTATAGGATTGAAGTATCAAAAGTTCTCACCTTGTTTGTCAGTGATATATTCAGCTTTGTCAGGTCTAGAATTCACTGAACTGTTTAGATATTTGAAATCGTTATGAAGTGCCATAGGGACACAGCTACAGTGTCTGTTACTTACCAACACAAACAATGAGGCTCTGACTGGCTGGTCGGGTTCAACTGAAATGGATGTAATAAGTAGCCTGGTTCCAGGATTCCTCTGAATCCCTGCCCACATCTCCGATTTGTTCTGCGATTCAGATAAGAATGAATGAAGTGAACCCACATGGTAATTCAGTCTGATTATCAGGCTATGTTATAGAGATTTACTGAACCATTTCTGCCTTTCTCTGTCTTCAATTCTGCCTCTTTTCTCCCCCTCTCTTTTTCTCCAACTCAATGACAGAAAATGAGCAATTCATGGAGCTGAAAAAGGAGTATAGGAATCCCAGGCCAGATGACTCGAGCGCAAAATGTAAAGCTGTAAACATGGTTAATTACTGAATATGGGCAAACTGAAAATTTTGAAAGCAGTAAAAAGGATGTGTCCATCTGTTTGCCTCGTCACTGTGATGACCCAGATGGGGCCCTTAGGTTGGTATTCAAAATAAAGTTGTTTTTCACACTACTGTTGCAAAAGCATCACTAAATTTACACATCAGTGCTTTTTCTCTTTGTGCTGATACTAGAGTGACACTTTTTGCCTGCCAGAATAGTGTCTGGTGTGATTGACTGGTCATTGTTTTTGGGCTCTGTGGTGCTGTGTTATTGCAGCAGGGCTAATGGTATTAAGTTTCATAGAAGGGGTGGTCAGGGATCAGCCAGTTCAAGCAATCACCGAGATGGCCACCCACATGGCCTTAGATTTTAACTGACAGTATGGTGGCTAAATATTATGGATACATGGTGGCCAGGAAAGCAATCTCCATCGGGCAGACTTAATTAGTTCATATGAGAACACATGTATGCACATACTAGAAAAACAAAAGCACAATGGCACATAGCGGAACGCACCAGCCTCAGCAGATAAATAAGTGTGTGATTATAGCTCAAAATCAAAACTACATTTGTCAATTTTTCATAACAAGTATGTTTAACTGTCTTCAGGTGCTACAGAAAGGTTTACATTTACGAAATCTCAACACCCAAGAATGATTATTTAGCTTTCTTATCTGTTAGAAGGCAGTGTGAGGGCATCTCATCCTGTGGCTTCAATCACTTAGCCATTGACCCTGTCTCAATATGAGCTGTCATCAGCCATGTTATCAACCTTCATCTTTCCTGCTGGGTGGTTTGGTGGTCTTGGTCCTAGTAGACCACCTCAGTGTCTCTCTTTCTCTATCTCACACACCTGTCATTACCCACTCGTATCATATCGTAAATCTTGATGATTGATTATAATGGCCTTAATGCTTTTAGATTAGTGTTAATGCACGGCACTGTGTTATCAATGCTTTTAGAAATGATACCTTATCTACTTCCACATCCTCCCGTCCTGTATGTGTTTCCCAATTATTGTCTCTGTACCAATGGATTAATGTAACCCTTGCTCTGTGTTTACATTGTGCTTCACAGGAGATTGTGCTGGTGCTGTTCTTTGGCACAGAGTATGTGGTGCGGCTGTGGTCGGCAGGCTGTCGCAGCAAATATGCGGGCATCAAAGGACGTCTCCGCTTTATCAGGAAGCCCATATCAATCATAGGTGCACCTGGCATTTTCCTTTGTTCCCATTTAATACAACATGTCATGAATTGTTCCTGTAGATCAACAACTTAGATCGTTCAAGCACTGTAAGGCTTTACTTTAGTACAGTTTCATTGAAACTGAATTGATTGGAACCCTGATTTGATGACAATGAATTTGATTTCCCTTTCTTTCCTTTTCTCCCCTTTTTGTCTATATCTCTCTCTTTTTTTCTTTTTTTTTTTCCTTTTCACAGATTTGATAGTGGTCATCGCCTCAATCATTGTGCTCGGTGTAGGGTCCAATGGCCAAGTGTTTGCCACGTCTGCCATCAGGTACAGCAGTTCTTTTGTCCTGAATTTTATTAATATAGCTAAAGAGGGATCAGAAGATGTTGAGACTGATGAGATGGTGTTGTGTGTTGCAGGGGCATCCGTTTCCTCCAAATCTTACGCATGCTACATGTGGATCGACAGGGAGGAACATGGAGGCTCCTAGGATCTGTTGTCTTTATTCATCGACAGGTGGGTTTAAAGTATTCAGGGTGATGCTGTGGTTTGTTGGTCTGTACCACAGGAACACAGAGACTGGTTCAAATGTCTGCTCTTAGTTGCATTTTTATATTTTCTTGTTTTTTAGCACTTTTTAAAATCACATATCAGACAGATTAGAAGCCATATGCACACATAAGCAACAGCAGACCTGGCTTTATAAGGAGAAGAGAGATAGTCAAGGTTGCCGCCTTCTTTTTGTTTCATTGAATCCTGGTACACTTGTTTAAGTATTTTTCTCAGGCTGATACACAATAAAGTCACAGGATGTAAAGTTCTTTTCTTAATCCCTGAAGTAGAAAGAGTTCTTTGGTTATAGTCAAACCTGACATTCATGTCTCTTTGATGCATAAAGACAGGACTAATCACTGAGGATTGCGAGGTCAAGAAAATAGATGTTAAGTTGAATCCAAGATGAGTCTAATGTGATTTGTTTCCCTTTCCCTGTTGTCAGGTGACCGCTTTATCAAATGATCTGCTCTGTTTAGTGGAAAAATATTGCTGGAGGTCTCCACCTGTTTTCACTGAGCTGGAGCTATGGCCCTGTTTCACATGGGTTTATGGTTTTCAGCCTCTAACATAGCTCTATATGTAAGGGGGCCAAATGCCAAAAACACTCCCTGCCAGACACTTTCAAAGAAGCATCAAGCGTATAAATATACAAATGGACACATTTAACTGAGCCCCTCTCCACTTAACCTGACTCTTTGTTGCTGGTGGGTTGTCAGTGCAGTCAGTGTTCAATGGCACAAGCCTGACTGAATGTAGATCATTCTATAGTAGTCAGCTATAATAACTACCACACCCAGTTTGTCCTTCCTGCCGTACAGAATGTGGTGGGTGACCTATCTGACACAAAGCTGGTCTCAGTAGCGCACAGCATGATGCAAACAATATTAGTTGTCAAGCAAGGCCTAAGCCCCATAAAACTTCTGTCATTTTGAAGTAATACTGTTGTGCACTGTCACCAACCTGACTCTTTAACATCTGCAAAAAAGAGGAGGCATATGATCAAAATACATCAACCCTTTATAGCTGTCATCAGCTACAGCTTTGTCACAGAGCTAACCATCATATGTATTGACCATTGTATACAGTGCACAAATGGTCTTGGTATATATATATAAATATGTGTGGTATGTTCTTTCATACAACATTTCAAAGTATCGTTTTTAGTTGACTTTAGGTGTTTTTCAGGAGCTGATCACCACCCTGTACATTGGATTCCTGGGCCTGATCTTTTCCTCCTACTTTGTCTACTTGGCGGAGAAGGATGCTGTGGATGAGGAGGGCAAGACGGGCTTCTCCAGCTACGCCGATGCCTTGTGGTGGGGCGTGGTAAGGCAGTGAATCTAGAAAAAGAAATGCGTCATACTTTAGTCAAAAAAAGTCCTTCTAATGTTTATTTCTGCATGTTTGGATGAGTATGTGTTCTGAAATCATTTTTTTTTTGCAATGCATGTATTGCTGCGATGCTTGAATTCTACTTGAATTCCCTAACATAGCTTACATACTTGGAAGACCACATCACATGCCTCCTTCTTCTCTAATATTCTTCTTTCTGAAGAGCTGTAACAACTTATCTCTACAATGCACTCTCAAGTGGAGTCTTAGCTGGAAAGATGGAAATGACTGGCCTCTCTAGTTAGACCAATTATGAACCTCTTGTGTGTTTTTTTTTTTTTTTTTTTAAATTCTCTTCATTGGTTCTTCATGCAGCATGCATGTGTTGGTGTAACACTTAACACAGAAGCAGGTGTGTTGATGTTTTTCGTGAGTGGAGCTGGTTTTGCCGATTTCCCTCTGTGCGGAGGCTCAGGTTTCCAGAGCAGTTAATTAAACATTTGAATTGAAAGCGCAGAGTAATGAGAAACCTATGGCAGCCTTGTGCAGGGGATCAGTGTGCCACAAAGAGACGGTAATAAACCATTCACCTCTGGGCTCTTTGGCTCAAAGAACTTTTAAAGCACCAATATAAAGTGTCAGTTCCCTTAATTAAAACTTTAATTGTGGGATTACTACCTTTATGTAACGAAGGTTAGAGGGGTCACAGTGCTCCTCACTACTGTATGGAAGGTTGAAGAAAAGCTGTTATTTGTGTTTCTCTGTTAATAATGCTGAGAAAAGAATCACAGTTTGGTGATCTTCACCTTTTTTTTTCTCTGAGACTGTAAACTTGAGAGGCTTGATATGGTATTACAATAGGTTTGATTCGGTTTGTGAGTGTTTGTGTGTGTGTGTGCTTACTGAAATGAGATTGCGCTGATTGGAGAATGCTAAGCTCTCCCAGTGCTTATTCCTTCTCCTGGCATGATTTCCACATTCGGATGTGCAGGTGCGGAGGACAAGCCAATGCCATGATTCATATCCCCTCACTCTCTCATGCTCCCTCTCTCCTTCCCTCCCTCCCTTACCTTCCCTGCTTCTCTTTGTCTTTTGCCAACTGGTGATAGTTAGGTAATGGCTGTTTGATTTTAACAACCTTTCTAACTTCAAACAGGACATGACGTGAGGGGGGTAAAAGAGGGAAATAAAAACTGTTAATACTAAACCTGCCATTCTGTGGTTAGTGCTGATGTACATTTTGAATGGGGTATAATCAGACATACAGTACATGCGGTATGCAGATCAGCATAGAGATGCATACAGACATACACATATTCAAACTCCAGGTCTGTGACCTTTGTGTAGACATGAAGAGGTTTTTGCCACACACCCTACAGTCTGAATGAGAGGGGTGTTTTTGAGTAGACCATTCCACTCTGATGGTCAGGAGGACATTGTTTAGTCATCGGATTTGTGGATGAGGGATTAAATCCCCCACTACTCCACCCACCCCCCCACAACACACATACAAACCCTTCCCGCCCCTGCTCCTTCTTTTTTACTCCCAAAGCCCTTTTAAGTATCTCACCTTACATCAGCCGCTTTGTGTTAGCTTACAGCAGTGGCTCACGAGGT
Organism: Toxotes lorentzi; assembly: GCA_037833715.1. Taxonomy (NCBI): domain Eukaryota; kingdom Metazoa; phylum Chordata; class Actinopteri; family Toxotidae; genus Toxotes; species Toxotes lorentzi. The sequence continues at coordinate 19,579,702 of JBBMJY010000021.1, forward strand.
GATACCCCATAGACACCCAGGGTAAGACAAGTGTGTTCTGAATGTGTCAGAATTGGCTCGGCTTTCAGAGTGGGTGTACATGCAAATGCAAGAGGTATTTGTTTTCCCCCCTCACCCCAGCAAATTCCTACACTCACTGAGGATTAGTGGTTGGGAATCTTATTCCCTTTGAGGAGCAAAAGCCTGAAATGCCCCAGCCATCGCTGACAGTTGTGGAGCAAGGCCAGAATGGCTGATGAACTTTTTCTTTATTGTCTAACTCCTGTTATAGACTGCTCTGGCAAAGCTTTGAGAGCTCTGCACTGACTGACATTTTCATTAAAATTGAGTGGGATTTTTTTTTTTTTTATCTCTCTGAATCAGGTTTTATTTAAGATGAAATATTCTTCTAAACATAAAACATTCCTTTAAAAACAAAAGACAGTGGTGCATTCAAAGTCAAATTACGTATATTTCAGGTTCATATGTGGTAAAATAGAAAGACGGTTCTCAGAACTGATACATCCTGAGATGACCTCACCTTTGATAAAACATGAGTAGACAATGAATTAAAAGACAAGCTTTATTTTTTTGTAACTCTTAAGTTTCCTGAGATTTGTATATTTGCATTTTTTACAATTTGCTTGAGAGCTTGATTCACTCTCTGTTTCTAGGTGACTGTCACCACCATCGGCTATGGAGACAAAATTCCTCAAACATGGATAGGCAAGGCCATTGCCTCCTGCTTCAGTGTCTTCGCAATCTCCTTCTTCGCTCTGCCTGCTGTAAATATCATTTAAATCCAAATCATATGAAATTCATCAGCAGTAAGCAAAGACTTCATTTAAGATTTATTAAACTTATTTTTTCATTTAGTTCCAATCTTATTCCAGCTTGGTTGACTCCTGTTTTTCATTTTAGTTCAGGCATTACTCTCTGCGATGACGCACAATTAGACCTTTTTTTTTTTTTGCCTCTAGCCTTTTCTTATATTTTACTGTACTGATAAAATGATAAAACATGAATTTATCTTTATTCTCCATCTGTCTGCCTACATCTTTAATGTGATATATATTTATTTTATTGAAGTTTAAATGGATACAATTAAAACTAATTGTCCCCAATTAGGGTATCCTGGGATCAGGGTTTGCCCTTAAGGTCCAGCAGAAGCAGAGACAGAAGCATTTCAACAGACAGATCCCTGCTGCGGCCTCACTCATTCAGGTACATTTGTACATTACATGGAAGCATCCTGAAAGTAAGGTAATACCATGGGGCATCTAGGTTGGTTATTTTAAATTCACCATTATATTAATATACTGTATACCAAAATCTAATACTGAGACTGGCGTGGTATGTGGTATGCTGATGCATGCATTCAAGCTTTGTATAATCCACATGATATACATTAAAAACCAGGTCGGTTGGTTGGTTTAGAGTAGAGGAAAATAGGAAAATGATTACAGTTTGTGTTGATCAGTTCACTGGCTAACACTCGTTCTGTTTTAACCTGGCCTCCTCAGACACTGTGGAGGTGCTATGCAGCAGAGAAACCAGGCGGCTGTGCTGCTACATGGAAAATGTACGTCTTAACTCCAGAGGCTGTCACCACAGTGGAATCTGACAACTCCAGTCCTAATATCAGGAAACTGAACATATCGGTAATTAATCAATTTAACTTAAATTCTGAGCGAAGGGCATTGTGTGGCTTTTGATATGTAGAGTCTTCAGCTGCGATTTATTTCCTTTTTTTTTATAAGACAGGTCAATTATATCTTTTTGAAACCAGTCTTTATCCCTAAAATAATTTGTGTACTGTTAGCTAAGGCACTAACCTTGCGATGTAGTGTAAATCCAAGGGCATCACAAGGCATGTCTCTCTTTTGCTGTTTATTGTGCCTGTTTACTTTGCTCCACCCAGAAAAATAACAGCATTCAGTCTTTAAACTTCAGGCATATGATAAGTTTATTTGTTCATTCTCTGATTTTGGATTTCTCTTTTTGATATGACAATGTGCATATGTGGTGTTTCTCTTACTGCACATGAAAAAAAAAATTGCTTTTCCGATAGACATTTGAAATAATCTTTTGAACTTGAGCTGAACATCAAGAACTATTCACGAGAGTGTCGTCAGAAAAGGACATCAGACTGTGATACTGCAGGGCGGTTTTGCATACGTCTGGCCCACACTGTATTGTCTGCTTGTGCAGTTCACCTTTCACAACAATATTAGCTATGTTGCGTCTAGGCCATACAGCATAAAAGGGCAAGTTAAGTTCCCACAAACATACACACACGCGGAAGGACACACAACACACACAAATACTCGTGCATACACAGCAACCCCCCCTATGGCTTGACTCCACCAGGATGACTCGAGGCCTTTGTCTCCGCCGCACAAAGACTCAGTCAGTTGAGATGATGTCACCGCCGCCTTTCTCATGGGAGTAAACCTTTGTCTAGTAGAACAACAACAAAAAATCTTTGTGTAGCATTGAACCCACATGTATTGGGGAGATTGAAGGCTGCTTCCGCTCTTTTCTGTTTCAGCATGTGACTTTCTCCTCTGATTTGCTCTCTCCTGTTTCTTCTCTGTTTAACAGACTTTATTTCACTCTCTCTTTCTTTTCTGCTCTTTCTGTCTCCTCTCTTTCTGAGTATTTTTCTCTGTCCCTCTTTGCCTTGTCTCTTTCTTGCTCACTCCCATTCACACTGGTTTTTCTCCCTCTCCGCTTTATATCTAACCCCATCAGTCAGTCTCTTTATCTTCCTTTCTCTTAAACTCAGTGTATGTTACAGTTTCGTCCTGCCTTTCCATCCTTCTTTCTTTTCTCTCACTGAGTCTTACAGCACCCACCAACCCCTTCTTTCACTCTCTCTCTTAATGAGTCATTCAAACTTTGGGTATTTGGATTGAACTGCTGGCCACTTGTCAATGCCAAAGTCTGATCCACTGAGTCCAGATAATTGAGTTTCTATAAAGGCCACGTCTATGACGTTGGTGTGGGTCAGCTGGTCTAATGATTGGACTGGAGGACCATTTAGGGCCAGAAACTCACTGACACATAGCACATAGCTATGAAAAACTATGTGTTAAATTGAGATTAAACAGGTACCACTTATGTCAGCAGCAAGAAGATTGTGATGGATAACAGCAGTATGAACTAGACAGGTAATAAAAGAACATAATTTGTTTTGGTAGGTCAGCGTTTTTGGCATAATGTGGGTTTTTAACACTTGGTGGGAATAGTTGGATAGATTGATTCATTGTTCAGAGAATAATGTTTCCTGGACAATGACCTGAAATGTATTGAATCGTGCTGGGTTGCTACCGGGCTGTCACTTTGCACAAATTAAAGTTCAGCTATACAGTCTTCAACTGAAAAGATGTGCATGTTAAATAGAGTATAAATGATTTACAGCAAGACCAATTGTGGCCAGTACTCTGAACATTCAGCATTGAAAGCAAGCCAACCGTGGAACTGCACAAAAAAAAAAAAAAAACAACTGTATGTTGCAGTGATGAATGCTCAGGCCTATGCAGCAAACAGCAGTCCAGAATACTGAGTGGGCCATTCTCAAAGCCTCTGTAGTGGCAGTGGCTTGTCGCTATGGCAGATAAGTCAATAAGCGTTTATTTTGTGGGCTTTGGGCTCCACCCAGGTTCAACTTTGTCACTGATTCTGTTTGTAAATTCCATGGACAGAATCTCTTTGTGTAGGCAAGGAGTGGAGAGTGTAAAGTTTGGTGACTACAGAATCAAGCCTCTTCCTTCTACTGATCTTGTATTTCCATTTGCTTCATGGACCTCTGGTGTATGGGCTGCAGCCGAATGTGAAGTAGCTGGGATAAGATTCAGAATTTTAAGGGCTGAGGTCACGAAAATGCTGGATTCCCTCCTTAAGGTTGGAAGTTAGTCTCTGCCCCAGGTGAAGGAGTTCGTGAACCTCTGAGCCTCGTTCACAAGTGAAGATACAGTATAATGTTCTTGTAAGACAGGCTGACTGGTGCAGTGTCGGCAGTGATACGGATGTGAACTATAAGTAAGACTATGCTATGATAGGGAGCTTAACTCATTTTCAAAGGGAAAGTGGGAAGGAAAGGCACAAAAGCTCCCCTTTTGACTGTGACATCATCTCATGTAGACAGCATCAGGACAATTTGTCACACACTATTTATTCCTTCGTCATATGTGAGGAACAACTGTAATTCTGTTGATTATTTTCTATTTGCTATTTACACAATGGATTTACATGATTAGTTTAACCCTGCAAATCTGATTTACTTTTTTAAATTGGAAGTACATTTAATCATCACAATAGCCCCGACACTTTTTTTTGTTTTTATTAATGGGCTTCATGTTTTTTTTCTCTCAGAAAAAGGGAACCAAGAGGAGATTGAAGCCCAGAGGTAATGGCTCTATGGGTGTGGCCTCAGAGAGGGCTGTATCAATCCCCCAGATCACCTACGATCACATTGATGACTCCGTGGAGAAGAAGGATGTCTCATTTTTCTTGGAGGAGCCAAGGGGCTCTGTTGAAGGTAATACACTGAAAAGAGCACTGTTCTCATGTTACTGTAATGTAAAGTGTTGGTTACAAATTGATATCTAATAGATATCAAAGGTTACTGTTACTTGCTAATTTCCCATTTGTTCATTCTGAGGTCCACTAACTCTAACATGTTATGCAAAGAAAACCAGCTAAACTCCTAAACTAAGTGACCTTTCTTCTAACAACTCAGCCTCAGACAGGTCAACTAGCCAAGATTACACATGAAAGAACTAAGCCCTGTTTTACTACAGCGTGATCAAACTGACTTCATTTTGGGCGTCATCAGAATGGCATTTTTATTTAGAACCTGACACCTCAGAAGGCCATGTTCTGTGAAGGCGTTTTTGAAGAGGGTGTTTCTGAGTTGCATTGATTGTCGTCGTGTAGCTATCTTTGCTGTTTTGACACAGTTTTAGGGCAGCTGGCAATGAAGCTTGTGTCATGTGGAGGACATTTGACGAAGTGAGTTACTGCAGTAATGAAACCAACTTTTTTTTCTGTTCCCTTTAATACAGCTTTGATGAAATAATGTGTGTTGAGGGATGTGAAATGATGTCATGCTGCCTTAAAGGCCTTGGAAATTCATTATTTCTGTAAAAGTTTGATGTGTTTTGCATTCAGGGCATTTAAATGAGCGGAACAACTCTATGGGAATGACATTTTTTATAACACATGCTTTAGAAATATTATCTGTAGATAAATCCTCTGAATAATTATGTTGCCAGCTTAACAAATCCAATAATACACTTATTCTTACACCTTTTGGCTTGTAGAGTCACTATAAAGCCAACATCTTACTGTGTCACACTAACAAAGATCTGACAGCTATAAAAGGCTAAAGATGATGGTGGCCTATTCAAACGCGCTCACACTTGGAGCACGGGTGCTCACTGCTGTGACTGCTGCCACATGGCAAGACATCATAAGAAATCATAATAACTCTGTCATCTCATTAGTTCATTCTTTGTGGAGATGCTGGTAAGACAAGATACATGTGTGAACAAATCTGGCGATGACAGAAGGTAGTGATTATGTATGGATACTGAATACTGGCCAAAGTTTTTAAAGCATGCAGTGTACTGGTGGAAAATGAAGTTGTATTCAGTTTTTTAGTCACGCCAGTGGTGTGTCTTCAAGGATGGCAGAGTCATCTTGGTGCCTGGTCGGTCAGTCCACCTTTATTGTCCTGATTGAAATATCTCAACAACTCAATGATTGACATGAGATTTTGTACATACTTTCATAGTCCCCAGATGATGAATCCTAATGACTTTGGTGATTCTTTTGACTTTTCCTCAAGTGCCATCATGAGGTTGACTTGTGCTGTTGTTGGGTCAAAATTTCAGTTTGGCCAATACAATACAAAGATTGCCAAAGTAATGACATTCCCGTCAGCCCCAGCTGTACTTTGTGTTTAGTGCTTTGTAAATGTTGTAAATATTGTGTGTTGTAAATGTTAGCATGGTGAACATGGTAAGCTTACCTGCTAAACATCAGCATATTACCATGTTGACCTTAGCCTATACTTATGTGCCTAAATACAGCCTCACAGAGCCACTAGCATGGCTGTTGACTCTTCATCATGTTTAAAGTTCTGTAATTATCAGATTGTCTTTGTAGCTCTTACCCAAAGTACAAAGTAATTACGGAATAGACAGTCTATTTGAATGTGGTTTTTAGAGCTAATCTCTTGCAAAAGATTGCAGTTTCTCTCTTAGTTCATACAAACAATGTAGACCATTACACATTATTGGAGCAGTTGTTATGTGCTGGTTTCTCATTTTCATACAGTAAACAGAGGCCCTATCCTGATCCCCTTAGAGCCAAGATGGCTGCCAGGTGTCTCCAGCACGCCAGATGGAAGCCATTACAGTCTCAGTGGTGATTAGAGGTCATGGTTACAAGCTCTTTACTGCTTCACTTGTCCCCTTTGCTGGCCACAGACATCCACACTGGGCTTAGGTAGAAAAAACTTTAAAATATGGACTTGTCAGGGTTACAAGTGGGAATTTTGTCTTTTTTTTTTTTTTTTTTGTCATGAGGCTTAGAAAAGCTTGAGTGGAATGATTGTCAGATTATTCTGTATGCAGATAATTATAAAATTTGACCTATAGTGGTTCCTAATTGTTGCCAGTACTCATACAACTTTTTATTTTTTTTTAATGCAGGTCTGTACAAACAGTATATGATCAATGGCTGATTGGTTAAGAGGGTGGTGGTTTCACTTCCTGTGTTAAAAGCCAGCCCGGCCAAATGAATTGAACTAGACTACAGGTTAATGAGTTTTTCCTGTCAAAGGATGCAGCCGTAAAGGGAGCTGGTGTGACATAAACTTGACATAAAGGCAGACCATCAGGATTAACCACATGAGGGGAAAAGTTGTTTAGTTTCCTGCTTAATTGGGTGGATCTTGCATAATGAAGGAGAACATATGTTTTGTAGAAAGGGTGTGTGAGAGGAAAAAAAATGAAATTTAGAGTTAATGTCAAATCAGTTAGATGTCACATTTTATCCAGTATCCATTCACATATTCGTACTTTAACATGCAATATGTCTGTCAACAGGTAAATCAAATGTTCTTATAACTTTTTTTTTCTTATATAATCACTTAAGGTCAGTCAGGTTGAGAGTATGGAGTGGAAAAAGGAATTGGAAAAGCTGTGGATGGCATAAAACCATGTAAAGAAGCCTATGTCTGCAGCCTGCTGTCACTAATGATAATGTGTAGGGTTGAAACAGCATGGGACTGTATGATCTTTGCTACAAATCCTGCCATAAAACGGGCATATAAACAGGGCCGCTGCTTTTTTTTAGTTGTTTTAACCACTACTGTTTCAGCTTGGTTTTGGCTCCTGGATCTCTTAAAGATATTTAACAGAGAGATACAAATATTTTTTTAACAGTTAAACATTTGATCCTACTGTATGTAGCTTACTCACTGAAAATGCATCATTTGTTGAAAGAGTCATGTAAGCACAATATTAAGGTGTTAAGGTTTTATATGTTTTATTAATTGCTTGTCCTATTTAGCAAGCTGGTTTAATTTAGATTTTGCTGTAATGGGTTTATGAGTCATCTAATATTGTAATGCATTTTGGTCGTTTCGGTTGGGATGGGCTGGGGTTACTGCAGGGCAGGAGGGAGTGTCAGGGTCTGAGATGACGAGAGTTAGTAAACTGGCAAATGCAGGAAGAGGATGAATGAATGCATGAATTAACTGTGACACATTGTTGGGTAAAAAGGCTATATGAATGAATAGACAGTGTTATTTGTGCTTCCCTCTTTTTCCTTACTGTCTTGGACACTTTTTACCATTTTATCTGGCCTGAATAGAACGTAAAATCAATCACCTTCTTGTAAAGGCGGAAATTACTTTGCAGAGAAAATGCTGTTGTTATGCAAAGCAGAGAGTGGCATAGATTGTTGATGTGTCACAAACTCCAGTGTTCTCTCGCCACGTTGCAGTCTCATATTAACAATTTGCCTTTCTTTACAGGAATCACCAGGTTGTTGAGACAGACAGGTGAGTCCTTCTAACTCCCCCATCTCAACTGAGGTGCATTAAATGGAATATTAAGGATCGGGTTATGCCATTTTTTCAACAAATATTTTAGTACACTCTGGTCTTATGGTAGGGCGGCACAGTGGTGCAGTGGTTAGCACTGTCGCCTCACAGCAAGAGGGTTCCAGATTCTTTGCCGAGTACCTGGGTTCTTTCCGGGTACTCCGGCTTCCTCCCACAATCACAAAAACATGCACGGGTTAGGTGAATTGCCTACATAGGTGTGAGTGTGTGCGTGTGTGGTTGTCTGTCTGTCTGTGTGTCAACGACTGGCAACCAGTCCAGGGTGTACCCCGCCTCTCGCCCATAGTCAGCTGGGATAGGCTCCAGCTCCCCTGCGGCCCTGACAGATTAAGAGGTAGAAAATGGATGGATGGATGGTCTTATGGTAGCTACCTCAAGTTTCCATTCCATAATCTTGTACTTTAATGCAGAAACTTTTACATTCCTGTTATTCTTTGTCAAAAAGACAGGCACAAAGGCAGCTTATGTAGTGTATGTGTGATCTCTGCACTGTCTAACCAGTAGCCCCTTCCACTGGTTAAGTACTTCTTTTTTTTCCCCCCATTAAAAACTCCTCTGTGTTAATCATTAGCTAGCCTGCCTTTTTAATGTGGCCCAGACAGTATTTTAATTAGACTCTCTGGCTGGCTGGGCCTTTGTCTCCAACTGGACCAAACCAGAGCCAAGCAGGGAGACTCAGACACTGGTCCTGGGTTGACCTGGCCTGTTTTCTTTACTGGGTGCCCTGCCAACACCATGGGTGAGGAACAGGGCTGGCCTGGATAGGAATGGGTAGGGGCCTAGGGGACTGTGGGGACAGGGACACCAAAGAGAGGGAGAGGGAGAGGGAGAGAGAAGGAGGGGGTTGTGGAGTTGATAAGCGGCCATTGTAGAGCACCAGTGGTCAGAAATAAACTGGTCATTGTTTGATTTAGTCAATGTCCGGCTTATCGCTCCACTTATCTGTCTGGCCCCACCTACCTCTCTGTCTGTGAGAATCTCTCAGTGGAGCGCCCCCTCTCTCTCTCTGTATCTCCATCTATCTCACTGACGTTTTTTTTTTCCTCTGCACTTATTCTTTCTTTCTCTCTCTCCTGCCCTTGGCTCATACTCCTCCAACCAAACACGTTTGCACTGATGGGACAGATAAACTACATAATGTTAATAAACCCTTATCCTGCTTGTGTAGCCGATAAACCAGTTCACATCTCCTTCAGTGAGCTGAAGTTGGCGCTAAATGTGGCTATGGTTAGGCCTGGTAACCGCTCTTTTTTTTTTTTTTCGTCTCACTTTTTCTTCCTCTCTCATTCACTGTTACTCTCTCTGTTGCTATCTATGCTTCCGGATTGAACAATGTTAAACAAACCCAATGATGGAATACAAGAGAGGTTGAATGGCTTTTACTTGAATTGGAATGGTCATTCTGTTCTTGGACACAGATTTCCCTCTCCATTCTTTATCACAATGGAGGCCTGGTGGTTTGGAGGAGAGACATGTCAAACTCTGCTGACAGTCTGACTGCAGGTCAAGACCCTGCTACACATGTTGTTCTTTGCTGTTGTTTTTAGCTGTGCCAGCAGCCATCCAGCTGCATTGTTTAACTGGAGCACTGCAATTTCTGCTTCTGCACATGGTTCCTTATGTACATCGTTAAATAAAAAGTTCCTCTCATATAGAGAAGTTTTTGAAAACCTCCATGTTGATTAAGAATTGCGTTTGACACTAGACGGTTGAACACTGAAGAAACCCACTGATAAAAAGTGTGTTTATTTCAACTTCTTTTTTCTTTTTTCTGTTTTCTTTCTCCTGTCTTACTTTTCTCCTATTTTAATTATGTTTGCATGGTATCAGGCCCTCCTCATCATTCTTGGTCATCTTTCACTCTGAGCTGCCCTGGCTCTCCAGGTATCTTTGCTTCTTCTTTGTCTGCCTTTATTTTACTCATACTCACACGTATTGCAGTCTGCTCTTATTTTGCTTATTTTGCACTGGAATGCAGTTTCCTTTGTCGTAAAATTTCAAACTATTGTTCATCTTAACTTAAGAAATTTTTGCCCCACATGATGAAAATAGTTCTAAAATAGTTTGTAGAGAAGCCAAACTATGTACATATTATATGTGTAGTATTTGCTTAACACTTGTTTTGTATCTCTTAGCTTCAGTACTATAAACTGCAACTATCAGTTTTTTTTTCCTTTCCAATCAAAATGATTTGAAAACACTTCCTGAGTTTAAATTGAGCAGATTTAACTTGTATACAGTTCACAAGCCCAATACAAGTGTACTGGAAAATTATCTGTTATTTATGTGCTTTTCAGTAAAGAGGAATCATGATAACAGCACCTCCATCGATATCTCCCGCGCCAACAGCTTAACTGATGAGCTCGACTACATGGGTGAGGACATTCCCCTGCCAGTGGTGACTCACAAAGCTCAGTAAGTCCCACAAAGTTTTCCTTTTGCTCTTCTCTGGAACTCCCATCTCCCTCCCATCCATCACCCTGCACTGACCTCCATTCTCTGATCCATATTATACTGATTTCCTTGCTCGTCAACGTACCTAAAGGCCTTTTGTCAGACCACAGAGCCCCTCTAGCTGCTCTCTAAATGAAGTTGTTTTGTTGAACTCTCTTGAGGGTTACAGAGACTCTCAAGGGCCAAGGCCATATCAGGTACAGAGAGTTATAAAGGGGATTATCCCTTTAGTCTTGACGGAAATGTCAAAGAAATCCCTTTCAATAGGTTGTAGGACATGTTAAGGTACTGAAAGCCTGTCTCCACATGCCCTCTTGAGGTTGAGAATTCTTCATTGTTGTTTGTTGCTGCGTGAATTGCAAATGCATTTTGATGATGTTCCTTCCTCTCACTGACCTTCTCATATAAATGAGTTTCATTAATGTGATTTAAAAAGTAATTTTGATGTAATTAAATTTTCTTTGCTTCCTGTATTAACATATTGTAGCAAAGCGTGTTAATGATTGTCACAACAACAATTCACCCTTAGTTAGCCTATTAATTTCTTTTGTCTTTTTACCAGTATCAACCGACCAGTGCTCCCACTTGGTGTTTTCACGTGTTTACACTATCAACAATTGCTATAAGTGTTCACAAAGAAGCAGAGTGGAAAGACGTTGATTAGACAACATGTCAACACTAATGTTTGGCATAATCCACGGCAGTGGGAGACTGTTTGAGTTCCTTTCCCACTGGGACGGAGTCATGTAGCATCACTACATCCACATTAGGTGGAGCAGGCAGGTAATACCAAGTCCCATCGGACTAAAAGCAGAATCAATAGATTATTGGTTTTGAATAAGCCTGAGTGCTACATGGGGTTACCATGTAGTTGATGCTGTGTGTATGTGGTTGTTCCCTATCATGAGTAATGGATACAGTTAATCCACAGTGTACATCTGTCACAGGGAGCTGCAACACCCTTAAGTCCCTCAAGTATCAGCTCCTGTGCACTGAAGGCTTTGAGATGCCTTTTGATTGTTGTGATGTGCTGTGACATGTTGACATGAAGTATTTTTATTCCTTTGTATTACATTTAGTTCTTCACATGTACTTCTAGTGTATAGACATTTATATTACAGTATCAAGAAAGAAAATGTGTGAACTGCCCAAAAACATTTGTTTAAAATAGTGTCCTTTTGGTGGTTCCATTTTCAGTCCAGACTTTCAGTTCATTTATTGGCCAGTTTCTGCTGCAACACACTGTATGTGGGCTTCATTTTTAATTAGTTCACATTGCTGTGAATTGGATTTGATCTAATAGCTATGCACTTTGGTCCTTTCTAAAGTTTAGCAAATTAAATTACTTAATTACCGTATGTAAGAATGTGTGCTTGTTTGTTGATTCTCATAGATAACAATATACTGTATTCTTACCTAATAGGCATTCTTTTCCCTCTGCTGGCCCCCGCAAATATACGGTCACCCCTGTCCCTCAACTCCATCGCTGGCCTCTGGCTTTTCTAACTCACTCTACATTCTCCTCTGCGCCCTCTTAAAAACAAAAAGCTTTGTGCACTTTTGGTACAGACAAACACCGGATTATTACCATATAAGGCGAAATTCTTACACAGTATCCCCCACTTTCTTGTTTTTAGTTCAAAATATCTAAAGGGAGATAAACCTTCGAGTCCTTTTAATTCAAGTAAAATCATTAACAAAACAAACTTTAACAGTAAAATGAGAGTTATGAGCAGCAGAATGCTTCTTCTCTCTCTTGCAGTCTTTTGACCTGCCCGTTCGTGGCATTGGTCCAGGACTCTTTCTCCACACAGCACTTGAATTCCACAAGGTACTGTACTGGCTCTCCCGCTATTCTTCTTCTCTTTCTCTTTCCTTTTCTCCACCTCTTCATCCCTCCATCCGCCCTGAAGCTTATCTGATGGTCGAAAGAACGCCATGGAAAATGTCACTTTTGATACAGCATAGAAACCATGACTAGCCACCACCCAAAACCCTAATAATCATTTAAAATTTGATATGTTTCTCATATTTTAGTTTTTGGTGTTCTTTTTACTTAATAGAAACCTATTGTTTTTTTGTTTTTTTTTTGGTGCTTAGGAATATCTCTGGGTCGTTCTTGAAACCTGGAAACTGGGAAACTGCCATAGCCAGACAATTGTCTTTACAGTGTCTATGTTAGTATCCAATGTTAAAGACGAGAGCCCGTTCTTCAATCAAATAGCATGAATGTACTGTAGCAGTAGCTGTTACCTGTGCTGTTATGTAAAGAAGAAGGTAAGTAACCTAAGCAAAGGCCTGTGGTTTTTTTATGCATGTGTTGTACTAATTAAATAATAAATAAATACAAAATATTATTGACTGTTCATACATAATTATATAATTGATAGACGTAAGACAGATGTGTAAATGCGTGTCATGGAAAATGACTAATGGCTTTGTTATGATTCAGTCATTCAGTTGGCAGGGAATCCTGATGTTTTTTAGAAACTGATGCATAACTGCAGGGGGACAGGTTGCATCTCCATTGCAGAAACATGTCTATTACTGTTAAAGTGGTAAACTCTGAATTTCAAAGTGCTCCCAAAATGGCACTGCACATGTGGGCATGTTTTAAAAGAATTTGCGAAGAAACTTATGTCTAGAAATCCAGCCCTTGTTCTCCCTAACAGAAGATGGCGCTCCTCTTTTACAGTACACAGGCAACATGCTGATACAGTATGCCATAAATCAGCCCATAGCCTGTTGTTTTAGGGACCTGTTTGCTCATGACTGGCCTAGTATCATTATAGTTACTGCAGCCTGTGTTACAGTCATCTTGAATTGTCATTTTATGTTACGATGGATCTTACACAGTTAATCTCAGCAACAGCATGTAGTCAGATTTCCTGCCAGTTCATTAATCAATAGTTGTGTATTAAAAATGACTTTCATTGTAATTTGTCAAGGAAAATTCAGCACGTCATCTCATGGCCTGGACACATGTACTTGTTTTCTTAGTTATTCTTTTTTATGTGTGTGTGTTGTCTGTTTGCATGTGTCTGACTATTTACGTATGCCTGTGGGTGTGAGACCACTGTGTTAATGGCTAAGTGTGTGAGAGCGAGTCTTCCAGCTGCAGAGACAGACAGTGTCTATTTGTATCCATTGCAGTGCTGCCGTGCCCATAACTCAGCTGTAACAGCCAAGCTCAGATTTTGGCCATACTGGGCACTCCCATAACAGCTGGTTTGTTTTGCCCCTAGTGTCACGCCACTAAGGACAGCACTGTCATTTGGCATCCTTATCTAGATTTCTGCAGACAGCTACCAGATCCACCCATACTGCCTGAGGCGACTTGCATGCACACAAGCTGTATCAGTTTTCTGTTATTTTATATTCAGGAATTAGAGCTTCTCCACACCCTCTAGCCGTAATGTAAATTTGACATGATCTGGCTCCTTCCTCAGTTTAGATTTCTGCCTGTTCAAACAGCCTTTATCCTACATTTCTGGTATCTCTATCACTTTTATTTCTCTGTATCAGCATTCTCTGGAACATTTGACTGTTTGTTTGCCTTCTCTGAAACAGACTACTCCAAAAATGTGTGTGAGTGTGTGTGTGTGTGTTCGTTCACATGTGAAAGCGGCATCAATACAGCTGGCTGTGATGTCTCAGGGCTTCTGAAGAGGAAGTGGTGCAGGGTAGCGTCCACATGCAATCATGTCTTTTGCTCCTCTAAACCCACACACACACACACACACACTCACAAGCACTCTTTTTCTCCCTCTGAGAAGATAAATCTTTATTATTGCTTGGTTTGTTTGTTTAAAACCAGCTGATTTCAAATGTATAAATTTATTAGAATAAATCTAATAAATCTGAAAATATCTAATCAAATGGTATAAAAATCAAACTAATAAAAAAAAAAACATACACTTCACAGTCGTCAGCATAGTTCTTCCCTTTTTAGTGTAAACATTTCCTTCATTATTTGTTTACTTGGCCCTGTGTAAATGAGGCTTGATTTTGTTACAGTTCAGACAAACACTGATTTCCGTTGATTGTGTACATGCGTTAGAATGTGTGAGAACCTAGTGGCTTGGTGGTTTGATATGATACAGTGTGTGTGTACAGCTGTACACTCTGAGGATATAAATTTGTGAGATTTACTGGTTATCTGTTGAATGAAATCATAACAAACCCCAGCGGAGCTGCTGATCCTCAGTCCACCCCAAAGCAGGTTGACCCTCTTGAAGAATGAGTAGATGTTTCCAAGTATACTTCTTAGTCCCCAAACAGAGGAAGGCCTTGTTTAGCTGATTGCAGTGATTGTGTCCTATCTCTCTCTCTCTCCTCTTTGCTGTGATTCCCTTTTTTTTCTCTCTGTTCTCTATAACTGCCTCATCTCTCAGCCTTTCCGTGCATCCAAACACTCATCCCTCTTTTCCTTACTCTGTCAGGTAGCACCAGATCAGTAATGTCAGTCATCTTGTGACCTGAGGCAGGCACCTCTTTCTCTTGCTGGGTGTGGCCAGGTTCCTTGCCCTTCTCCTCCTCCTTGTCTCCTTTCAGACCTGTAAAAGCCTGCATGGGCCACCTACAGGCAGCTCTTAATTAGTTCCCCCCTTACAAGCTAGCTGGAGATAAACAATGAAAACCCACTGCAGCGCCACAGGAGGGATTGCAGGCAGAGACACATGCATCATGGCCTGTCGTCTTCAAGTAGGGGCCTCTCTCTGCTGAGCAACTGGCATCTTTTGTGCAGAGCTCTGAACAAATTGACTTTTTGTCTGTGTGGCCTCTGTATGCCTGTCTTGTACACTGTACCCTGATATTAATGACACAGAGGGGCGTTTCAAACATATGCTGTTTAGTCAAGAGGAAAAATCTAAAGTCCATCTATAGTTTCTGTCACATGAGTCTTTTAAAACCTTGAATATTGTTGCTTTGTCAAATGTTTTGTCATATAAGTTCCTACCACAGCTTCCCCTCCTTTCCTCAACTTTGTGCCCCAAAACATGTGCCAAGTTATTTTATAGGGTTTTATGCAAGATTCAACAGTGAATCTAATGTGAAAATATCCAATAAATCCTCTTAATATTTTTGGCTTTACTGCCAAGTATTAGAATGACAAACTAGACTAGGCAAGGGTCCCACTTTGAGCACATGCACGAGACACAAATGCACACACATATGCACACAGACAAATGGATGGGGTAAGATCAGTGGCCTCCTGCCCTGCAGCAAGAAAAGCTGCCCGGGTGCTGCTGCTTTATGAAAAGATAGAGAAAGGAACTAAGAAAGAAAAGAACAAATTGTGCCCCTGTTTCTTGACTTTCTGCCAATTTCTAGAGCATAAAAAAAGACAGAAAATAGTCTTGGGGCTGTAAAACAGCCACACACTGATTCATATTCTCTGTGCATGGAAGGATTCAGAAGTTAATCTCATTAAAGACTCTGGGCTTTTTATGTGGTTGCTGACCTCCACTCTACCTTTACTCACTTGGACGTATTAGAAATAGTTTAATTGCTCTCACTTGGCCAAAATACAACCAGCATAAATGCTACACTTAAACTGGCAGTCTAGTAGAGTTAAAATTGAAATTGGCTTGTTCTGCAGGCAATAAGTTGGCTGGGGGTGTTGGGGTTTGATTGTTGCAGAGTGTACAGGCGTCTCGTCAAAACCTGTCAAAACTTTAACACAAACTTTAATTGCCCCCATTCTGCTGGGTCTGCATTTGTTAAACAGTGTCATGCGATTAGTCCAGTATTATACATGTGGGCTTAAGGTAGATGTTTCTGGTTGACTTCATATTGTTTATAATATTTCCTCTTTAGATAGATGGAAGGATTGTAACAGTAAAATGAATGCTATTTCAGGCATATCCATCCTTGGTATGGTTGACTGATCTGAATGCAGATCAGTCAACCATACCAAGACGACATTTTTCTGTATTGGGCTTCAGTGTTTTTCACAATGCCATGAGAAATGTATGTAGTACTTTCAGTTTTATAAATATGCTATACTTATTAGTATTCTTCTGTTCCATCACAGTCAGAGCACCATCTCTTATCGACTTCCATTTGAAATTCAAGAACAGCATGGCCGGTGGTCATCTTTGCGTTGCATTGCACTGAGACTACTACTACAGCACACCATATGTCATTGAAGGTAACAAGTGTTATAGCATCGCTGACTGCAGTAAAAGTCGTCAGGCTTTTTTATAGACAATATTTATCCTTGAGAGTTATATAGATCCCTTAAATGAGAGATAGGTAATACTTAGGTATATTTGAAAAAATATACAATATGATACAGATTGTTTGAAGTTTTACTGTTCTTCCACAGAAAGAGAGATCATTGGCTGCCGGAGCAAATTCTCCCACTGGGGCCAAAAGGGAATCAGCAAGCCATCTTTTATGGCATATACGTCACACCCAGTGCAATAAAAGGCATTTTCATGAAGAGTGTGTTTTGTCAGGCTTGACACTGGCCATCCCGCGTTAATGAAGGCCCTCGTGCTGCTGTTATAAAGGGTGAGAGTGTTTAGTCCCCCTCAGTGGTGTTGGTGGTTCTGGGAGGGTTTTATGGAGAGAGACCATCAATGACGAGGGGAACGGCCTGCTTTATTGGCTCTCATCGCAGGTTGGAAAATCCAGAGACTCAGCAAACATGAACTGCATAAATAAACCGTCCAGACCAAATAAAAAGATACTCTCACCAACATGATCTCTAACTGCTGCATCCAGATTATTGCCTGGTCTGAGTGCAGTGGCTGGAAATGATATGAACGCCATTTTGGCTCTATTAGCATGAATGAAATCTTCCTGGAGTGCACACCGTGGTAGATTGAAGTGAGCCTGTCACTGCACGCTGGTTTGGTGAATATCCTGGTGTGGTGCAGTGTATCAGGGTTCAATCTAAAATCAGCATGAATAACTCCCAATGAACCAAGCCACACTGTGTAGCATAGCAAGCTGCAGCAAGCCAAAAATAGACAGGCAAATAAGAGTTGGGTTTATTACCTGTAGTTCAGTATTAGTTTTTTTCTCTTGCTGAGTTATTTGACATTGTGTTCTGTATGGTTTGTTGTTGTTTTCCATGTCTTTTTCCTCCAAAATCCGAAGTGGGGTTGCTTGGGGATGCTGGCAGTGTACAGTAGCAATACATGCTGATTTTATTGTCAGACTCGTAGTCAGTTGATCGGGGTTTATTATCATAGTATATACTCACAATTAGAGCTTACATTCACTCTAATCATGAGGATTTTTTCTGTTTGGATGCTGCTTGAAATGTTAAAAAAATAATGACTGTCGCTCTTATGTACATCTGGTGATCTTAATACACCCTGAAAGGCCAATCATAGCAGTCAGTGGAGAGATTTGTGTCTGGAGCTTAAATGCATTGTATGTTTTGAAAGTGTATGGCTTGCATGTGTATTTGCACGTGTGTGTGTGGCTTCAGGATTTCTGTGTTTGTGTGTGTGTGGCCTTGGGATCTACAAAAATCTTACAGACCTACCTCAGCTTTCCCTTTTACCCTCCATTGCTTTGTTTGGCATCAGTTGCTCTTCATTCCTCCAGGTAGACACCATCACCTGTAGCAAAAAAAGTGGTGGTGGGGCGGGCACAAAAAACAGTTCATGGAAAAGGAAAATGAACTCAGGAAATAGCTGTTTTCACATGACTCACTGAGACGCTTTGTGTCGTAGCTGCTCTTTCTTTTGTTTAGGGGCAAGGCAATTTTGAGAAAACTGGAAAAAGCATTTGTTTTGATTAGACCTGAGTGCTGTTAACGATTACAGACTCACAGGACAAAATTAATGACAATTAGTATTTTGGTTAGCTGCCTTCTGAATTTAATGGATTCCAGGCAATACTTTGAGTCTTTGGATTTTTTTACATTTTTAATTTTATTTTTTTTAATAATGTTTGTCCTAATCGATTGGAGCGTTATAACAGTGAGGTTTAATATACAAATTAAACTAATTAGGCACCGCAATTACTCAAAATTAAATTATTAGGATCCCAGTAAATGGAAGTCAAAATAAGGTAGCTTGAGGAAATGTTTTTTCTGCCCACACAAACACACAAATCACATGAATTACTGAACAGGAAGTAAGTCACATTAATTACTAAAGAGGGGGCCAACAAGAATTTTATGGATGTAATAGAGATTTCAGATCCAGGCTATTAAGTAATTTCATTAATTGTAGTTATAATTTTATCAAGCAAGTAACTCTTTTGGCATCTTTGTAGAATTTAGTCTCCAGTAGAACTCACATTTTAACACAAATAATGCAATAAAATTGCATGTCCTATATAAATCAATAGAATATGCAGTAAAAAACATGCTTTGTGAAAAGACCATCTTGACAAGAGATACTAAATTTATCAAAAAGAAAATGCCAGAAATAGCAGGTTATTCATCTTCAGCAATTCTTCTATTTTTCTTTGCTTTGTTTTTACTTTCTTTTTTTGTCCTACCCCCCAATAAACATTTAGGTATTATTGTCACCTGCTGGTTTTCCATATGAAATTATTAAATTGCATTCTGTGTGGTATTAAAAAGGTCTTAAAGTGTACTGACTTTCTAAATTTCATTTGGTGAACACTGCATGTTTCCTTATCATATACTTGTTTGTGTGGCATGTATAAAAGAAAGAAACAGTGGCTTGAACTTCTTGGTAGTATCTGGCAGCAGAGTTTATTCTAATGTGATTTCTCTGAATGAAAGTTGAAGTCCCATCCTCAGAACTTTTCTTATCACCCTGACCACTGTGAAAAACACCAGGGTGCTAGAGTCAGTTGCCTCTATCACAATGCCATCACTAGGGTTTGCATGAGTTTTATAGACGACACCCCTCACAACCCCACACATTTGCAGCTTCACCACAGAGAGTACGCAGGAATTTGGCGCGCTTTGCTTCTCAGAGAAACCCAACCACAGTGTTCCTGTGGTTGTGGGATTGGAAGTTTATCTTACATGTGATATCTTGGCCGTATGAAGAAAAAGATAAGCAATGCAGAGAATTAAAGCCTTTTTTTTGTTGCCCTAAATCGTACATTTGCTCTAGTCTGTGTTAAAGAAAAGGTCCACAGGTTATCAGTCAAGACCTTGAATACCTCTGAAGCCAGATGTTTTAAAGCAGGGGAGTGAAAAGCTGTAAATCGTGTAAGGGGAACAGGTAAGCCATGGCAATGCGCCTGTCACCTCCACTCCACAAACTCCACTCAAACACACACACACACTTCTTTCTACTCCCCAAGTGTATTTTTTCCACTGCTGTTAATAGGAGCCATATAGAGCCCAGTTCATAATGAAAGACCCCCCAGGGGCCATGGTAGTAAATGGGACTAATAACCCTCTAAATAAGTCTCTTCTAGTGCTGAAAGGCCGGTTTCTTTATACTGAAAGTGTATATGTGCTGTAAAGTCTTTTCCAGCCTACTACTGTAATTTTATGGCTCTGTTTTATCCTTTTCTTTTAAAGCCTGTTGGAGAAATTGGGAGGGAGGTTAGAGAGGGTGTCACTGGATCAAAGTACTGTAGGCCCTCTTAGAGTATAATTCAGGATCTCTATACTTTGAGTATTTGTATGTAGTAGGACAGATGGTCTCCGCTGTGTGTTTGTGAACTTGACTAGTGGCTGAATAAACCTGACTAGCTGCTGGAGGCCTCTGTTGGGTGTATAGTAAAGAGAGCATAGAAGTCACAACAAAAATCAAAAATGATAAAATATAAATATAAAGCCCCTAAACCTTAAATCTAATTCAGCTCAAGTCAAAGATGAAGAGGTTGGACTGTAATTTTAAATCTTCCAGACCAAACTATTACACTGTGGGAAAGTAAAACACAGGAATTGTTTGGTTTTAGATACCATGATATACTAACATGTTAACAATGATAACTGTAAAACTGGTACAACAAAAAATACATTCTATGAAAAAAAAATCATTAAACAAATGCAGACTACAGTGTAAAACCAAGGAGGCCTTTAATATGTGTGTGTTTGGAAAAGGAAGGAAACATTATTTTGATGGTAACAGAGGTGATAACAATTTTCTTCAGTTAGCTCATAAAACACTGTGCTGGAGTTTGTCAGAACAGAGCACCATGGTACAGCCACAGTTAATGTTGTAAACTGAGTCAGAGGGTGGGGATGGAACAAACTGTGAAACAGAGAGAGAGCCCGAGTCACACTGAATACATCGACAGCATAGAGACTTATACATTTGGATATAATTAAAATGTCTGCAGCCAGGATTTTACAAATACTAGTACATTACTAAAATGTATAATCCATTCTGTTTTGCTGTACTATACCTCAACTTGTATTTTATATTCCATACTATATTATACTATAGTATGTTAATGTTATACTACTTTATTACATTTTATTCCATATTATATTTCTTTATTAATGCAAACACTAAGTATCATTACTTAATCATATTACTGTACATGCTATTTTAGTGTATTGTGTTAGTAGATGATACTCTTGTTACTCTTACATATACTTTACCACAGTGACTTTATTTGCTTGTAACTATTTTTTACTTTTCTCTATGAATTGAATAATAATAAGCTTGTATAACCTTTAACTGTAGAAAACGCACCTCTGGTGCTGAGAAAAGTAAAAATTCCCAGAAAGCCTAACTTCAGTTTCCTTAATGGTGGCTACAGATCTGGTGACACATTTGTTTTTAGAGCTGTTTGAAGCTGTATTTTTACCCACTGTAAAAAAAATGTAAAAAGCATCTGAATGTGAGAGATATTTTAACTGTGAAAATAAAGTGCAAACAAAGCTACTGGGAAGGCAACAGTATTTCAACAAGAAGTTTAATCTCTTAAACTCTTGAGCACACCATGTGTGTTTATGAGCTCTGAGTAACAGTATCTATAAGAGAAAAGACTAACATGCTCATATATGGCTAAATGTTGTCAAATGCTGTTTTTTTGTTTGTGCATGTTTTGTTTGGGACACAGACGCTTCTTTAGATTGAAGGGCTGAAACAACACAGCAGCGTAAAAAAGCCAAACGTCAGCAGTACTACAGAGTGGAGGAGGGGAGCTGAAGACTAAATAAATTTCCTGCTCTGACCAGCAGGCTGTGCTGTAGCAACATCACTCCTCCACTCCCTTCACTTGTCTTTACTGACAAACAGCCTGCAATCACTGAACTCTTTTTTTTTTTTTTTTATGTTGTTTTAAATTTTTTTAGTGTAAATTTAATAATTCGGCCTGTGCTGGTTTTCCACAGAGAGTAAGAGGGAAATGGTAAGTGTTTGGTTGAGCTCAAGTGGAAATGTCCTTGTTGGGGTGTTTTTCATGAGTTTGGTGTCTACAGTCGGGTGTGCCCATTACCAAAACCATCAACACCACCACCACTTGTGCTACCCTGGTCAGCCTCTCTGCCTGCAACTCATTATGTTTCTATCCCACTTTTCCATTCTATAGCAAGAAGGAAAGAGAAAAGGAGAGATTTAAGAAAATAATTGACAAAACCACACTTTCTCCCCTCTGTTTTTCTTTCTGTGGCCCAACAGTGTTC
Organism: Toxotes lorentzi; assembly: GCA_037833715.1. Classification (NCBI taxonomy): domain Eukaryota; kingdom Metazoa; phylum Chordata; class Actinopteri; family Toxotidae; genus Toxotes; species Toxotes lorentzi. The sequence goes on from JBBMJY010000021.1 coordinate 19,601,811, forward strand.
ACGTTTTCTGTGTCAGACATTCTGCTTTGGTCTAGCTGTGAACAATAGCTGTGGTGTGCCAGTTCCAAAACAGTTGATAACAGTTTGGTTTGAGATACAGATTCTGAGCAGGCACTTTAATCTTTGAATATAGAGCTATCTCAGTCGGTGCAAAGGACTGATCAAAAGCCATGAGTGTGTGTGTGTTTGCATGTGCATGTATGCACTGTGTTTTGCAAGCTCCATTTGGTGTGTCACTCCAGTATTTACAACATTTTTCCTGACTGTAGGTCAAGTCACCCACTCTCTCTTTCTCTCTTTCTCTTTCCCTCTTGTTCTCTCTCAGTTTCGTCTCTCTCTCCCTCTGTCTGTCTCTTTCACGTTTGGCCTGGCCTCAGTACAACTCCTCGCAGTTGTCAGTTTCAGGAAATGCACCGCGCTCTGTTGGGAAGTGAGGTATCTGCCTCTGGGCCAGCCGTCGTCTTTTTTCTTTCTTTTTTTTTTTTTCTTCTGGTAATTTTTATCGGCTGCTTACGGGAAGCAGAGCTCCTCTGTGCACACAGGACCATTCACTCAGCCCTCTCTTCTCCATTTTTATGATTGCATGCAGACTGATAAATATACTGGTGGGATGAGTAGATAAGTATTTAAATCACCGGATAGCTGGGTGGAGGAATGCCCTCCTATTAATGAGTGCATGGATAAGAGGATGGTGTGTTTGTTTGCATTTAAGCACTTGTATATATACAGCAAGTATAGAGCATATACACACAGCTTCACACACAAAAACTAACCAGTTTAAGATTAAATATTACTGTAGTTATTACTGCTGAGTCACATCTTTAGCTGACTAACTCATCTCACACACACACACACACACACACACACACACACACACACACACACACCCACCTCTCTCCACCCCCAAACAACGTATCACACCAACACCCCATAGAAACAGCCTCACATGATCTACTAGACTCGTACTGTAGAAAGGTGTGCAACAAAAAGCAACAAAAACAAAGTTGTATGTTTTTGGCTCGTGGCTTGCCTGTGATGTTTGAGCAAGGCAAGCGTGTCTGTGTGTGTGTGTGTGTGTGTGTGTGTGTGTGTGTGTGTGTCAGTGAGTGTGTGCGTGCGTTGGAGTGGAGAGAGCAGCATGAATCCAAACAGGATATTGTAGTACACGGGAGCACAGATTCTTCCTGCAGCATTTTGCCTGTGTGGTTTCAGGACAGCCTCAACAACAAGCAGGCAGCACCCCCTACGTTGTCACACACACACGCACACACACGCATGCAATCACACAGAATATTCTTGCCTCCTATCAGATAACTGACTCAATAGCCAGCCTCCCTTTCTAAGAGGAAAACAATATTATTGGACTCAGTGACAGTTTCCTGCAGATTTCCTCATGATTTTTGTTCTGTTCCATAGAAACAGAATAAAAATCATGACAAAGATAATCATGTTTGAATGCAAATAATCACCTCAAGCTACACATTTTAAACAATGTACTTGAAGAACTTGACAAATGTAGTTTAACATTTTTGCTTTTTAACCATTTTGCTCCCTCAAGACGTGTTTATTCTCAGCCTTGGCTTGGAATAACTAACAAGTTGGCCTTGGACTTTCCATTTATATTAAGACATTTTGATCCATGAAAATCACACCACGGTGGACTGGTTTCAATCTGATCAATTTGCCAGGTCCACAGAAACCATTGGTTAGACACTTAAGAAAACTTCAGCTGGAGAGATGTTATTTAAAAAAGAGTTCAGGGCAGTGCACTGGAGTAACTGGTCACCTCTTAGTTCTGTTTGATTTAGCTGACTCTGTATTGCATTTTCCACATTTATTCTAATGGAGTAAAGATTTAGGCATTCCCAGACTTTCTCCTGAAGGTAGTTTGTCCTTTGCGCAAAAACGTCAGATTGAAGCGGAATTGGCCAGATTGGCCAAGAAAAATGTGTGAGCGCGGCAGAGAGAGAAAGAGAGGAGTGGATCCACGTCGTGTTTGAGACTTGGAGAGGGTAAGTGGAGTGCAGTGTGTGTTGGTGTAAGCAGGGGTTCACCTCGTGGGGCTCTCAGGAGCATTAAAACAAGCTGTTTGTCAAGTGCCAAGGCAAGCAGCACCCATCCACTCGCTCCATCCTGGGTGTTTCATCCGTAACTCTGCTGTGGCAGACTGACTGTGTGTGTGTGTGTGTGTGTGTGTGTGTGTGTGTGTGTGTGTGTGTGTGTGTGTGTGTGTGTGTG
>JBBMJY010000021.1:19604148-19649371 GCA_037833715.1 Toxotes lorentzi
GTGTGTGTGTGTGTGTGTGTGTGTGTGTGTGTGTGTGTGTGTGTGTGTGTGTGTGTGTGTGTGTGCGCGCGCGTGTGTGCGCACGCGCAACTGCATGGGTTTTTGTGTGTCCTAGTCTAGATAAATATCCAGATAGATAGATAGGTAGCTGGATAGTTGGATAGGTAGAGAGAAAGCAAGAGAGAGAAATTTCTGGGCTCCATATGAACATACTGTAAAAATAAAAAAAAAATAATAAAAAATTGATTTTGAATAAACACTAAAACAATTTGGGAAGAATGTGAGTCATAGCTAACTAAACTATTAGTTTTGGGTTAAGACGAAACAATCCCCGTTTTCCTCCATTCCCCAGTGTTTAGTCCCGTTTCTCAGTAGCTCTATAAAACGTTGTTTGGACAAGAAGGCAGACATTGTTATTTGCCTAAATTTTATTAGTAAATATGACTTTATGAGCTCTGACTTTCCATCATTTTTGAGCCATTTGCATTTGGCCATTTGAGTGCTGTGAAATCTAGATCAAGTTCTCATTTGTTATTAAACACAAAGTATTTGTGTTGTAACAAAACAGCCATTTTGTTGTTATTAATTGTGTTTCCAACAAAATTGCTTATGAAACAATCAGTAATGATCATCAGTTTGTTCCATGGAAATCTAGAAAAAGTTTTCATTCACAGTTTTCTGTAAAAACTTGGCAAAAGAAATTAAATGTTATTTAGTATGCCTAACAACGCATGTACGCTGTGGGTATAGTCACCTAGTTTTAAATTCAACCTTGCCATAATGTAATCAGATTTTTAAAATAGTTGTAGCATGCTGATTTCTCGTCATTTTATTTGCATTCATTATATTTCTTGGAGTTTCACAGTTAACTGTTAGCATACACATAGCAAAGTGTTAATTCTAAAACAAAAAACTCGCCTCACTTGCTACCCACTAAAAGCAGTGCACAACCTTTTTTCCTTCTAATATTGGGTCATTCCTCATGTGTGCCTACTTAATTGGCAAGGTTATGACTGATAAAAGATGAACCCATCCTGCTGCCTTTGCTGGGAGTAGATTCATATGAACCCGCAAGCAGGGAAAAGCAATAGGAAGCCAAAGCAATAAAAGGCTTTGACATTGATGGGCCTGTTTCCCAAACACTTAGACGACCTTAAGTCGTCTCCTCTCAAGTCTGGCTGGAGGGGCCGGGGCTCCACTTCTTATTGCTGTGTCTGACCAGAGTCGCCATGCCCCAGAGAGAGTCGACATTTGGTCTTGGCCCCTTAGTTCCTGTCTGTCTGTCGGTTTGTCTGTCTGTCTGTCTGTGTCTGTCAGCCCTCTGAACATGCTACAGAACTTGGGGTGGTGGTGGGGTAAGAAGATGAGGAATTTCTGTGTGTGTAGAAAGCCTTCAGCAAACAGCCCTCACAGTGTCAAAGCAAATACAGAGACCAGTTCTCTTGTGCATAGAAAGCACTATTTCTCGCTGCTTACTGATTAGACACAAGTGAGAAAGAGAACAAGAGGAAGACTAGCGATAATAACCAGAAAATTGGTGGTGTTTAAAATACAGCTGTTTTTGAATGTGCTGTAAATTTGTCACAGAAGTGTCTCATGATAAGAAACCAAAGCAGAAATGAAAACGGCTGAATTTATTTTTTCTTCGAACTCTGTGGCATGTGGTGAACCTTAGAAAAACAAAAACAAACTCCTACACAAAAACACTGAGGGTAGCCATAAAGAAAGAATCATTTTCAGCATAAGAAAGATGATTTGGCTTCATTTTCACTTTTTTACTCTGAGAGGATTAAAAGCCTACATAACCTACTCCTTTTTGGGTTGCTGTTGAACAACTTCTTAACCCCCTCTGTCCGTCCATTTAGCTTTACTGACTGGATTAGGTTCATGTACAAGGCCCCTACTCATGCCAGTGGATTGCTTATGACAGGCCCTTATGCAGACACCTTGACTGCCATGAGCAATTACTTTAAATACACAGGAGAGGGCCAGAGCTGGGCTGACCCGTGGGCGGGTGAGATGGAGAGAGAGGGTTAGAGAGACTGCAGGAGAGAGGCATTTAGAGAGAGAGGGAGAGGTGAAATGGGAGGAGAGAGAAACACCCCACAGCTAATTCTAGATTATGTGAAATTGTGTTTTTTTTTTTTTTTTTTCCTGAGCAACACTTAGAACCACTTTATAAGTGTCACGAGTGAAGGGTATTAGCACTTGCAAGTTAAGTGGGGGAAGAAAGAATACATGGGTTCAAAAGAGTTCTGTGAAACATCTATGAAATCTTCAGCTGTCATTTGTAATTAGATAGCATTCACATTGCACATCACGCAACTGACTCTGTTTCTACCCTGTGGTTCGTACAACCTGTTGTGCTAGTGTTACTGAAATCCATCCATGTCTCTGTTCATTGCTACAGTTCAGATAGATTTACGTGTCTTGTGTGCCTGACAGTGGCAGAACTGACAGCAGTCCCTCCCAGTCTCCCCGAGCCCGGTCTGTTTGTCGATCAGGTTTCATACAGATCTGGACTAGCTCTGTTACACTACAGGCCTTGTTCCTGCGGCTGCTGTGTTTCTGCTGGCTCTGCTCTGTTTCACCTAAAGTCAGGGTGTGTCCTCAGACACTGACTGGGCATGAGGAGAGCAAAGAGTTTGTGGGGTTTTTGATATTGCAGTGTAGTTTGAAATTTATATAAAAGAGAAGGATTTGTTTCCTATGAGGCTGTGAAAGGCCATGGTGATTTTGGGTTTCTTAAAGTTTTCACACCACACCACATTTCACAGAACTCTTTTCAGCCCAGATTGTGGTGTGAGGTTTAGAAAAAAAAAAGAAAAAAGAAAAAAATGAGGAATAACAAGGGAAATCACATTTTGTTATATTATCATATTTGTTTTTTTAATGGGAAGAAATATTGACCTTAAAGGGAAATTCCAGTTTCTTACTTTAATAGTTTTGGGCATCATTTCTACCAGTAAAATAACATTGTCCTCTTCAAGTTGATTGTTGAGATCTTGGAACAGTGTGACATTGCTGAAAGAAATCAGACAGGTCAAGACACATGAGTGGTCAGATGATCAGACATGTTTTTAACCAACACAATATTAACCAGATCTATTTTGTTGAGAAAAGAAAGGCAGATGGTAAAATTACCATTTACAGATTCAACGTAGACCTGTCGTGCTTTTTTCTTTTCTTTTTTTTTGTTTCTGACATTTTGGGTGTGTTCACTTTCAGTTCTTACTGTAAAATAAAGCGGCTAAACTGTTTTCTGGTTTACAACCCATCTAATCATTTGACTGCTTGTTTCCTGCTTCCGGTCTTGGTGCTGTGATGGTGGTGTGTTTCCACATCTCTGCAGTTAACTTTGCTGTATACTATGTTGACTTAACCAATAGAAGTTATGGCCAAAACAACTGAAATAAAAACTGTTGGAAAAATAAACTGTTATAAATTGGAATGTTCCCATTTGAATGAGGGAGAAATAGATTTTTCTCAGTGTGTGTTTGTGTATGTGTGTTGTGAGTGAGGGCTGCTGTATCTACTGTGTGGACAGCACCACAAAAGAGCAGTTGATGAGTGTTAGATCTGTGAGAGAATGAAGAAGTGGTGAAGGCCAGAGTTTGTGTGAGGTGAACCAAAGCTTTCGCACTTTGCTTTGCTTCACTTCTTTCTCTCCAACTCCTTCTCTGCATCGTCTCTTCTCCTCCTGAGACACACACACACACACACACACACACACACACACACGGTGTAATGACTAGAAGTGTGTGGAGCTGCTGAGCTGTTCCACATGTGTAGGGTGCGTCAGATCAAATTAGGCCTCGTTGACAAAGGGCCTCTTACACACAGGTGGATGATGGGTGAGCGGGGGCTGCAGTCAGCCAATCAATCCAAAAAGCCAGTCAGTCAGCAAACCAGCCAGTCAGTAAGTTATTCAGTCAATCTGCCACTCAGACAGCAGAGACTTCAGCTGCACCATGTGTGATGTTTGGACTGGTGGAGTGCGACTTGACAGCTTTTCCTTCCACTCATACAGCCATTCCAAAAGAATGCTAAGAAATATCTGTGTATGTCCGGATTTTCTTAAAACGTCTCACCACCATTATCATCATTTTGGAACATTGTGACCCTTGACACTAACATACTTCCGTGAAGCTCAGCTTTGTGGATTTCAGTTTTCCAATGGAATATCAACAAGCTGAGTCTTGACATGTGCAGCTCACTTTGTCAGATCACAATACACAACCAAAATCACAACACCATGTCAACTGGCTGCATCTGTGGAATGAAAAGTACAATTTCCAAATGTTTGGGACTGTGTTTACTTCTCTTTCCCAAAGTTTATCACATTCTCTCTCCAAGTTGTCACTTTTCATATGCAAGCATAAATACCCCTATGGCACACACACACACCAACCCCCTGGGTGCCGGGGGAACCATAATACTGCTGCGGTAGTGCAGGCTAGAGTTATTACGTTTAATCCGTCTAATTGTTGAGTTTCATAGAATGGGACTCAGTCTGCCTTGGAACTAATTCTGTCTGGGCATTCTATTTAATTCGCCACACTGGGCCCTAAGCTCTTCTAAAGGCAGGCTGCCCCCTCCTCTCCCTCCACCCTACCCTTTAAGAATATAAACCCCTTATCTTCTTCTCCCCCCCCCTCTCTTGCACGGCAGAACATTGGGTGACTTGTGCTGGAGAGTGATTTCTCAACAGTCCATAAAACATTCTTCTGACATTTTGGACATCCACTCTAATGAGGCAGCATAATGGAAGCAGAGCTATCATGAGCTGCAGAAAGGCACAGCAACACCAGCTTTACCGGCAGACAGTTTAAAACAACAACAGAAATATGCAAGTTTCATTAAGCCGTGGAACAAGGCATGAAATGAATGGAAATTGAGATGCACGTCTGGGATGGCTAAAGAGGAGCGTATTGACAGCATCATGTGCACAGCCCAAACCGCGAAAATACCCGTGTTATGGCACAAAAGTCCTCTAAAAATAAATCTAGCCTGAAAACCAATCAAAATCAATCATGCACACATACACACCAATGTTGCATGAAAGTATGGGTTCCAGCTGGTGTTTAATTGTTGCCACTGTAGCAAAGTCAAACAATGAACTCAGCTTAGCTTAGCTGACGTGGGTGCAGTCTCACCCAAAAACAATGCTGCTTTAACTGGTCAGACTGGTGGGGGGTTGATTGGTAGGTTGGTTGGTTGTGTGGCTGAACGGTGATAATCCGCGCTCACAAATCCCATGTGTTTAGTCAAATTATTCCAGGCCTTAAGGCTCTCATTGTGGCCTCTGGCTGGTGTGCTGCTGTCCCCCACAGGGACAACAATGCCACCATTCAAGGCCACTTGCCGCTACTGACGGGCAATTTCAGGTGTGAATTGGCTGTGTAGCCAGTGGCTTATATTAAATGACCTGAGATATGACCTCGAAGGATAGGAGAGGACTGAGAGGGAGGGGAGAAACACGAAGAAACAGAGTAAGCATTTGGAAAAGAGAGAGGGAGATTATGTGAAAGAGGGGTTGCCCGCAGTCCTGTCAAGTCCTGTCATCTTTTTGCTTTGATGGTCTTAAAAAAACTGGCAAGAGCTGCATTATTTGGAAAAGAAATGAAGAATGAGCGGGAGAGCAAGAGTATGAGTGAAAGGTAAAGAATGAACCCTTCGGCCTGGTATCCTGTCCACTTTTCCCTCCACTATGTTCCTGCAAAACCTCTCCTCTGTCCTCCCTCCTTCCCCCAATAATGTGCTTTTAATCATATCTCCTTGGCTGGCTTGCTTGCGTGGGTGAGCGCTGCGTCCAGGCTCTTTGATGGGAATCTGTGATGCGCCCAAAAGTCTTTTGAAGTGGCTGGCTGGGGAGCTACAGGGGGGCTAGCTAAGGGGCCGGGAGCTTTGAAGTGCCAGGGTCTGGAGAGGCCGGCTGCATGCTGCCCTGCACCGATCTGTCAGTAGCACAGCTGCACTGCTCGCTGGGGAGCCTCTGCCTCCAACCCTGACTGACTGGTTGGCTGGCTGACTGACTTACTCACCTAGTTGACTGTATACACTATGTACCTGCAAAAGTAAGTGCCAGCAGGTAGGGAAAGGTTAACTGTTGTAGAGTGTGTTCTTTGTCTCATAACATTGTGGTTCAACTTAATACATACAGTATAACTGCACTGTATAAACATTTATTAATATGTTATTTTGAGTGAATATATCCCCAGAGATGATATGAATCCAAGTCTTGCTGCAGAGTGTTAAGTTTCATTTCGTCTTTGCTTATCCTGCTATTTCCTTTATTTTCTGTCAAGCAACTCGCAGAGAAAAAACACTTAGTGGACGACTGTTTTCTGCTCAACGTCTATGTAAATGTGCCATTGGGAATTTTTTTGTTTGACTATTGCCAAATGGAATCTGTTTTCTCTGCAGCTGCACGAAACCATTAAAAAGAGACCATGTGTTCTAACCTGTTAGGTTTCAGTCGATCTCAACCTTGGCTCAACTCTCCACCTGGAGAGGAGAGCAGTTTCCAAGGCTGAAGCTATTGACACTTAGCTCACTGCACAGCTTTTCTCTCCTCTAGAGGGAAGATGCATTAATTGCATGACTGAAACTCAGAACATTATTCAACAGCACAGATATTTCTTTTATATGTATTACTACCCCACATTTCTTTTTAGTGGGATTCATGTCAATCTTCCATATTATTGCATAAAAGTGTTAAACGATGATGAATGGTTCAAGGGGTACAGCAGTATAACAGCCATGTACTTAGATAGCATATAGTTAAATGAAGAATGATCGTAGCCTCTAGAGAAATTGCCAGGGAAATTTTTATTTCAAGGACACACATTCAGTTTCATTTTGTATGTTTTCCCTTTATTGCTCATTGACAGTGCTTGGCTCTTTAAGTGCCAAGCTATGTGTTTGCTGATTTATTCATGCATATTAATATTTTAAATGCTCAATCCACAGCGGTAGGTGTTTTTTGTTGAGCACAGGGTGTTTGTGTGAGGGACACTGCGTGATTGTGTACAAAGCACCACATTCACATGCCAGAAAGCACCAGGTTTTGTAACTGTATTGGCTAAGTCAGACTTTGTAATAAATGTTTTTCAGCGTCAGTGTCGTTTTACTCACCGCAGTCATTCATATCCATCACCTCACTCCCCTTCCCAAGCACCTCTGAAGTGCTAGCATATTTGTTTAGCCCAGAAAAGTTGACTGAGCGTATATAGTAGGTATGCTCTTTTTCAGCAGCACCCTGCTTCACACTTACGCACTTACGCGTTTTTGCACCTGGGAGTTGTCCAGTATAGCTGTACAGGGTGTTCTGTTCTGTTAGCCACTGAACATTTTCTTTGGTTTCATACTGCTTACTGTAACGTCACAGTAGCTGCTGAGGTAGGGAAGACAGTTTTACACATTCACTTGTTCTTTCAGGTTTTCCCAGCCAGTCAAGAATTCAAACCTGCAGACAGATGGCCACAAGCCAGTATTTGCTTTGTTTAAAAAATGGCTTTAGCAACTACTGTTGTAGTTAATGGTTTTTGGACAGAAGGGTAGATAAATGACGAGAGACTAATATGAGTAGGAGTCATTTATTCCTGAAGGATTAGCTTGACTGTAATGAAAAATGCCAATGGTGAATGGCTCTCCAGTGGCAGTTTGTTTGTTGACATTGCCTGGATCCTTCCCTCCTCTGGAGGATGGATCATCCTCAGTTAACCTTGCCTTCAGTAAACATCAGTTAGATTTATGGCTCTCCTCCTTTCACCTGTGGTAGCAATCCACTTCCACAGGACAATGGACAGACACTGTTCAGTCACTGATTTCAGCCCCAGTCTGTCAGTTGTGTGGGATCAGTGGAAAATGTTTTTATGTTAGATTTTTGAGCATGTTAACCATTTTAAAATACACCGTTTTGCTGGGGTCATGTTTCATTGGCTTGTTGCTCTTGTTTTTTTTTGTTTTTTTAATTCACCTTAAGGAACTTTGAGGTTGGAAAATGTATCTGATTTCCTCAGATCACAGCATCATTTACACTCTGTATCAGCTTGTTACAGCTCTTTGTTGAAGCTATAGGATGTATACACAAAACTCCATGCTTTTTATGGCTGCACTATTGCATTAAATTGAAATTTTCTACATGTCTCATGCATCAGTTTATACATTTCCCTGAAAATTCAGTCTGACATATTTTGTATATTTGAAAACTCCTTTTGGCGCAGGTTGAGCCATTAATGGTCAGGTTTAAGGTGTTCCCATAACTTCCTCATCCTGAAGGTGTAGTTAGAGAAGAACAGAACTTCTCGAATCTTCCTAACCGCCTTAACATTCATGTACCAGAAATCTGGACACAACTCTTCACAACTGTTGGTGAAAACTCAACTCCTTTGGTGCTGGGCTCATCAGATGCCCTCAGCATGACCTGTGAGTGCAAACCCGATATCTTCAACACATCTGTGCCTAGTTAAATGAAGGTTGTATTTTAGGCCTATTATAGTCAAGGAGACAACGCGGCCTGACTGCTAGTTTGACCACTCACCCCTATCTGACTTGCACATGTGGTCAGTAACTATGGCAACGTGCTGAAAAGACTGCTTCCTGAGACTTTGTTGTGTTTGGGGCTTGGCAGGGCATTGTAACCTAGATATTATTTTTAGTCCGTCAGCGAAGGCCCAGTGTGTGTTGATTTAGGATGTGAGCTGACTGCATTTTAGTGCACGCACACACGTACATAAAACAAATTCACAGACCTACAGAGCCAGACAATATCAGATATTTTTTAGTGTACTACTGCAATATCATCTATTGATATTTTGCTCAAAAGTGCAGACATCTGTCAGCCAATCTCAGGTCATTGAAGTCATCATCAGAAGTGACAGTATGTGAAAAGCTCTCTGTTTCTCTGTTCGTCAGCTGTGTTGTCCCACACCCATCTGTGGCCTTTTATTGCTTTTCTCTCTCTCTTTCTTTCTCTGAGTTTCTCTCTTTCCCTGTGGCAGGCAGTAATAAAGGTCTGACAGGCAGAGCGTGAAGGTCATGGTTATTAGATGGTAAAGGCGAGAGCCACAGCTGGTCTGGGCAGGCCTCCTCTCTGGCAAAAATGATGAGTTGTGTGCATTGGGGCAGGGGGGGCTCTTATTTGACACAAAGTTTTTTTTCTTTCCTTTCAACCACCTGGTTTGGTGAGGGAAGGGCCCCAGGGTCTTCTGATAAAATGTGAGGTGTGAGTGAGAAGAAGGGGTGGTGATTATGAGCACGCCAACACGTAGAAATACTGTCCAAGTGGTGTGTGTGTCCAAGTGGTGTGTGTGTGTGAGCTTGTTTGACAGCCCCAGCGGCATTCACACCTGCTGCTTCTCTAGCTCTATTTGAGCTTCTGTGGCCAAGGTTGCAAAAGCTCAGCTGTGACACATGTAGAAACACACACACACACACACTCCAATCCCTTTTTGATGAGATGGTAGCTTTTTTTTTTTGAAACCCTCAGTAGCTCAGATAACTAAAACCAAGCCCAAAGATCTGTAAGCTTCAGTAAAATTGGGGACTGAGAAAAAGTTCAGTTGAGATCAGTGTTTTCCAGAGTGGAAAAACGGTGAGGCGGTGCATCTATAAACAAGAACCCAGTGAAATGAATTTTCCCTGACAACACAGTAAAATAAATACGTTCATTAAAATAAAACAAACGTCAGGACACATTAGGACAACTCTTAATGATCATTGTTGCCCCCAGGATATGTTGGCATTGTTTAGAAAAAATGCTGCTCTTGTATAGAAGTGCATTTCACGCTTAGTGACAAAATACCATTTTACAGTTGCACCGTTATTTATTTAACTTAAATTTAAAGGAGCAGCCTCTGCAAAGTGACTACATAGACACAGAATTTGATCTGTGCTTGCCAGGAGAAGGCTTATAGTTTACAAACGTAATCATAGGATGCTAAGAGCCAACGTTGAGTCTCTGTTTTCTTATCAAGGATCATTGCCAAGCTCTTGTGCCTCTTCATCTGGCACAGAGTGATGCAGGGTTCTTCAACTTGGCTCTGAGTGCTGCTGGATTCTTTGATTGACTGTGATGAGTGAAGAATGAACTCATTATTGTTCAGCTGCGCTCATCAAATTGTGGTCTTAAATGGATGTAAGTATTTGCTGTGTCACTGTTGTCCAAATCTGCTGTGATTACAGTATTTCTGAGAATTTTGTTGTAGCTCGTGTAATTTTACACAGTGAGTTAACCTTTAATGTTGTTAATAAGGAAATGCTTGTTATTGACCAGTGACCTTATTGAGCTTGAGCAATCGGCAACGGAATATAAAACCACTGTGTTGAAAACTCATCAGTATAGCAGGTTGTAGCTCTGCCTGAAAAATCTAAAAGATCTGTTTTCAGGTTTTTGGAAAAGACGTTCTTGTTGATTTATCACAAAGCAACACAATAGCTATAACTTGATACCCATATAAGTGATCCTCACTTGGGAGCAAAAGCACAGAGAATCAAACAGAAATGTAATAAGTATAGATGGTTTGTCTTATGTCCTCTTTTTATCAAAAAGATTGTCTTTGGCTGACATCCAACTTTTCCCATGGCCACTGCCAAAATCTGACTCTTCCAAACCTCAAGTATTCTCAAGTGGGCTTAGTGCTGTTTTGGAAAAATAGTAAAGAGAGAGAGCAAAGTAGAGTAGCTCCACATTGTAGTGATGCATTCAGCAGAGACTGAATTAGCCTGCTTTTATCTACCCTATACACAAATCTCATCTTCGAAATACCTCATCTCCCGAAGCGTTCTAGGATCAACTCCTCTCCAACCTCATTTGCATTGATATGAAATTTGGACAAAAATCTGATAAAGGGGCGACACCCTTGGGTGATTATGGGGTCACTAGCCAACCATAAAGGAGAATCCCTGCAAGCTGCCGCCACCAAGGCCAAGAAAAGAAGCACCGCGTCGGGCGAAAACAGGACTCAGACTAGGGCTCATTGTGTCTGCTATCTGTTGCTACACAATGAGCTGTCTTATTCTTTGGGACGGGTGTCAGGAGTTCAGCCTTTATCGCCATGACCTCCGTTTGACCTCACAGGAGGGTAGAGATGCAGCTGAAGAGGCCTCGTCTAAGCTGTTGAGACAGAAACACACACCCCCGGGTGCTTCTATTAGGCTCATCACTCAGAAGGAGCTAAGGAAACAACACAAACTCACACATGACAACAACACATATGTCACCCATGTACCTAAATATACATGCACGTACATTTCACAGATGAGTGACTGAGGTTACTGTGAAAAAATATCTGAAACATGCCAACCCTCCCTCTGCTGATAGAGAGTTTAAGTAAACATCAACAGCTACATAGTGATGTGCAGTGTTATGGGCCCCCTGAGAACAATGTTTGTTTTCTGAAGAGAGAAGAGGTGAGAGAGAGGATCAAGATGGAAGACGAGTTAGGAATGACAGGGTTTCCACCACGTCTGCAGCTGGAGAGCAGGTTGAACTGGATGTTACTGAAGTTCAAGGTCAAATGACAGTCATCTGAGTAGCCAAGTATCTCCTCACATGCACATACCTTACATACATGTATGCATGGATTACACTAACACATACTCTACATCGGTGCAAGTCAACATGTTGGTTTATGGTCTGTGGTATTGTGTTGTGTTTGTGACTCTATGCATTTTCAGTGTTATGATTTACATCAGTCAGTAGGGCGCTGCATCATAGGTGGTCAGAAGCCCAATGTCAGATGAGCGCTGATGTTGCTCAGTGTCTATTGGATGTGAGTAGGAAATGTTTGTCATAACAACGGTGTAAGGCAATGATATTTTAAATTTTTAGCTTGTTCCATTGCCCCCAAATGGCTGAAAAAAAAAATCAGTGAATGGAGCTTTAAATCAAGTAATAATTAAGAAATAAAGTAGTGTATAATTTCTCTTCCATCACTGTGCTGGGTGTATACACAACACCACCATATTTATAACCAACACAGTCATTACCAGTCTCATCACTGTCGTCTTAGCTGTCATCAGTTGAACCTCAAATTTTTTTGTCAGCGTGAATTACCAAGATCTCAACCTAACCCTGGCATTATAAAGTGTTATTCTTCCATAGGCAAGAATCCCGCCCCACCCAGCTAACATACACACACACGCACACGCCCTCAAATCCTCCACGAGGGGAATTACTCTTGTTTGATTTCCACTGGTTTCGGAACAGATTAAACACCCGCACTCGGGTCTCGGGTCAGCACGCTCATACTGTACAAACATTCCACATCCGTCTGAAGGCAGGGCGGACCTGCTGTCAGTCAGAGAGGGTGGAAAACATTTACAGTCACATCATTTGGACGCCCAGCAGGAGCTTATGGACACACATGTCAGCTTCACCATCACACATATGCTGTTGCAGGGCCTCTGGATGTAAAGAGGGCACTTGGATGATTTTGGTGTCTATGTTCTTAACCCATAACATGTAAATTAGTTATGAACAGGTAGGTTAGTGCTTGGCATCTTCTTTGGTGTTCACTGAGCTTGTTCGCTTGTTCGACAGGTGGTTGTTTGCAGCTGTTTTAGTTTTACATCTCACATCTCTCCGGTCTCTATATATTAAAGTCTCCTGTGTCTCATTCCCTTCATTGTGCCGTATATATTTTTTTTCTTATGTGTGCTGTACAGTCACATCTGTCTATTATTGTTTTTCTCTGTTTTACTCTGATTCTTACTTTCTGGCTTTATCTCATTATCTTGTTCTCTTTCTTCTCTTTTATTGGTCCTTTGTTTCTCTTTTCTCTCCTTTTCACCTCACTTCACACTGTATGAGAAAGACAGCTGTGTGTTGGATGTGGTTGTATGTGGCTTTCTGTTTGTGAGTGCACATCTCGCTGTTAATTCTTGGGTGAGCATGTGCTTATAATCTGTGTTGTGTGCTGTGATGTGTTCATGCAGTATGTTTGTACATCTGTATATGTGTGTTTATGGTATGTATGTCAGCCAGCTGTGGAAATAAGCACCTTTGCAGACTTCTTTTACACAGGAAGTGGATAACTGTGGTGGGGGCGAGTATCGGCATCAAAAACAATTGCCCACATGAAACGATCTTTGTTCTGTGAGTTGTACCTTTACATCTGTCAGCATTTCTAGAATTTAGAGAATCTGCTTTGTTTTTATTATGATGCATAAAATCTAAATTGTTTTTTTGGTGTTTAGACCCCAGATTCACGAAACACCCAAGTACATAGAAACCTGATTTAAATGCATGCATGACCCCAGCAGCAGTAGCAAAAGACGATGTATTCATAAAAGCTGTTTTAAACGTCTGGAGTTCATCTTCTTACTGTTTTAAAGATTTGTGTTTCTCATTTATTTGTCCTTCAGTGAAATATAAGTGTGCCTTGATATGTCTTAGCCTGACAATAATATTGTCTTCATTGCATTCCCTGTTGACACAACAGTCATGTACCTCTCCATCACACTCCAGCTCTTGTCTCTTAGTGTAAAGTCGGGAGAGGAAAACCAACACACAGTCCTAACTCTGCCAATCCACTCCCCTCCTCTCATTTCGGCGTCGCTAGGCAGCTCTCTTTTTTTCTGCACCCTCTTTCTCTTCTTCCTTTCGTGCATCTGAAAGGGGTCAATGCCTCTGCATGATGGAACCACAGGGCTAAAAGTCTTTGGGCCAGACACTGGAGGAGTCCACTACTAATTGCTCTCAGCGAATCCCCAACCATTGTCCCCCACTGGGTTTCAATTTGAATTTGAATGGAGGTAGCTAGCTGGTGCTGAGAGTGTAAGGTACACAAATGACTGTCACTGGGAATGGATAGCAGCGCTACAGGGATTGTGAACTTGTCCCCTAAATAAGCACTGTTGGCTTTTTGGCTCTGCATAAGTTACGGTGTGTTTGCTCTAGCATAAGCGCCATATTGATGTACGCTTGGCTGAAGTAGTATTGGGATTGAATTGGAGATGTTTTGAGGTGGACATTTTGTCAAGAGGATTTCTTTTTGGCTTTTAGTAGGGAGGAGTTACGTTGTTCTTTGCCATTTTGCAGCATCACGTTACATCATTACACACAGGCATAAAACTGTTCTACTTGATCTTCCTACCTTTTTATTCTTAAACCTGTTTACCTTTCTCTTCATCTGTGTCTTCTAGGCCACTGTAAGACAAGTTCAAGTTGCCCCTCGAGAGCAAAAGCTAAGTCAATACATCCAAAAGAAAGATGGAAAGACAGTGAAAAAGACTGGCCAAGTCTGCTCCGACAGACAGACAGACAGACAGCTGAACAAATTGCCAGACCTCCCCCTCCCTGCAGTTCACTTGTTCCTTCTCTATAGAGGCGAGGGTCCTGGTCCATGTCCCCCTCTTCTCCTGCCCCACTAGTGGTTAATTGAGCCTTTGCCAAGCCTCGCCCCTTTATTGCCTCGATTTGTCAAAGCCTGCGGGCCTGAATGGTGCCAGAGACCTTATACAAATGAAGAGTCTCCTCGCCTCTCCATCTCTTTCCATCCCTCCATCCCTTTATCGCTCTCTCCATCTATCGAGAGTAAACAGGTCTGGCCCAGGGCAGCTCAGGGCAAACACTGGCTCAACAAACGCAGTGGCTTAGTTGGGGGGGGGTGTGGGCAGGTGGCTGATGTTTTGCTGACACCTCCAAGGTCAGTGGCTCTTAATCTCACTGTGACAGATGTGATGAGCTTCTCTTATGGTGTCCACATCTTATACTCTCCCAAAAAGCCACATGCATGCTAAAAGAGCATCATAGTTTTATTGTGGCTTAATCCAGACCTTGTAGACCTCTAAGCAGGGGACAGGTGTACAGTGGGAGGTATTGTATGGCGCCAGACTCTGTCCAATGTGAGGCTGTCATCAGCACATGTGCTGCTGCCATCCCGCAGCTTGCATACTGCAGATAAGAGCAGCCATTCAGCCATGCAGCTAGCCATTCACTATAGTCATCTTTGTTTTCCCATGCCAGAGACAGACCTGTAACGTACAGGGAAAGACATGGGAGGGGGCAGGAGCTCTTACGGACAGAACAAAATACAAGGAAGAATGACAGAATTAAGGAAACACCAAATGAAAGAAAGGGATTCGGTGTGGTGCCATATGGAATCGAAGCTAACAGGAGACTGTTTGTCTGTGCTGCGCGTGTTGGCTGCCACACAAACCATATCAGATTAACGCAAAATTAGAATTAGAATTGAAGTCTGTCCAGAGTTTCATAAGACCATGCTGTGGCTGGATAGTTCTTTGTGGATTTTCAACTGGTCGTAGACATAGTTACTGTTTAATGGTCCAGTTTTTTAGACCTTTCTTTCTTTTTTTTTTTTTTTTAATTTGAATCCTACTGCTGGGCATACAGTATCAACTTTGTCTTAACATCTTGTTAAAACTCAACATCCTGTGTAAAAGGAGTCATCAACCATCAGGTACAGGTGACTGGTAATATTTGTGCTCCAGGGCAACTTAAACTGAGTCACCATGGTGTGACTGGAGTTTCATTATGTTGCCCACATCATTGCAGAGGGAGTGCCATTGCTTTTAATAATGGGGTGGGATGGGGGGATCTTGCCAACAGCTAGAAGAGAGAGCCTAAAATTAAACACACATTTTTATCAAAATACTGTCAATGGTTGTATTTTTCTTTTCTTTGGCAAAATTATAGATGAACGTTGACTGACAGTACTTGGATGTCAATCCAAAAATGTTATTTTCTTGGCCAAAACTTGTTAGTTAGTGCTTCCTTAAGTACAGTTAATATGGAAGATTCACCTCACATTCATAACGGTGAAAAGATAATCCCTTAATTTCACAATGACCCTTTTATTTCACTATAGGGCCCAATAGCAGCCCCAGATCACCAGTTTCTTTTCTTGCTATTCTGAGCAGAGAGGAATTCAGTGGGAATGATTAAGTAAATGTAGCTGGTGAATAGTGCTTAAACAGGACAAAGCTGCTTAGACATTAAAGCAACTATCATCTGGTTTTCAGTTTACCACACTCTAGATTTAAGTTTATCCTCTCATGCATCATCCATTGATGTTTGTTTTCCCAGTTGGCCTGAGACACTGCGTCATATGTGTCTGTCTTGTCCATGGGGTGATCCACCCTCAGTGCTTTTGAAGTTGAAGTTTATCACCAGGATCCTGAAAGTTCATGTTCACAAAACGTTATGATGTTCTTGCGCTTGCTTGTATGTGTGTAGATGTGGTTAACGGCTTAACAACAGCTACAGCTAACAGCTAAAAGTATCTTGATTAAGAAGTTAATACTTTTATAATACCTTGTTGAGCAATTAGAAATCTTTCTTTTTCGCCAGCAATGGTGTCTTTTTACCATATGGTCTCTCTCAGAACAGAATCAGTACCAAATTCAGAACACATTTGTCTTTGTGTCTGCTCTCGAAAGTGCCTTAACAAGTAGTTTAACAATTAGCCTATTGTTAGTGGCATTTAATCACTAAGGGAAATCATAAATTCATTGACAAACCTGCAATCATATTATATCTGTATCTTGATGCATTGTGTATTGTTGTTCAAGTATGTTGGATTGTGTGCGCGCACATGTGTTATATGTATTTGTGTTGATGTGTGTTTGTGCATGTGTCTGCTCCACCCGCTGGGGTGCCATGCCCTGGTTCAGAGGTCTTTGTTGTGAGCGCAGAGCCATGAGTGAGGCCTGTGGGAACAAGCCCAGGTTCTCTCCTCTCTCTCCCACGCTTTCACACTCATCACATCCTGTGTACCTCTGCTTCACTCCTGGCGATGGGGAGGTCAATACTGCCACACATATGTATTTACTTTATTGTATATTTTAATATCTGTGGTGTGAGCATCATGTAAATTATCAGAGGTATTAAATATAAAATGCTAACAACCACACAGAGGGACGTGTAGTCTGGTTAGCAAATTTGTGAGACTCTAAAAGTGCTGAGATGGCTTGAACTAGGCTCTTAGTATAGTCTCTACCATGTCATAAAATCATCATCATCATATCACAAATACAGAAAAAATATCACAACTATAATTATTTACATGTCCTTTGACTTCTCCTTTCTGAGTCATCTCTGGCTGCAAGGTCTTCTTTTGTTGTTTTGTTTTTACATGTAATGATTGATGGACCAGCATCAAATACAAAGTGAAAGCTTTAATGCCAGTGATTAAATCATATGTAAGTCCAAGCGTCTAAGCAAGTGTGGTACCCTGGCTCCCATGAAGCCTTGCCAGTGTTGTATTTTTCCCCCAGTCTCAATCTGGCAGTACCCAGCGATCCCCATCCAGTGGGTGCCATCTGGCTGGCTGTGCCCCAATCAAAGAGCTCATTCTGGGGGTTAACTCAGCAGCAGCAGCGCAGTGGGGGAGGGTGTGAAGGGCAGAACCAGGCAGACCAGACCCAGGCCAGGGGGCTTTGAAGCCCCTCACCCTAGCCCACTGACAGGGGGTCTGGGCCAACCAGCCAAGGCCAGAGAGAGGGAGAGAGAAGGGCCTTTATCAGCAAACCCGAGCACAATTGTGGTGTGCAGTGTGGGAGTTGGGGGAGTTAACTCTTTGTATAGCTGAATGGATGAATAGAAGAGAAGGGCTGAAACACTAGCATGTCCCCCTCCTCACTAACCCACCCCCCCATGCTAGACCTCTGTATGTTTTAGGTCGCCCATCTCAGGGCCCCAGGGCCCCTATCCATGGACCGACCGACAGATACCATCAATTACCAAGGCCAGCCCCTGGCGACCATATGGCCGGTGGCTGTATAGGAAAGGAGCCTGTTCACTTCACAGCACCAGCCCTGCATATGCTGAAAGCCAACCCAGCAGAGATGCTGTGCAAATGGTGTGTGTGTCTTTCTGCATGTGTGTGTGTGTTATGTTCTGCACCGGCATAGTTTTGGCTAGTGTTACAGGGCTGCCTAAGTGTCAAGGGGTCAGGATTGAGTTACAGGATTGAGTTATACCTGTCTGTGTGTGTGTTTGTGTGCTCTTATACATCTGTATTTGTGGGGTCCAAATTGAATTTTAGACCTTGAAAGTGAAGAGATTTTATTAAAATTCGAAATTGTACTGTACTTCTTCAGAGGGCTGTTTGAGGGTTCAGAATCAGTTTTAAAGTAAAGATTAGAATTAAATGAAGAGCATTTAATCAAAGTCATTTCATGCAAAAATACATTCTAAAGGTCAGGCAAGACACAGTGTCCCTATGCCAATCTGTGTGCCATCTTCTTCTTCTGTGGTTATGAACACACTGTCTGCTACAAATTAACATGTACATCAGTTGTGTGTCACACTTTCACTCCTTGTCCTCAAGCACCCATGCAGGCCACGCTTGAAGTTGATGAATGTAGGAAAAGGTTCACATGCTGTCTGGTAAAGCTTTCACATGGCTGCATGTCATCATTATACAGCACATTTGTTGTTTTTATGAGCCAGTCATCAACAAGGAGCTGCGTGGGTAGTGTGGCCGCAAACAGCAACCTTAGTGAGGCATGCGAATCAGGTTGTGTGTTGCAGTTTCATAATTGGTGCAATGGAGAGGTTTGCAGGTGTGCGCATGAGATTGCAAAGACCTACATGAGATCCATGCAGCAGGCCTGAGCCAAAAACTCAATTGGGCATCTCTAACATTACCGTCTTTTAGTACAAATTCCCTCTGTGTTTTCCAGGTAAAGTGTTTCTTTGCTGAGCCCCAGGGGGAGTCTCTCGTAAGTTTGCTGCTGAGACACAAAATTGGCAATAAACACAAACACACACTACTGCCAGGGTGAAGATTTGCCTTGATTTGGCTAACTCAGACTGGACTGTGGATTTTGTCTTTTATTTCTTACAGAGTAGTCGTGTTAACAAGGGATTTCCTCAGGGCCAGTAAGAACAGGAGTAACGATTACAGGGATCAGTAAAACTTCCAATGTACATATGCACATGTAAAGTACTGAATTAAGACAGATTTGAAAAAAAAAGAAAAGAAAACGGAACCCATCCTTTAAGGTAGTTAGGGTGAGGGGGTAGGGACCAGTGTCAGTGTGAGTACAGAAGTGTCGACATACACACTGTGTGCATGTGTGCAGTGGTTCATGTTTCAGCTGCCAAAGACACCATCCTGACATGACAGCCAATCTATACACATGATCAGACACCTGTGTAACACAGAAAATTAGGACTTAAAAAGGAAAATGGGAAAATAAAAGCACCTACACTTTAGAAGTGTCAGTGAAGCTGTCTTTCTGCTCTGCACTCCAACGTCTTGAAAAGGACAAATCTTCCCAAATTCACTGTAATTTAATTAGACGTGTCTGTTTGAAATCAAACTGAAAGTGGAAAAGAAATCCTACTCTTGTTGGTCCGCCTCTACTCACTACATGCCCATTAACAAAAAACACATTGCCTTATGGGTGGGGGATGGAGGGACGGAGTTTAAACGGGGGAGAGAGAGAGAGAGATGTTTCTGTTTGATATATAATGTGAGAAAGAGCCAACAGCAAAACAAGGAAACATCTGGGTGATTAATCTTTTGGGAGGGAGGAAAACAGGGAGGCAAATAGTACCAGCCAGAAGAGGCACACATACTTGCACATGCTTAAATTTGCACACACACACATGCACACACAAACAGCTGGGAGCCAGAGACAACGATCCATGTGAGTCACAATCCTCATTAATATTATATCAAAGCCTCTTTGATTGAGGCTCTGGTTGCATTATTTTGTTGAAAAAGAAATTAGGGGAAACTTAACTATAACCACTCAGGGACCCGTTCGAACTCATGTCAGCTGTTCTCTCAAGTTTCTGGTAATAGTCGGTTTTAGTCTTTAATTCGCAAGAAAGTGTTGTTTTCATTTTTAAACCTCTACCCGAGGCACTTTTACAGGGAACATATGCTCCTCTCATCCATTCAGTAACACACATTCACACTTAAGAAGCTGCCCAGTACAACCACAGCAGTTACACTTTTTGCCACTGTGCTTAACTCCACTGGAGCAGCTGTGGGTGAAGCACCTTGCCTAAAGGAGGGAAAGTGTTACTCATTCACTTTCCCCATCCAAATTATGCCTTTCTTGGGATTTAAACCACAGAACTACTTATCACAAACCAGCCTCTGTAACCTCTAGGCTACCATACTGTTAATAGCACTACAGACAAGGTTACTGAAGATTTTTGGTGGGATGTCGTGACTCTGGAAAATCAGCTCTTCCACACTTTTGTCAGTGTGTGTTGATGTTGGTACTTCATTGGGTTCATCATTTATTCATTTTCTTAAAGTGCATGCTTTTTAGTGCACAGTATGAGCTAGGTTTGCACAATTTTACACTGAAAGTAAATCTGCATTTTTTTTTTTTTTTACTCAAATGTTAATCTAGAATGGATTCCATTTGTTCAGCATATGTTTACATTTACTAGTCTGTGTGCTAAAATTTCATTCACTTTATTTGCAGTACTGGTACAGTTTAGTGCAACTCGTAGTGTGCAGTTGTGCAATAGACTCTTTTTCATTCCCCCAGGCCCTGGGCTATGAATCCTCAAGACAGGACAGGGCACTGCTGTTTACTTTAGCTGAAGCTGACTTACAGTAACAGTAACATGCTGCAGCATAACAACCCAAGTGGGGATGAGTTGAAACTAGCACATTTTTGCTGCCTCACAACCTGATGAGATGGACAGATAGACAGAGAACATCTGCTGAGCTTAGCATATGTGCACCCACAAGCACGCACACACAAACA
Source organism: Toxotes lorentzi (assembly GCA_037833715.1). Taxonomy (NCBI): domain Eukaryota; kingdom Metazoa; phylum Chordata; class Actinopteri; family Toxotidae; genus Toxotes; species Toxotes lorentzi. Next base: position 19,624,858 of record JBBMJY010000021.1, read on the forward strand.
CACACACATACCTAGCAGGGCCTCAGCAAGCGGACTGATCCTATCGTAGTCACTGCAGGTGTCCTGTGATAGGCAACGCATGACCAGACCACACACACACGTACATACGGTATGCACCAGTGACGTTAAAGCTCAAAAAACACATAGCCCATCTCACGCACAGTTGGTACTGTGATACTGTGACCAGCCCATATTGGCACCATCTGTTGTTCAGAGGGAATTCATTTTACAACACGCAGCAATTTGACATGTAAATCACTGCCATGTTAGCAATATCTCCATATCTGCATGAGTTAGTAACTTCAGAAAAGAACAAGGCATTGTTAAATGACATGACAATGATTGTGTCAGTTGTTATTTGCATTTTTGTTTACCTTTTTAAATCATGACCACCATAAAACAACATGATGCAGATCTCATTCATCAGTTCTGTACTGTTCTAATCCCCACTATTATGGTTCATTTTATTTTCACTGCCAGTCCACAGAGAGTAGAAATTCTCTTGCAAGCCTTGTTTATGGTTGACAGGAGAGGAGATAAGCAGAAACACACACATGCACTCGCACTCACAGATATGGATGTGCATTGACCACTGAGGTGATACACCTAGTATATTATGCTGTGCATATATTAAGATATGATAAGAGTGATATACAGAAAGAAAAGTCAAAGTTGTCCTCCACTGGTTGACGGTGGAATTATTTTTTTTCATGTACATGCACACACGACACGAATGCACACATACAGACACTCACTGCTCTGTTAGTGGTGGCGGATGGCCAGTCTGAAGTCAGGGCCCGGCCCCATTGTGCTGGGGTTTTCCACTCAGACACATTGGCATTGGAGGGGTCCCGCCAGCCTCACGTGAACCCTCCTACAAAACCAGATTGCACACATAGACATGCTTTCACACACAAAAACACATGCACACATGCACTACACAATGTATTACAGAGGTTTACACAAAGTATAATTAGAAAAAGCACCTAACAAAACACATGCACAGAGGCAGGAAGTGCAGCCAGTGGCTCTTGGCTGCCAGTTCAAACCTCTCCTGTTCGTCACGAGAGCAGATCTTTTATGAATGTCCTTGCTTCAATTCAGTGGATGTTGAGTGACAGACAGGCTTCCCACTCTAAAGGAAGGGGCATCTATAGTCCTGTGTGTGTATGTGTGTATGTAAAGCTTAATCCAGGATGTGCGTGCTCTCCAAGGAGTAGTGCCCAAGGAGGGATGAGCATTGTTAATAGTTTTCTCAGGCCTTGCATTTACAGGCTTCTCCTCTGCTAATATTTTTTCAGTAATTTAATGCCTTTTATTCAGTTTTTGCATAAGATAAGATACACCTTTATTAGTCCCACAATGGGGAAACTACGTACGCTACAGCAGCAAATAGGAAGACATTACTTTTATTTTACATTTTTGTTAAAATGCAGGATTACAAAAAATGTTTTGACCTGTCATTTTATGTGGAGCTGGTGAATGGGACTGTTTTATATTATTTGGTTTCGTTTGTTTGAGTCTTGCATCTTCAGTCGCTGAATTTAAATATTTAACAAACAAGCAGTATGCTCACTCTTTGCTTGTCAGTAGCCTAAATCTCAATACTTCATCTATTCTCTTTCTCAGGTCTTTCGTTGCTGTTGACATTCATATTAAGCTGGAACAAACTGATATAAAAGCTTATCTTAATTCTGATCCATCCATCGAAAAGTCACGTCAGGTTACCTTGGATAGTCGGTGTCGGTTACCTTGTGGTGTGCAGGCTCTGGATTCAATGCTCACTTTCTTAATGAGGCCAATTTGAATTTTTACATTCATATTAAACATGTTTAATATGATTTGCACAATTGGAAACAGCACAAATCTGATTGTGTTCCTGTACCTTTAGCTGATTATAATCAGTTTATTATTATGTCCACAATCATTATAACCTATTTACAGCTTCAGTTAGGGCATGTAAACTGGGCTTTAAAAAAGCTGCAGCATTATTTTACTTCTCCGGCATCTTCTGTATTCTCATACATCTTATGAGCAATAATATTATTTTCAATAGCATCCATACTGTCAAAACTGCCACCAGTGTTTCCATTGTTGTTTTAGACAACCCCTAACCAGTTCCAACCAGAGCTGATAGCTGCTGCAGTTATTAACTACAATAACTCTCCCACAGCCAGTGAGCTGGAAGAAGTGGATGTGGACCTGAAATCCCTACTTCCCCTTCTCATTCCCATACCGCTTTCTATCCCATTCCTGTTGTGGGGACAAAATGGGATCCATCCGGTCACACGCTGTGCAAAACCACGCAGTTAGATCGTTACTGGCTGCAACCAAGCCTGATTGTTATCACTGGATAATCTCTTCTGAGAGGAGGCAATGACACACTGACTCTGTTATTCTGTGACACTACATTGCAAAATTGTGCAATACATGTATTACAATAAATTGGAGACATACTGTATTACACAATTGAAAGCTGTGAAGAGGTATGCCTTAGGCTTTGGTCCTCTGGCAGGCCACTGACAATAAAAGAAACCTCTCCAGGGGCTGTCGTTCTGGTTTGATGAAGTCAGGGAGCTTTGCTCCCTGACTTCACTAGAGCATGTGCTTTTTCATTTGGGAAAATCTGCAATTAATCTAAGGCTTATTTTGGTTAGACCAGAATAGATGACATTACAGGCTAATAGTCCGCTTTCATAGTCTGCCCATGACAGAAAAGGCTGCACTCAGGGAATATTTGTTACACAAACATAATTTGGTTACATCAGTGACTGCTTTGTACTAAAGATACCACAAAATTAAATATTGTATTATAAGTAGCAAAGAATATTTTTGTTTGTGTCATACACACATTGTATTGGTAATTGCACGTGTGCATGAGCGTTAATGCTTTTAAGGTAAAGAAAAAGACAGAAGTGTGGCATTATGTTGCTCATACATACTGACAAAAGGAAATGCATTACTGTTGTATTGGTTTGAAGGTGTGTAAAATAACATAGCTTTAGCAAGACATGTGACATGTGGGCCCCACAGTGACAGGCGAAGAGAGATGGATCCATATCATTTTCCGTATGAGCTGAGGCTCCCCTGGGCTTGTTGCTTTAAACAAATCCCTGCTCTTCCTATCTCAGTCACAACACTCCCACTGCTGTAACGCTGCAGTTCTGTGTGTGTGTGTGTGTGTGTGTGTGTGGGAGAACATGTGAGCTGCCACCAACAGCAGACTTTGTTTGTGTGTGTATGGTGTGATTGTGTGCGTGTGAAATCAATTTCTAGCGACAGAGAGGGACAAAGTGGGAGAGATGCGTTTATGACTGGGAGTCTGTGTTTGTTTTAGAGCAGTTCAGAGTTCACTTGGATAAAGCCCAAAACAACATTACAGTAGTGTTTGTATCCATTGCATCTGTTTTGATCTAGCACTATATTGATGTAAAATCCAAAATTATTTAATTTCATGTTTTTCATGACCTTTTTAATGTTTGTCAAACAGATATTTCTTTAAATGCTCATCTTCTTTAACCTCACCTCTAAATCTACTAACCAAATGGTGCTTATAATGTCTCGGCTAATTAGCATCAAACTAAACTAGCATGAACGCTTCAGTTCCAATGCAAACTCCCTTTCCTGGGTCTTGCCCTGGGAGATTGTACTACGTGGCCCAAGTGAGCGAACCAAAGCGAAGCCACATATGTCTTGCATTTGGACATTAAAGCCGACTATTATGAGATTAAATCAGGGACTTGTGATATTCGGTTCAAATCTCAGCTCCCACCAGCCCCAGTCACGCAGAGGGAACTTTCAAACTGATATTATGTTCAGTTTCTGCCAAAGCTTCACAATCAACCACAATGAACAGGAAGTGAATAAAGGTGTTTTGTCTTGAATTGTAGCACAGATTGATTTTGGCCATAGGGGAGATTCAGCTGATACTGTAAAACTTTTTTAAACCTTGGGTTAAAAGGGTTATTACCCTAAAGATAAAGCCTTTCCCCTGACATGATCTCATACGGCACACAGACGCACTTTTTTTTCTTTCCCAGAAAAGTTAGGAAAATGCAAATATCTTGACCTGAGCACTACTTGTAGATTACTATCTTTGACAAGATCAGCTTTTCTTTTTTTTCTTGTGGGGATGTTGTAGTTGACAGGGCGTTAAGGACTTGAATGGCAGGCAAATTAAACTGCTTAATTGTTTTTAAAGCAGAAATATGCCGTCATGTGTGATGAATTATCATAAAAAGGGGCCATGAGGAACGTGGTGATATTGGATATTAACGTTGTTCTTTGCACCCACTTCCTCCACTGATGAGCCTGGGCCCTGTAAAAAGCCCTTTTATTATGTGGTGAATATTGTTATATGTGCAATAAACATCACACAGAGGGGACAGAGACCTGCAACATGTTAGTGCGCTTAAGAGAGAGAAAGAAACATCTGCATGAACAAGAGTTGTATGTAGTATTAGTGTATGTGGGTGTGTGTTAGCATTTAGTTGTGTGGATTTTGTGTGTCTCATGTCTTATTCATGCATATACTCCTAGTTGCCTTCCCTGTACCGAACCTCCTGGTGCCTTTTTCAGTCAGTCTGTGTTGTTGTATGTGTGTGTGTGTGTGTGTGTTTGGCAGAGTGGGAGCTGTCCTGTCCCTGTCCCTGTCCTGTGGGCCTTTTAGGTGATGAATGACCTTCAGGCCCACTAGTGACAACTCAGCTCCTAATGACTAACTGGCTGACTGACTGGCCTTAATGGAGGAACTGCAGAGCTCTGGGAAGGCGTGGAGCAAACACGCACACACACAGCACAGGGTTAATTGTGACATGTATCCTTGCATTAAACAGAGCACACACATAAACACACACTATTATGCTACACATTACACATTCTGTAAGGGTGGGAATATATTTTTTCTGCTCTCCCTGGTGAAAGAAACACATGACAGAGGTTGTTCCTATTTATCACTGACACAAGGTCTGATTGTATCATGTTACTTTGGCCAAAGCCCTTATGTTTGGGAGACTTTGAATTTGATCCTAGATCAGATCAGTAAAAGTGAATGGCAACAGTTTTTTTTCCTAAGTCCATATTTTCCTTTCCAGGTCTGAGTCCTATTAGGCCCTTCCAAAGAAGTTGGAGAGGGAGGCTGGGGTGGAGAAAGAAGATGGAGAGAAGGAGAGAGATGGATAGAGAGAGAATGAACAGGAGTGACAGAAAGGAAAAGGGAGAAAGAAATAAACTGGGAGAGCGAGAGAAACGGTCCGGTTACTGCCTTCAGCCAGCCAACTGGGCTCGGTCCAGTTGTTAGGGGTTCTGGAAAAAGAAGCCATCATCTGCAAACCATCAACCAGTGTCCACACTTGGACTGGCTTTCAGCACCTGTCACTTGTCCTGTCAGTGTGACAAACTCAAATAAACGTCCAAAATTAATCACACCATTACCACTGAACCCAACCACTATCTTCCTCCTTTAACGACAGTTTTTAAAAAGGACTAAAAAAATCATACCCAACAGGGGATTTTTTTCCCCCCTCTTTTATGCTTTTTTTTCTTCCATTCCTTCATTTATGTTTAATTGTTACGAGGCACATGTGCGTTCATACGCAAAGCTGTCAAAAGTTTGGGTGTGGTTTACAAGCTATTTAGTCACGGTGCAGTGAGGGAGGGCAGCGCGGTTGGTCGTTTCATTGCTTGGTTTCCTCCCAAGGTCTTTGTACACCATAATGCACTGTATCTTGTATATGTAACTGTTTTTGGGTGCACACATCCTATAAGATTTAATTAAATTAGTCAGCTTCCATTCTTGGCAGATTTACACAAGTGGGCTGCTGTGACATACACCAGACAAGGCCAAGAAGTTGTAGGGTGTGAATGTGAGCTAAAGACTGATTCTTAACACCCTGTGATAGAGGTTTTTTTAAGGTGTACATGTATGTGTGTAAGAATCACTTGAGATGATTTTTAGTTATAATAAGTAATCTCATTCATCCGTTTACCTGTAATGCAAGCTCACAGAGTGGCCCCAGGGTTGGCCCGTTGGCCTGTGCAGAAACGACTGGATGAATTGCAATGAGATTTGATACATAAATCCATGGTGCCCAGAGAAAGATCATCTAAAGCCATCATCGGTCAAAATACCTAACATGCTAACCTAAGATGGTAAACATGATAAACAGTATACAGTGCCTGTTGAACATCATGTTAGAATTTTTAGCATTTAGCTACAAAATACAGTCTTACAGAGCTGCTAGCATGGCTCTAGACTGTGAAGGTGTTTCTACATGGAAACTATTTCAGCTGCGTGTTTCAGTCGTCCGTCTCCCACGATCCAATCTTGACAGGTCTGACAAGATTGGATCTGTCTCATCCTTGACTGATAGCAAGAAAGTCTTACACTAGAGGGGAAGAGAAAAGGAAATGAGCAGCTTCAATAGCTATTCCTCCTTCAGTGAGTTAGAACAGTCCTCTATGAAGATGAATGCCAGCCTACTTTAGGAGATTTGCTTCTTTTTCATTTGTCCAGCTGTCTACACAGGGCATAATGCATAATGGCTTGCGTTTCACTTACTCGTAAATTCGACCTGATGTGTATTTTTACACTTAAAGTCTATTTACTTCTGTTTTACGTGCGTAACTACAGTGATTGTGTGTTTGGCTTTGAGCGCTGCTAAAAATGCAGGTGACCTTCACTCAGAACTGTGCCTGAACTCACCCTGTGTAGACACAGATGCTGCACAGAAGCTGCTGCAGCAACTCATGCCATGCCATGCTACTTGTGTAGACAGGATTTTAGTCTTGATGTGATAGCCTTGATGTGATAGTCTTTGCATACAGGAATCTTTATTTCATTTTGGTGGTCTTTAAAAAAAAAGAGAAGTCAGTCCTCTTATGGCCTGGACTACTACTAGTGACAGCCTTAAAAGCATGGACAATCTTGAAAGACACAGTACAATCACATTTGAAGGGGTTTCAGTGCAAGCTTCTCTTAACCAGCACTACTGATGAGGGAGATGATGGGAGGGTGCGTTTAATGTCCTCTGCATTATCTTCTGTGAACCTCTGGCCATGGCAAAGTCATTGAGCACTGAGAGGAGATTTCCTGCGCCTCCAACCATATTCTGGCTGATTTAGTTCTTGTTGGACTCTGCCAGGTCTGACAAGATTGGATCTGTCTCATCCTTGACTGATAGCAAGAAAGTCTTACACTAGAGGGGAAGAGAAAAGGAAATGAGCAGCTTCAATAGCTATTCCTCCTTCAGTGAGTTAGAACAGTCCTCTATGAAGATGAACGCCAGCCTCAAAACTACAAGGAATCCAGAATAAAGAAAACTCTGAGGTCAAGATTTGTGCTGGCAAGAGGAGCAGGGAGGCTGTACAGCATTACTTTGTGTTGACCAGATGCAGGCTATACATATAATTTTTGGGCCGATTTGTTGTTTTTAGTCATTGAAAACCAAAACACATTTACTTTCTCTGCAGTGTAGAGTATTATAGGCTGTAACGAATCTCCGGTGGCTAATCTTTCTCATCTTTTTCATGTCCCCAGAATCCCCTTTCTGTTCAGTGAGTTTAGAATTCTGTTTCTATTTTTATACTTTTTTGATGGGAAAAAAAAATGCACTCAAAAGTATGCTGTGCAGCCTAAATGTTGCTAAAGTGGGCCAAGAACCTAGTGTGTGCAGTCTTTGTGCAGCCGTGTGGTCGTCTCTATTGTACTGTATTGTATTGTGTTGTGAAGTTTTTCCATGCTGGGTGTTTCCATAGTTTTACTGCGTTGCAGGTGTGTTTATGGTGCAGCAGGTGCTGCTGGCTGCCATGCTGTGCAGCGACAGAGGGAGGGTGTCATGGCCAATATACGAGGGAAAGAACCTCTCACACATGGCACTGGTATTGTAGGCCTCTGGAAAATCCATTTAAACACAACACAGCCTGACACACACTCACAGCGAATCCGAAGACATGCACATAAGTCACATAAATACACAAACGCATGCATGAGGAGAGAACACATGTGGAAGTGAGGAGACACTTTGTTTTTCACATTCAGACAAGCACACACACACACAGATTAAATGTCAAACAGTGGCTTGTTCAGAACATGAAAGAAGCTGAAAGTCAGATTTCTTGAAAATAATATATTGTGAGGATGAGGAAGGATGAAAAACGTCTGTGTGTTTTGTCCAAGTGACTGTGAAGTGAAGTGTGCATGAAAATCAAAAAAGCCTCCATCATCTGTTTAAATCTGGAATAACTTCACTTCTTCCTGTACAGTCTACCACATTAAGTTGACCATTATTTAATGTGAATAAAACATTATCCAGCTTTTAAGCTCTAGGGTATAACTTCAAATTTATACATATATAGTTACTTAACTCGTCTTGATATAGTAAAATCCATCAGTCGTTGCATCAGACAGAATGCAGAGCTTTTTCTGCCTTTTTCTCTCTCATTTTTTTTTCCTTTGTCTCTTTCACTCAGTGTCAAGGTCACTGCAGTTCAAGTTTTCTGTCCTCTCTGTAGGGGGCACTCTCTCTCTTCCTCCCTCCCTCCCTTCCTCTGTCATGTTTCTCTCCATGTACTTTGCTGTTAAGGTTTCTATTCTTTTCTCATTTTTCTTTCTGTGTCACTCACACACACACACTCACACACTGTAGCCGTGTAAACAGCAGAGGTGTTTTTGTCTGCGTGGGCAAGAGGCCTTTTTTCCCACTGACTACAGCTAGGTTGCATTAGCAGACAGTGGGATATATGAGCATGTCTCAGTGACATAAGGGTCATGAGGGTTGCCTGAAACAGTGAACACTCATGCTTTCTTCTTGTAGTGTGAACCCAAGTCTACTTTCCCGAAGCAGTATTGTTGACCCGACTCTCGGCTGTTGTGTCTTCCACTCAAATAAATCCCCAGCTCGTTATCACAGAGCAACAAATATTTACGTCTACCCTAAATCTCAGAGAAACATTCTCATGGCCTTTCTGATTGGTTATATCATCCGCAGTCCTGCTGTGCCAGCACAAGTTCATTTTTAGTCATGAATCATTGTCCAGTAAGACTCCTTTACTGACTCTCCTTTGTGCCCGTGGGGCTTGTGGGTAATTACTATATTTACGTCCTGTTGGATGGAGCCAGGCTGGCGGTCACCTGGGTAGCTACACAGGTATTCCTGTCGTACTATGTAATTTTCATTTTATACCAGAGGCAAGCTAAATATTTGCATTCCACCGCAGGACGAGCCTCCCCCACAAAATGTGAACTCTCCCACCATATAAAACTTCCCCTCGCCCTCTGAGAAATGTTGAGGTGTTTGTGGCCCCCCAACCTGCCATTACACCATCGGGTGATATCATGGTTAGGGTTTATGTGAGAGGGTGGAAACTAAAAGGCTTTGGTGGCGTATTTCTACGCGTAAATGTGTGTGTTCCCATTATGTGTCAGGTGAAGTGGACAATTCCCAACAGAGGAGGGGAAGAGAGTCACTTCCTCTTGAGACTTTGATGTTGAGACTCATTTCCTGTCGTCTCCGTACTAGAAAGAGCAGGGAAGGGGAAAAAGAACATGTTCTTTTGAACGGGCTGCCTTTGTTTTGGCTAGAGGCCTTTCTCATTACATGCAGAATAGTGATTGCGCCAGTTGGGATTGTGTGAGCTTCAAACTCATCAAAGTTGGAGAGACTTCCATATTTCAGTAATGTTTTTCCAAGGTTAATTTTACGGATGACTACTGTGACATGGGAAAATATTGTTTCAGAACAAATGAGTGTTCATTCCACTCCATCTCTAAAAGTGTCATTCGTTAGACACACAGGTCCAGAGGACTCAGGGAAGAACAATTTCTACATTTATAACCCCTCTGTAAAAAATATTGAGACTGAGAATCTTTAACCGGCCTCCAGGGAGCTAACCAGAACATTCTGTTATTGTTTTCAAGGAAATAATCCGTTAACAGTAGGATGCGCTCCGCTGGCTGCCTTATTTATTTCCTTTCAGAAGCAATTAGGGCCTGTTAATTAAGACCATAATATGCAGGCTGAAGTTGTGCTCCAGGCGTAGCCATGGCACTTAACCTGGCACGTTTCTAGGAAATGAAATGGTGAAGTTTAATCATTCATTAGAAATGGAAAAGACGAGTCAGTAGGGGAGACCTGGTCTTAATCTGTGAGGGAAGCACATTGAAGTTGTTCTTCATCGTGAAGGAAGGCTGCTTTGGCAACATTATTCATGAAGAAGATTATTCTCAATTAAAAAGGTTGGTTTTGACTTCATCAAGTCCAAAATTCAATATATAATAGATGACACCACCTCACCGACAGAGAAAAAACACTTAATTTGGCCGTAGGTATCTCATCAAGTAAATATCCTTTGAAGCTGTGTGGCTTTTCTGGTGGAACAAGACACTTACCAGTCATTTGTGATCATGGTTTGATGGAGCGTGATGTCCAGTGGACCAGGTGACAGATGTTGGTGAGTTTAGGCTCGTCTCTGATGGTGGAGTCGCCACTAATGAACTGTCAGTGCTGCAGTTGTGACAGCCCTCAGCAAAACAGGACCACAGAGAGTGAGCTGCTGCACCACTTTGAAATGTCAGTGTGTCTGTACCAAAATGTGGAAGTGTCAATGTGTTGTTGTGTATCATCAAATATGCAGTGTCTGTGTCTGCACGGCTTTTTTCTGATGTATTGCTAATGCACTGTACATATGGAATCATATTTGAGAATGCACCCTTTTGTTGTTAAAGGAGATATGAGTGTGTGTGTGTGTGTGTGTGTGTGTGTGTGTGTGTGTGTGTGTGTGTGTGTGTGTAGAGTTGTCCAGGGATCAGCACACCTGTAGGTGGGTGTTCATTACAGCAGGCCTGAGTGATGGCTTGGCCTATGGGAGGCTGTTGTTCATTGTCATCTCCCTTCACTTAATTAGACCTCACTCACAGGTCAAAGGAGACCACTGAAGGCCCCCTTGTGTGTTTGTGTGCGCACATACATGCACATTTTTAAGATTTAGCTTTGTACTTTATATGTGGCCAGGGGATACACAAGTGTGCACATGTACACACAGCTACTCAGGCACACGCTGTATCTACACCTCCTCACCTCATCACCAAACCACCTGTGCATAATTTTAAGGCGGATTAGACTGGCACAGGCTGCCCCTTGTTTCACTGATATGTTGAAATTACACCTCAGTAGTTGTTCAGAAACAGCAGCGTGGAACCAAATGTCTCTCTGTTACCATCTCTATCAGGGACTTTTACTCGAAGAGATTAGCAGTTGACTCATTACTGGAAATACTATAAGCAGGCGTCATTGTTGTGAAATGACACTGAGCTCCACTGAAGAAAATTTCTATGCAACTGACAAAACTTTTCCTGTTTTATAACAGATTCTCTAATTTTTAGACCGAATACACTCACAGTATGTATAATGCAAAACATTGCATGAGTGTTGGGACACAAGGGCTGAATATATACTGTGCACAAAGAGCAACCTATTTTTCATCACTGATCATTTTATGCTTAATCTTTCCCTTATTTGAAAGTTTTGAAGATTGTGCAGTCTGCATGTGTTCTTCTCTTAGGTGTTCATGTCATTGAAAAAAATGTAGACACAGATTCACATACAAATGTTACATGTTACAAATTTTAATTCAGAGTAAAACAAAGAGACTTGTTGGGACATTTTTTACAGTGTAGATGCCTGTGCAGGTCGTTCTCTGTGGCATGTGTGCTGGAGTTAAGCTGCTTATTAAATGACATCGCTATACCCCACCTTGGGCCTGGACCCACTTGGCCTCCAGTGAGGAGAGAAGAAAGAGCTTGAAAGTGAAATAGGAGCAGTGAAGGAGAAAATAGAGGGAAGAGAGGGTGTACAGTATTTTTTGTGGGGAGAGGATGTGAAGAATTAAAAAAATGAAACTGAGTGTGGCTGAGGTGTGTGCTGCAAGCTTTCAGTATGAGTGTTTGGGTCTGTGTGTAAGTTTCTATGTGACTAAAAGAGAAACATAATCACATTCATTTAAGTCATGCTTGAACTATGACTGTTGTCTTCACAGAAATTAGTCGACAATTCAGATATTAACATGCTTCCAAAGCTGCAGTATGACTGCAACAGAATTTAACTGCAAAGATGAGATTCACTGAATAAATAACCCATTCAGTCAATTTAATCTATATGGTGATCCTCAAGTTAATTTTTATCATGCACACTTCCTCTGCACTGGTAGCATTACAAAAGTAGAGATTTCAGGGGTAGTAGTGGGCACTCCCAGCTAATAACATTTCATTTAATGGAGTCTCAGTAGTGCTTCTGCTCTTTGCTCGCTAACTTATGCCCATCCGCTCCCTTCAACGCCACTCACATGTGCTCTGGCATCGCGTCTGGGGGAGGTGAAAGATGAGGAGGAGGAGGAGGAGGAGAGGGTGGGTGTGTGGAGCAGGCGGACTCCTTTAGCTCCTCTTCCCTTCCCTCTTTCAGACCTGTCAGGCAGGCGGCCAGGGAGTAATGTGGAAATGTGGCTGGCTGGCGTCGACTTGATTAAGTCTGCGCACGTGTCTCTGCAGAGAGGAGACCCCAGGCTTAATCACCCCTAGCCCTGACACTCTCCTCCTCCTCTTCTGCTCCCTCTGTCTCTCTTTTTCTCTCCATATCTTTTTTTTCTTTCTTTTTCTCTGTCCTCCTCGTCGGCTGCCTCTCCCTCTCACTCCTCCCATTCTAAGGCTGAAGGCAGGATTTTTTTTTCTTCTCTGCCCTTTTTTTTTGCTGATTTTCGTTTTTCAGTGCTTTTTTTTCCCCCTGCCCTCCTCGCTCCCTGTGTGTAACTGACTTTTCTTTTGTTTGTGACGCCCTTCTTTCACTCTCTTTATCTTGCACTCTTTCTCCCACTGCCCTTTCTCTCGCTCTCTCCCTTTTCTTGCACCACTCCCCCCAACCCCTTTCTTTCTCTGTTGTTTCTATGTGCATGTGTTCGAGGCTGTCTTTGTGTGCATATGTGTATCCTTATCTGTGAGAGGAGCGTTGAATACACATATGAGCTTTTGTGTGTGTTGTATGTGAGGTTGTGTTTCCCATAGTGCAGTTGTGGGCACCATGCAGCGGTGGACAAGCTCCAGTCTTGACAGCTCCAGGCTACCTCACCTCCTGCATGGAGAGGATTTCATCTATAAAATGTCCTCCCTCCTGGACTGGCTTCAGGCCAACTAAAGCATATACAAATCTCTACTTTAAGATCCTGCACCCAGCCACAGACAGTGTCATCTACTTAGCTTTTGCATTTACCTATGAACATTATTATTTGTTGAATTCACATTAAGTTGAAATGCAGTAATGTCACAGCAGGCTTAGGTTTAGGCAGTTTGTGGTTTATGATTAAAATGATCAGAACAGAATGACTTTTTATCTTTAAGGAAGTATTGAACAAAACAGTACATTCTCCTATTCAAACAGAGAGTAGTGATGTGGGAAGAGCTGCAGGTTCTGGAGGTATTTTCACATCCTCCAAAATATCAACATGGAAGGCTCCTGGCTAATTTAACAAGTAATGTTATGTTCATAAGTTATAAATAAACATTTAATCTTTTTTCTGTCACTGTGCCATGGCATATGGCTGTAAATGCTGTGGAAACACAAGCCTCACTGGCCTTTGCTTTGGTGTACATGCCAGCCAAAGTCACAAATCAGAGCTGTAACAAATTCAAAATACTGGCTCCATCTAAAATTGTACATGGGATCTTTTTTTTCTCTTTTTTTTGTTTCTGAGTCTGATTTTTTTTTTTAATATATCAACCCCCCCCCCAATTATTTTTTTTGTATTGATGATTCGATACAAAATTGTTTTTTGTGACCATCTCTGTCTTGAAAGTTCCTCAACTGCCATTGTCTGCACAGGAAATACAGAGGACTTTTTATTTCAAGACCCTGTCTGCCTGACCTCACTCCTCTCATTTCACCAGGTTCAGTAGGTGTGGGTGCACAAACACTTGTACAGTATAAACTGTAGATGCTTACTGTACTGCAGTAATGACAATGGCAGCATTCAAAATTTCAATTATTCCAATCTTCTTTACACTGTCTAACTCTGAAGTGGTGATCCAGTATAGCATTTTGTGTCAGCAAATAAAAAGTTAGAAATGATAACATTTCCAAAGTTATTGTTATCCAAGGTATATTTATTTTGCCTGTTGAAGTTTGGAAATTTGGAGGTCAGTGGCAAGCTGTGAGTGACAGTTTGTTTTCGGGAGTGGGTGGGAGGGGGGCACACAAGGCAGTCCTAACCCGAGATGGCACAGCACAGTGGGCTTTCCAAAAGCAACATGCCCAGTCATCATTTTACTCACACACTCCGAGATAGACAAGGCCCTGTGCATTTTGCCAAGAGGGCCTTTGCCATGCTTATACACACACACTTTTAGTGTCAGCACACACACACTCAAACACACACAGACCCTGATGCCTGCACCTTTGGCCATGCTACCTACCTCTGCAGTGAGTCAGCAGGCTAGCGTGGCAGCGGCAGCAGCAGCAACAGATGCAGGGCCTTTGCTCCATCCATCACATGCTGTCGTTATCCCAGTGTGCTAAATGATTCTATTAGCACGTCATGCTGGCCCCTCAAAGCTCCCACTGTTCCCACCTCCACAATGTGGTTCCAGCAATCTAACCCATGCGTTGATAATTTGCCCTGAAAAATTGGCCGGGGACAAGCATCCAATTATGGCTTTGCACCCCGTTCCCAGGGCCTCGTTTCAGATAACTGCTCTCATAACCGAGCTCTTTGAAAACAGGATGAATCCTGCGCTACTTCTGCTTCTCCTTCTCCTTCTTCATTTTCTTATTTGGGCTGTTTTAATCCTCTCTATTTTTTCTTCCCCATCCCTCGTGGTCTCCAACTTTTTCTGTTTGATGTAAACATTACTGACACAGTCACTCAGTGTTGTATCACGCCAAAGTTAGGTGAAGCATGCTGACAGATAGCAGCCAATCTCAAGTTAGTTTAGTATTATGACAAATAAATGCCTCTGAGCTTCAGCCTGTCATTTAATGCTCTGGGCTCTGAGCCAGTGTGTCTGTTTTTCCTGTCTGTCAGTGTGGAATAGTGCTGGAAGTCATTTTTCATCATGTTCATTACCCTGGCTTGAAGACTGCATCATGTTATTAGGTCACTGTTGTTAAATCATGGTAGTATTACATCAGTTACAATGAATTGTGCATGTCCTTGCAAAATTCTCTGTATGTCTCAAATTTGTGTGCTAACATTTGACTAAGTGACTATTAACTGTCCCAGAGTTTAAATGATTTCTTAAATCTTCATGATTGTTTGACATATTATTATTATTATCAGAAAACAACATATGTATTGTTGAGTGTTTTGTTTGTATTTGGAGTTGGGCTTATAAATTGGACACTCAGTTCAGTGTGTTCTGTTTTGAAGGTTGGCAGCAGCTCCTGTCTTCAACATTGTCCCAAATGTTCTGGCTATTGTTTATTCTCCCACTCAAATTAGAATTTGTGTCTTTCGGAGCACAGTCTCAAGAGCAGAAGATCTGGCTGCTCACTGTTGTAGAGCTTGGAAAAATAATGCAAGTATCACCCAAAAGGATTTTAAACCACATGGGAACTATATTCAAACAGCTTTCAAACATGTTCAAAGAATAGGCAAAAGCAAGTGATATATTTTTAACTTGATGTCAAAAGGGGTGCTACATGTTCAAACTCACACAACACAGAACACAGTGTAAATGAAACTCAAAATGCTGACATGACATGGCCAGATTTTACCATGAGATAACATCAATACTATCCAGGGGCCTCAAACAGTATTCAGATGTTGTTGAAACAGCTGACCAACAGCACTCAGACCAGTGATGATACAGGAATAAAGTGTTCAGCCAAAAGTGTGTAATATTTAGAGCAGCTTAAGAGCATTGATACAGGCCCATAATTCACCCTGACACACTCCCCTCTCACATCTCATCTCACCAGGGAACATTAGGAGGGTCAATTTGACCAATCATAGACCCTGCAGCACCCACCGAGCCCTCTGATCATCTTTCACCTCCTCCTGTGCCTGTGAACTCTCAGTGTACAGTCATCTGATCCCACTATAGCAGCAAGCAAGAAGCAGTTCCTGACCTGGGCTGCTTACACACTCGGAGAGGTGGGGTCATAGCCTGTAGTCAGCCTTTTAAATGGAACAGTGTTCCTCATTTTGTTCCCTTGTTCTCTGTGCGTCATACAACACCACACTGTACTTATCCTATTGAAAACTTAAAACTGACCCTTGACTGTTTGACTGTATTTAGTTAATGTAACTTTTGAGAGCAGGAAAAAGAGAAAAAAGACAGACTCCTTTCTCTCTTTCAAAAAAAAGCACACAAATTCAAATTCAAATTTCCAACATATCAGTTACACATATATATTTTGTTGTTAATAGTTTTTGTTGTTCTGGGATTTGTATGATCTTGCTCTTAAGACTAAAGTCAAGTTTTTAGGGAGCAGAGCCTTAAGTAAGCCAAGTCTCATAGAAAGTGAGTGGAGAGTGAGTGGAGAGAGAGTTTGGAAGTGTCAGCTGTTTTCAGCTTTCCTATCTGTCTGCCTACCTGCCTGTCTCTCTGCCTGTGTGTCTGGACTGTAATAACTGTCCTGGCGGGGACAGACATGGAGACAGAGGCTGTCTAATTGTACGGTGGACCAGGAGCGGAAGCTGTTAAAGCAAGTCTGCCAAGACATTCTCAGCCTCATCTGCTGCCATAAATCCCTCCTCTTCACTACAACTTACTACTGTTAACGCTACCCCTCCCTCCACCACATGATCTCTCTCTCTCTTTTTCTTTAGACAGTCTCTCTCTTCTTTCTGATCACTCTGCCACTTTCTCTTCTTCTCTTTTCTTGCTCCCAGCATAATGTTACTTTATTATCTATGCAGGCTGATGCACAGAAATTGAAGAAACTAGAATTTGAGCAAGTTGAAATATGGGAAGAAATGAGCGTGAGTTACAGAGGGGTGTGTTTGCTCTTAGCTCGCCTCATATGTTTTATTACTGTGCTAATAAATGAAAACCAAACTAAACCAGAGAGAAAAAGAGACTGGGGGTTGTTCATTGGAGGACATTGGAAAGAAGTTTGCAACATTGTGTTTGGCCAAACCTCTCAGCCATATCTCTTATCTGAAGTCCTCCTCTCTCCTGACTCACACTGGATATGCATCATTCTCTCATTGGCCTTACTAAAAACCGTTAAACATACTGAGGTGGAAATGTTCAACAGGTTTAAGACTAACATGTGCTTCCTTTCCCTGGTTTTCCCACTTTCTCTCATTTACAAACACACACACAGCAAATGCTAGTTTGCCATTAGGGAGGCCTCCCTTAGCTGAAAGCAGGAACAAAAAGGCTGACCACTGTAGAAAGGCCTAATTAAACAGCAGTCTTTAATGTCAGTCAGCCCCAACCACACATGAATGAAAGAATAATGCTCTTTTGAAAAGGAGCACAGTTTTATAATCTGAACCCATTGGCTTATGAAAGGGAAGCCCCTTAGCTAAGAAGGCCCACAGGTCACCCTCCATCTCTTCCTTTCTCTCTCTTTTTCATTTTTCTTCTTCCCTGTTCTCTCTTCTCCTCTGTTTCTTCTTTGTCCTCCTGCTGGGTCCATAGCCAGGGTTAAGCCAGGCTGAACATGGGCAGGTCTGTGACCGCCACCCCCAGGGACGAGGTTGTGCTAATAGTCCCTGGACATGCACACACACACACACACACACACACAGCACAACACACATGAACAGCCGTGTGTTGGCATGACCAACCACTGGGCTCATGTGCTTGGATTATCAGAGTGCTATGAAAGAGAAACAGCCAATTTAATCCAAAGATGGTGGCTGTAGTGGGACTAAGAGCGGAGAGGAGGGGGTGGGCTCAGGAGCCTCAGTGCCAGGGGTTATCCCAGAAAATGACTGGGAAAAAAATTCAAGGGTCCAGTGTGCAGCCCCCCCAACCTCACCTCACTGCTCTCCACCCCCCAAAAACATTCCCACCCCACGCAGGAGAGGGGACCCCCCGACTAACTGCAATAAATAGATTCTTTCTCTAACATGCCTAATCCTGCTAAACAGCAACAAATCCTATTAGGCCATGAATTATAAATCCTTCTTCACCACCTCACCCCCCCCCCCTCCCCCACTGGAGAAACCCAATCGCCCTCCTGTCTTCAGAACATGCACGCGCATACCCCCCCACACACATGAGAACACACTACATCTCAAGAATGTTGATCTTAACACGGAGGGACTGTGAATTTGTTGGATGTCCATGCCTTGGTATGTATGTCTACGTATGTGCTTCTTTGCTTTCAGTTACACTGGATGCTGGTGCATGTGGCCCTTTGCAAGACTTAATACTCCCCACTTGTCATTCTGGACCAAATCAGACAGCCAGACTTTAAACAGATACACCAAAACATGTGCAAGCAAAGATACTTTAATACACCGGGGCCAGAAATTAAAATGCTAGTAGTAAAAAGTAAAAATGAGGGCTAAGTAATGCTCCCAGTAAGAATTAGTATGCCTTTACACATGACTCCTGTTATATATTATTTGTAATCTTCAAATATTAGGCCACTCAGTTGTACTCAACTTGATCTACATGAGTTTACAAGTGACCGCCTTGAAAAATAGAACTTGTTGGCACCTTATAGGGCAAAGGAAAAACATCAAACTACTGTATATAGGCCTATAACCCACATGTAATAACAAAAAACTCTAGGCCCAAAGCATGCATTGGATGCATCTAAGATGTCAAGGTGCAGTACATGGAATATGCCCATCCAGAGAGAGAAATTTGCTGCTTTTCTGGACAGCTGACGTGATATAGGACAGTGGCTCATTCCAACTAGTTGATGCAGTGACAGTGTGTGTTAAGAGTGTGTGCTGGATGTGTGGAAAATCAGTTGCATGAGGTGGCATGAGGTGTTACAGAAATGGTTGAACACAATGGCTGAAAAGGCACCATTAGAAGCACCAAATCAAAAATCTACTCTGACACACCTTAGGCTGAACATCTAGATCAGAAGGTCTGGAACCAAAAAAGGGGGTCATTAACCCAAAATCTGTCCAACTCTCTAATTAGGCTCCCTTTGAAGAACAGTTACAGCCACATCCACCTCTTTAGGCTACACCTTAGGCGTGGAACATTAACCCTCAGAC
Organism: Toxotes lorentzi; assembly: GCA_037833715.1. Taxonomy (NCBI): domain Eukaryota; kingdom Metazoa; phylum Chordata; class Actinopteri; family Toxotidae; genus Toxotes; species Toxotes lorentzi. Next base: position 19,644,034 of record JBBMJY010000021.1, read on the forward strand.
CCTGAATTAGCCTGGCCGCATCTATGAGGTAGCGATTGACCCAACCTTTTTTTTCTTTTTAGTCTTCTTCGTTCTTTTTTTTTTTTTTTTTCCACTGGCCCAATTTGTTGATGGCAGGAATTGCAAGAACATATCTTCAGGGGACCGACTGTAGGATTCACTGGTGTATCAAATGAATATTTAAAGTGTATTACAATATACAGAAAAAAATATGTTTTATGCTAGAACCTATGGGAATTTTTGTCTGTATTTTACAGATTACAGTCTTGTTCCTTGTGGTCTTCATACTCTTGCAAAAAGCGTTTTTTCCCACGGCTGTAGTTTTTCATTTTCTCGGCTGTCTAACTGGAAACCTCCTCGCCCAAATCTTTTAGTTAATTTGGCAGTTAGAGTTGTGTCAAGAAGAGTTCACCAGTCATTAGTGTACTTGTTAGAAGTGTGCTCCTCTTCAATCTTCTCTCCATGTGGTGGGAAAAAGTTGTGTCTGTCTCTGTTCTCCTCAAATAATGACAGGTTGTGAGACTTGCCATCATTAACATTAAACATTGGAGGGACTTTTCTGAGGTCACAGGGATGTCGACCATCTCTCCAGAGGAGTTATTTTCATTGGTGGGATTCTTACACAAGCATCTGCACTTTTATTCACAAATACCTTTAGATTTATGTGGCGTGTGTGTGTGTTAGGAAGGAATACTTTCTACAAGCAACCCCATCTCTAATGATAGAAATCCCAAGTATATATCACCACAAAATTTAAATCATCTGCTCATTGACCAAGGGTTTGTTTCCTCTCAACACTCTTTGTCAAAGTCAGGAAAAAAAGTTTGATCAGATAATGTGGGCTACACTGTGGAAAAGAATGTGTGACAGAAATGTTTGTAACAGAAATACAGGAGGTGATGTGATTGCGAATCTACAGTATCTCTGGCCTCTCTCACTTGTTTTTTCTCTTTCTCTCTGTGGCCACACACATCAAACATGGCACACTCTCTCTGTTCTCTCTTTGTCATCAGCTCTTAATGGGCACAGGGCTTTGATGTGGCTTGGTTGCTGCTATTGTCTCCAGCATGTCTTGATCAGTGTCCATTGATCTGGGAATGAGGGACATGAAAACAACTAGGGGCAGACACATGGGAAGGAGGGAAACTATTGTATAAGAAGCCATATTTAACCAGCTGCGTCTTGCTGCATGCCATGCTGTTGAGTCTTTAAGGTTCTGCATATGTCAAGTTCCATCTTAAGATGAAAGGAAATGCAAATAAATCGCAATGACATTTTGAGAAAAACTCATGGTACCGGACAGTGAAACTTCAATGAATTTGCAATCATAAAACAATGATTTGATCAGCATTAACAACTAACATTTACAGTAAGAGTAATGGTCAAAACCCTCTTCTATGCTTATTCAGTTGTCCGGCAACAGAAAGATATTTATATGAGAGCAAATCACAGCGGGGGGTGGGGAGGGGTGGGGGTGGGGGAGTTAAAAACAACCTGGACACACCAGTGTGAACACATGTCCTTTTCACATACAAAAGGCATTTTCTCATTTATTTAGTTTATCACAGATATAGTCTGAGAAACGGGTATGTCACTGGGGTATTTCTTGCATTGGAAGTCATCAAAGCCCATTCATTTAAAATCACTGAATGGTGAAAGTTGGCTGTTGTGATTTAGTGTCTTAGCAGTACACCCTTATAATCCTTACCAAGGCACCCTCTGGCACGCCATCACTTTTAGATCAAACATGCCCGAAAGAATGTAGTCGTCTTATCCCTGCAAAGATATGATAAAGGAATGTCTGTTTTTGTGGAGAACAGAAGAAGAGCACATCTCTTTGATGGACCAAAGCACCAGTCATAAAGCTTATCTCACACACTCACACAAACATGCACACAGGTCAGCTGTCTTGCTGGGCTCTGACCATAGCACATTGATGTCTGAGGCTGCTTTCTTCTGACTGACTCCAAGGTTATTGCAGCGCACCATGGAAGCACAGGATATTTGACAGTCCCCTGCCAAAGAAAGAGCAGAGGGGGTGGGCAGTAAAGGAGAGTTGCCATTGACAACTCTGAGATCTCCAAAGTGACCATCTAAAATGAAAAAAGAGAAAACTTATTAAGGGGAAGGGTTCAGGGGAGGTCATGGGGCTAAACCTGTCAGAGCCTTTCAAGAGAGGGACAAGAGCAGTTCATGACTCCATCAAGTATAGCTTGCCACATGACTTGTACAGTTAACCTAATGAAGAACAGTGAGTCTGTTGAGAAGAGCTAGAAGTTGGGGTTTAATCCGTCGAAAAAAGAAAATACACACAACCGGCCTTCCCAGTAGAGAATGAATCATACAGCGCAGGACAATGGAAAGAATATTGAAGTCGTCGTGGGTGAGATCTGAGCTGTGCTGACTCAAGAGGAGTACCCAGGATATACTGCTTGTCAAATCTTCTACACACATGAAAAATAAACACAAAGAGGAGAAATACAGAAGGGGAGGCAGAAGGAGATGAGAAAGAAGCAGAGTCAGAGCTGGCAAGTGTTTGAAGGGCAGCATCAGCAGAGAGATGTGGGAATTACATTCCTTCAGTTCCTATGTGCCAAATGTTTAATAGGGGGGGATAATTCCTTCTCCTCATCGGCGATGGAGAGCAAGGAGGTCGGGGTGGACTTTTTTTTTTCCTAAAATAGGGCCTCAGTCTCTTTGTTTGGTATTATTTGTGTGCATTTCCTCCTATAGCTTGGACAGGCTTTGCATGGAGGGCAGGAAAAAAGACAGCAGCCCGACAGTCTTTGATGTTCAGGTTTTATGGTCCCATGTCAACTTATTGTCTGTTAAGTTCTTTTGTTGTTCCTCTGCCTAATTAAGACCTCAGAGCGACTTGTTGACTCCACAAAGACCCTTGTTTGGGGAGGGGGAGGGTGGTGTATGTGTTTCTGTGTGTCAAGGGTGTGTGTGTGTATGTGGGTGTGTCTGCTTTGACTGAGACGTAGCTTGAGAGACGTGCTCAAAACATCACACACATGCATTACCCTCTACATACAAAAGCATAGGCTTTGAAACAAGAATGGGGGCATTCATTTTGTGTTTGAGAGCCTTTTAAGTGGAGAACTTATCTCTAGCTGCAGTCACGCTCAGAGTAACAGCAAAGAGCACTTACTGCACACACATATGCAAACATGCAGTGCATTCTGAAAATTCATTTGTGCATATCATTACACACAGTGTATATGCTCCAGACAAGTGTTTGGTCCTAGCAGTAATTTTAGTATTTACACCAAACCTAAGCATTTTTTCTTTCACTTGTGTTTGCAGTAGCACCTTATTGTTTTTCATTCCCTGTTCATTTCTGCCATCTTCCTCTGGATCTGTCCAGCAAGAATCTGATGACGTCAGTTTGCTGTAAATCCACCTTCTCAGCAGATACGCTGCACACAGACACACACACACCGTCTCGTGGCTTACCAGCTTAACTTTGATGTCTGTGATACCAACAGATGGCTGAAAGGTCACCTGTCTCTGAGACATACTCGACATGAAATAGAAGGCAGGGAGAGAAATGGGCACAAAAGCGGGGAGCAATGGAAAGTCCTGCTCACTCAGAAGACAGGAGCTGTTTTTACTATATATTTTCATTCAAAGACATCCATAATATGCATCCTGGGTGCTTTATATCACTTTGTGTTGGAACAAAGTCTGAAACAGTGCATTAATAAACATATAAGGGTACATCAGCATTTTAATGTATTAATACTATAAAGGTGGACAAGCACTTGGCAGAATGAAAGGGAGTTGTGAGTTATGGACCACAGCCTCTCTGAGCTCTTGCACTGATTCATAAACTTGACCTTCTGACCCCTGAAACTGATTGTGCTTAGTCTAACTCATCCATAGACACACACTTTGAAGAAAGTAAAAATGGGTTTGACTCAGTGTTTAGGCCTTTCCAAGTTGATTCATGGGACAGAAAACCTGATGATAGCTCACCAACATTAGCATTAGACCCACAAGTGCAGCTGTTTGTCATTGCAGATGGGGTCGTAAGGAATTCCTAAAAGTCATATTCAGACTACTTAACTACTTAACTCATACTTACTTAAACAACAAACACATTTTATAGTGTCATTAATATATAATGTTTTTGTAGCTTCCTCCATGCCCTTGAAAATGTAATACAACAGTATGCTGTTCTCAAATTCACATGACAGTTTGACAGCCCTTTAACTGCTGGGGTCCTGGGAATTTTGGAACCTAAAACCAGGGTAACTGACAAGGTTAAGAAACCCTGTTTATCAGATGTGATTTTTTTTTTTGCTTTGTATGTATGTGTGTGGCTGTGACCATCTATATGTAAACTCCAGGTATTTGCATATTTTTCAGTCACTCGCACCAGTGAAATCCAGTCATTTACCAAAATTTAGTGTTTTCTCATGATCCATTTTCACTCATAGCATCCAAACATGCTTCTGTCACATATGGCACCCAAGGACATGTTTCATCATTTTCTGACAAATCTGACAAATAAACCAAAGGTTTTATTTATCAGAGTGCCTCCTTCACAAAACAAACACGCCATACAGGCACTATGATATGCAAATATGAGTTTGTGTGTGTTGTTTGCATCCAGTGGTTTTTGTTTCAGGGTTTAGCTCCTTACCAGTGGGTTTCCCTTTGTGTTGACACAGATGTGCTGCTTTGAGCCGAGGGGACGTGTGTTTTGGGTTCCTCTTAATGCAAACTGAGTCTGGTTTTCTTCTGTTTCACTTTGCAACAGGTTGCAGATTCATAGTTGTGACCGATAATGCTGGATCAGAGAGTGGGGCTTAATCCGTGTTGACACTCATTGTTAGAGGTTAAATGTATATTTAATGTACATGAATGCATACCTGTAGATGTATGTGTGTTCGATCCTTGAATGCAGCTGGGGCCAATTAGACTAGACGTGGAGCGTGCAGCCCTCTTTGTCTTTTTTTTTTTTTTTTTTGTTTTCCTTACAAAACAAGCCACTTCACATTTTACTGCAAGGAAACATCAGTAGACTTAACCAACAAGTGTTTTTCTTTTAGACTAAATCTTTCTCCCTTTCTATCACAGGTTGTCCCATGCCCAGAGATCAGCGGTAAAAGTTCTTCGCAGAATGCAGTACTTTGTGGCCAGGAAGAAATTTCAGGTAAGCAAGAGGAAATCCAGAAGAGAGAAACACCACAGAGTTAAAGAGAGCAAGGGAGGAGGAGACAAGGAAATGAAGAGAAAGACAGGTTCAGAGTGAGAGAAGTGTGTGTGTGTGTGTGTGTGTGTGTGTGTGTGTGTGTGTGTGTGTGTGTGTGTGTGTGTGTGTGTGTGT
>JBBMJY010000021.1:19649471-19672599 GCA_037833715.1 Toxotes lorentzi
GTGTGTGTGTGTGTGTGTGTGTGTGTGTGTGTGTGTGTGTGTGTGTGTGTGTGTGTGTGTGTGTGTGTGTGGTTATACAGGAAGAGCAGGGGGAGCCCCAAAGGCATATATCAGATGCAGCGCTGCTGTGCATGTGTATGTGTGTGTTTGTGTGTAAATGCCTGGAACTTGCACCTGCATGTCTTCTTTGTGCTTCAGTTCAGGCGTAGTATCATGGGAAATCTACTAACCTGTCTCTGGGGCTACAGTAGGAATTCACTTACTGTACTGCACACACAAACACACACAAAAAATACACTTACACACACATACACACAGCAGGACACGGGCCTCGCATAGCACTGAAGTCAGCAGAAATCTGTGAAAAACCTTTTGTGCAGTAAAATACTTCAGTTAAAAAAACATAATCATGTTTGAAATACTTTGGCCATCATTTTCATGCTACATGTTATTGCAGAATGGTTCCTATATTGTTACCATCTCCAAATGTTTTCAATTATGGCCTAAGTGATCTCAGCTGCAGAGGCTATACTTTGTGTATACCAAGGATACCCTAAAGAGTTCACTGGGTTCTTTCTGATGCTGCTTGTATCAACGTCACACTAAACAAAGCTGTGAAAGGACCTTAACACAATTGCTTTCTACATGACCATGCACTTGTCAGTACACATACACAGACACATACACAGACACATACACACAAACACACGCAAAGAGTTAACAATGAAACCTTTGCCCCCAAGGGGGTTGGGGATGTTTTCGGGGACCAAGCAACAGAGGCAGTGGTTGACAATGGCTTTTGTGTCCCTCTGTGTGTGTGTTTGTGTTTTGTGTTTTTGTATTTATGTGTGTGTGTGTGCTCACGGATCCACAGCAAGCACGGAAACCCTATGACGTGCGAGACGTGATCGAGCAGTATTCCCAGGGTCACCTCAACATGATGGTCCGCATCAAGGAGCTTCAGAGAAGGTGGCGTCTTTGATCTTGTTTCATTCCCTTTCTTCTTCACTTTTTGTCTCCAACTTGTGTCATTTGATTTAAATGTTTTTTTTCCCCCCACATTCTTTTTCACTGTTATCTTGGATTCCACCTCATAGTCACGAGAAGAAGGAATAAGTCAGAATGCAAAACATAGTGTATTTCCTCATATTAAAACAAAATAGATAAAGTGAAATCCTCAGTCTGTATTTGGCCATGTTGTCTTATTCCATTTATTCCAGCTGGTGTAAAGTGTTATATTGTACCATGAAGCTGTACTGCCATCATGGTCAACTGAGCTGGATTATGAAGACAACAGGAAGAGAAATCCAGCTCCATTACAACTTTCTCCATTGAACTTATAGTGATTTTGCAACTCTTAACAGTTTCTGTCAGTTGGACCTTTTATCATACTCTTTCACTTTCTTACTGTTCTTACTGTTCATCTGACAGATAGGAGCCTTACTGGTGCCTGATTTGTTACACCTTGTTGTACTTTGTCGAGCTGTATTGACGTCCACTCCTCACAAAAACCTTCTGCCCTGTTCCCAAAAATTTCTCTGCTTTTTTAAGTGATTTTCTTTCTTCACAACATGAAACTTGAAATTTAACAGGCCACATTTGACTTTTGATTTGTTTAGTTTTATTGGCACTACACTAAATTGGCTTATAGTATTTTACTGTTTAGTTCATGAGCTGGGATAAAGTGCTGGCCAGTGTTTTTACCTCTCTAATGTCTAATTTCTTCTGTCTCTTCCCTCAGGCTGGACGGCACACTGGGAAAGCCAGGAATGTTTCTTCCAGGTAAATACACAGCCAACACAACAGTCTACATCTGATAGACAGCCATCACTCCTCACTCCATCTGCGTGTTTGTAACTCACACATACACAAGCTGTGCCAGACTAAATACAAGAGAGGTGCCTGATGTGTGTGCATATGTCTCTGTTTGGATATGGGTATGTTTACGTGTGCTGCTTGTTTCCCTGTGCATATGGGTGTGTATGTACATGTGTGGATACTTTGTATGTACATTTGTTTTGATAGATCATAGTGAAAATCAGTAATGAAAATCAGTATTGTACTGACCCACGTTATTAACATTATGTGGGCCTGTTGATTGCTGCCTGCATCTCCAATTTGCTCAACAGTTAAAATAGGTCTGCTGTTGTGCCCATATTGCAACTTTTGCTGTCCTTAATGTTATTATTGATCACAGTGCTTAATCAGCTTTGAGAAGTCAAAATATCTGCCATGATAAGGGTCTGTGGATGTCCTACCTAAACTCAGTTTACCCAACTTTTGATCAGAAGAATGGAGTTTACACATTTTTTAAGGTCACATAACTCTTTCTGACCTGCATTTACTGTATACATTACAGCACTGGACTCTAAACTGCCACTGTGACTGGTACCCACCAAAGCAGTAGAAAATTATTGAATGTTTTCACTGAGGATCATGAGCCCTCAGGGCTCTTTCTGTCAATGTTATGTTTGTAATGTGTGCATGAGCATACATTCATCGATCTGAGTGTGTACATCTGTTTTCAGGTCCTTGCGATCGCCACCAAAAGATTCAGTAGTAAATTGTTGTCATCAAGGCGAATGTATTTATATTAGCATTGAACATTTGTATGCGTTTATATTCAGTATGTTTGATTTGATTTTTTTTTCTTTTTCCATTCCCCAGGAAAAGGAGAAGATAAAGAATACCCAACTATTGGAGCACGACTGATCAGGCTAGAAGATAAGGTAGGCGCACTCCTGCTGCTGCTGCGGTGTGTGTGTGTGTGTTCTGTGAGAGAGATATGATTAGATTACCCACAGTGTTCGTGAGCAGAAGTATGTGTGTGACTGCGTATGTGTTTGTGTGTGTGGGTGTGATTCTGCCTGCTCGTGTCTCTGTTATCAGATGAACGCGTGTGGTGGAATCTTTTGATATGGCCATGTTGTGGCTGGGTTCAGTCAATCTGTACTAGCGTCGAACATACACCTCTCTTTTCTCCGCCTTGTCATCTGTTCAGCTTTTATGTTGAACTTACATTTCTGTTCATTCTTTTTTTTTTTTCTTTTTGCTTATTATTATTTGGGGCAGGGTCATTGTGATAATTTTCCACGCTATCCCTTCTCTTTTCCTTTCATTCTAGATAGGTTAATTGGTGACAATTCTTAGATGTTTATGTTTCCATAAGGGAATTTTAGAGTACTGTTGGCATTAGGGCGGCTAAAGAGAAAAGTCTTTATGCAGTGAGGCATAGCCAAAAGGCAACAGCTTTGTTATGAAGCCCTCTGGTATAACAAGGCGTGTCCTCTCTCATAGAGGAACAGTCACAAGGTGATGCCAGCATGATGCTGACTCTGCTGTCAGTGTGATGCCAAGATAGATATTTCCCCTGTAGAGACGGTTGTACCAGTTGGACTACTGTGTGAATGTGTGTCTTCCTGTCTATCTATCTCTATTTCTTTCCATGTGCAAATCATAGGGTATGAAATGTGTTTGTTAGTTTTGGTGTGTGGCTACATCTGTTGTCTGTTTGTCTGACTGGTGGCATCACTAGAAAGTGAAATTATGTCTGTGGATTTGGAACGGTTTGGAAATGCGTTTGTGCACTCGAGCATGTTTTTTAAAGTGGTATTTAAAATGGAATACTAACCTAACTTATAGTCATGTTGTTCTTGCATAATAGAGTAAATGAAAAACTCCTATACAATAGAACAATGCATTCTGCAGCCACTTCTTTCCTATTCAAGTCAGCCAGCTCAGGATTTCCCCACTTTGCCTTAACATTTACCTTCCCATCTCTGTGCGCTCATCAACACTGATGTTCGCTAATGTTTGCAAGCATTTGCTGCTCTCAGATCCCTTTGTTACAGAGAGAGGAGTAATGATCTTGAACCAATGTACGCTCTGAGCCTAAAGACCTCCCTCAGTGATTGAGTTCCGGCCCATTTGCTCCGGGCTACATTTTGTGATCGTAATCTCTTGATTGGAAACATAAACCTGCGTTCAGTAGTGCCTCTCCTACCTACGACGCTCATTCTCTCTCTCCGTTTCTCTTTCACTCTCTCTCTTTTTTTCCCTCTTTCACTTCTTCTCTCTGCCCACGCTGCCTTGGCATAAAGGCAAAATAAAACTGAGAGGTGGATAATTGGGAAACAAATCAGTGGAACCCTACTGATGCAGGCTGCTTTCCCTCCTGAACAATGTGGAACCAATCACTGTTCCCCTAATCAGAGCTACAGTCACATTCACTGCTGCAACAAGCGACTTCTCAGAGTGGAACACAGGAGTGCCAATAGAAACTTGTGATACACAGAGACGCCCATCCTTCATAATCACTGTTTTCCTCGCCTCGGTACCCACCCCCTTCCCGTCTTTCCTTTCTGGTCGTGTGAATTTTCTTGTTTTGATGCTTCAGACGGACCAGCACACCTGTTGTATGGAAAAGGGGCTTCCTTTATCCCTCAGGCAGCAGGTGGATGAACCCGTTGACCCTTGTTACTTGTTACATTCCATAGTCCTCCTCCAGATAGACCTGTACCTTTAAGTTCCAGTAGCACTTTATTTACTTTATTTATTTATTATAGATATTGTCGTCTGCTCTAGATAAACTAAATGTGTAAGCTTTATGTTTCTGGAAGGTGGTGATTTTATAATTACACTGAGAGTATAATCCCATTAATTGAAAACAGCATTTTCTTAGTGCTCTTTTCATGAAAATCCTTACTTAATTTTTTCAAATTTTCCTATAAAGTCTGGTTTTGACAACTAACAAAATTTATTCACTCTTGAAGCAAGATTTCGACATAAAACCTGTGTTGCTGCAACAATACATCATCCAAACATAATGCTCAAACTGTATAATGAGATAAAATACACAGTAAATGAAGTTTTTTGTTGCTGTAGTGTTCAAATGGTTAGTGTCCTTGAGTTGAGCTGCATCCACATGCATGTGAATGTCACTTTTGTTTGTCTCGCGTCGCTGCTTGTGTTTCATAACATTGTGTAATCTCTGAATTGCGTCACCTGTTGCATGTTGTTCATAATAGTAAACCTAATCACGCACAAAGCAAAACCCCGGTGTCACAGTTGAATCACCTCTGAATAGGATCTTTCCCAACAGCCCTGAGGAATTATTCATCAACTCTGTGCCATAGTGTGTGTGTGTGTGTGTGCATAAGAGTGTGTTCCCAAGCCTTTTTCAGTGCTCACTTTTGGTTGGCCTCCAGCTACAAATTCCCACTTTTTACTCCCATTTCCCTGTAAAACACCAGACATGGACCACTCTGACTGCGCTTTATGTTGCTGCTGACTGAGTGAGATAGAATAATTTTCCTGTCCAGCTATTGTCAGCACATCACTTGTGGATAAATTTATCTTCAGTGGGGTGAAGGAGGCTCAGGCATTGTGTGTCCTGTACAGGGTCAGACAGTGATTTATCACACTCAGACAAAGACATATATAGGTCTACACACACATACACTCACACACACAGTTGAGTTAATTAATCACCAATGTGTCTAACCCCACACTCTTAAGATTGAATTCTCCAGGAGCGACTTGGAAACGAAGATGGATGGCACTCTGTGACAGTGTGTTATCTTTCTGTCAGACACTCAATGAGAAATGCCCAAACGACAAGCTTAAACAGTGGCCAGTGTCTCTGAGCTTCAGCGTGGCCTTTCAGAAAGGAGCTCACTGCATGCTTTTGGATGAAGTCAGCCCACTGCTTGTGGTAAATCTCTCCCAGTTTTATAGGAACAGGATTTTTTCTCATAGCAATAGACAGAAATGGCAGTGAAATTACAACAATGTGCTTTCACATAGCCTGTAAATGCCTGTCTGAAAAACAAGCTTATGCTTTTTTAGTCTGATCCTTTTTTTTTTTTTCCAGCGATTTAACAGCATTGTGAAGTGTTGTGCAGTCTAGAGCGACCCAGCAACTTTAAACTGAAATTAGTGTGTAGAGCTGAAGGGAGAAGAGAAATTTGTTTTGTTCAAGCTTGAAAACTTTACATAAGGTTGAAAAAAATATTAGTCTACACGAAGCATTGGGTCAAATTTTGTTACTTTCTTGCATTAAATAATTAAGTTATTAAACTTGATTCAACTAAACTAATTTATGATTTAATAACTTAAAAAAAAAGTCATTCAGTCATAAAATTGTTATTCAAATACATTTTGAAATATGAAAAACCTTTTTGAAACTGTCAAGACTGCAGAAGTTATGTATTAAAAGATAAAAAATACAAAAATCTAATGTAACTTTAAATTAAAGGGCGTTTGTCACTGATTCCCTCAAATCTAAGTCTGTTAAAACTGTATATATGTCTACATTTTTAATTTGCTGATTGTTGCATTATCATTTACTAATCTGGACTTAACACCACATAAAAGTTTAAGGAATACTTTCAGAAATAAGTATTTTTGCCTGATATAGCTCACTTTAAAACAAAAAAGTAAAAATACTTTTTTCAATATGAGAATAAAGTCATGGGACAGCAGCGAGAGTGCAATAATTTGCTTTTTTTCACATTCAATATTTAGTTCGTCATGATATAGTCATAATAGTATCATTCAGTTGCATTTGGAAATTGCAGAAAGTTGGTGGGTGTAGGGTAAAACCATCAGTACTGCCTAGTGAGGAAAACGATTTCTAATGTGTCCTCCAGACCTGCACAGACACGTCTCTGCTCTACACATCATTATTTGTGTTGCGTTAAGTACACTACATGGACCATAGATCACACTCACTCTGTGGTTAACTTCACTTCGCTGTATTAGGCCAAATATACTGTGCTGTGTGTCACGCTTATATCATGTGCATTAGCACCAGGCGTACGCAGAAGAATGCCATGCCCTGACCTTAATAGCATCTCAATTAGGTAAGTATGCTGTAAATTACAGCAAGGCCAAATACTGGGAATACTTGAGGGCCGAGACAGAGTGTTGTGTTTGTTAGGAGTCCATCTGTAAGGCATTTAGGGCCCCTCGTCTCTAAAAGCATGGCTTTGAGGGGGGCAGGAGTGTATGTGTATGAGTGTGTGTGTATATGAGTGTGTGTTTACACTGGTCCAATCCAGACCCAGTGGAGGGCTTTAGTGATGAGGGCCTGGTAAACACACACACATATATACATATTTATGCATTAGACCATATACAAAAATACAAGTGGATATCCAGACACACATAAATATACAAATGCTGTCACACACACAGACAGACGTGCACACACTGCTGTCCATTCAGCGGTGCCTCAGCTTGACTCTCAGCGGTGCTACAGCAAACAGGAACAGCTTCATTATCTCTTCTGCCAGTACAGGATGGGTTGGAGACTGAACAGATGGGAGGGGGTAACAGACGAGGAAAATGCATTTCAAGCCTTAAATCTATAAATGATTTGCAGTGTGCATCAATAAAAACATATCATATCCAGTCCTGTTTTCCTCAGTTTTGGATATCAGCCACTAGAACAAGTTAAGCCCACTTCAGTAGGAACTGTAATCTCTTTTTAGAGCCTGGGTGTTGTCTGTGGTTATAATTCTGATGTTATTTTCTCTACAAAAATGTGTAATTTTACGATCACAACAAGATTAATGCAAAGGAATCAAGGACTAGAGGAAATATTTATTTTTAACTGAAAGTAATACTGTAATAAAATAAACGGCATGTTATAGACCACAGAAATATAGAAGTTTTAAAATTTTTGGACTTGAAAGATGCTTCAGCAAGGTTCCTACTGTTCCTATGTCATACTCAATTGACTTTTTTCAGCCCAATGGAAGGATTCAAAGGATTTAAAGCTACAGTAGGAAGTCTTTTCCTGTCATAAATAAAAGGGGGAATTGACTATCTGCATACCCATACTCATGTCTACCAAACAGTCTAGTTTGTGATTGCTGTGTAAAAGTAATTAAAGAGGCAAAAACAGTAAGAAGTTAATTGCTCACTGTTATTATGAAAAAAAGATTAGCTTTTTTTGAGACAAATGTATTTCACTCTTGTTAACAGAGCAGGTTTGATTGTTATTCCATCATAAACTCTTGAAATTATGAAATGTGTACCCCGTAAAGTTGCTTCTCAGTTAGAGTGGTCACCCTGCTCCCACCTCCTTCCCTCCCTCTGGGTCATTGGTGTCACTGTGTTCATTCTTCCACTTCTCTGCATATTCCTCAGCTCTTTCCCTGTTCTCTGTAATTAGAGTGGTGGTCACAGTGACCCACTGTCTGTCCTTTCCCTGCCCTTCTGCTTGAAAGGGTGAATCTGCTGCCATCCCACCTCCCCTTGTCCAACAGTCTCTATCTTTCTAGTCCTCTGTTCCCCCTCTCTCTCTGTGTTCCTGTACAGACAGCAGTCTCTCTCTCTCTAAACTCCCCTTTGCTCCTATTCCCAGCACCTCTCTGCCCTATGAGCACCCTGTCTGTTGTTGTGCTGTGTTTTGATATATGTGTGTATTTGGCTGCAGTGTGCTCAGCAGGGAGCCGGACTGACCGGGCCGGTCTAAACAAAGAGAGGAAACTTGGCAAAGGAAGCGCATACACACACACACACACACACACACACACACACACACACACACACACACACAAATCCTGGAACACAGGGCTTCAGTGCAGTGGCCGTACTCCTAACTGCCCTTTGCTACAGACGAGAACATACAGAATCTCCCTGCATGTCTGGACTTGGCCTTCAATTGTTGCAGCACACAACAACCATCACAACAACTGGTTTCCCAGTTTTCCTTTTATGATTAAATCTAGTTCTCTGAATCCTGCAAAGGCTTCTTTGTAGTGCCACTGATTACACAAGTCTCTGGATAAAAGATGTAGATCTATGCAAATATGCTTTTGAAGCATATTATATTTTTATCCCTCAGTGTCATCTCGGTGTATTGAGGGGGAAAAATGTAGTCATCCTAAAAGGGAAGTTTTCTATTCACCGTCTCCCTGCCACTAGGAGGAGGTCAGGGGTCATTGTCCTCCACAGAACAGCACCCCCTGCAGGGGAGGCTTTCAGTGTTTTGCTCACAAACATTTCAGTGGGGAGGGAAAGCTTTAGGCCCCATCAGGACTGACATTAGTAATGTGTCAAAGATGCAACATGCAACATTCATGTCAATGAGACAACTGTGCTGGTAAAGCAGGGCTCCAGACCCGGAGGACTCCAGCAAAGAAAGAAGGGTCGTTGAACAAAAACCTGGCTTAAGTCATGCTACAGTGCAGTTTAACATTATCTGGTAACACAGTGTGTTGTCCACCTAAATATGTGCAAGCATAGTAGTCCAGGTAGAATACCCTCTAACAAAGTTATTCTGCTGTTTACCTCATATTCATCAAGGCAATGGAAACTTCCCAGAGTAGTAAAATCCTTTCACATAGGATTATAAGTTACTGTGTGGGGTTTTGCTCTATGATATACCTGCAAAAATCCAATATCGTATATCAGCTTCTTACTGATACCTTTTGCAACATGCCCTTGTGGTTTTTTTTTGGGGGGGGGGGGGGGGGTTGTACTTCTGATCCAACAACCTTCCTTTGACTCACTGTACCACCCTGCTTCCCCAAGCTGAACTGGTCTTTCTCACGTCGACACTTCCCACCACTGATGTGGTATCTTTTATAGCGTTGTGAACTTGATAACATGCAACGAATGGTGTGCTTCTGGGAGTTAGATAGCGCACCAGGAGTGGTGTGCTGTTTGTAGTGCAGCCCAGCAGTAAATCGTGTTTCGGCAGTGTGCTGGGGATGCAGCCCCTGGCAGCTCCCAGGCGGCCTTTGGCTCTGGTTCCTTTCTCTTAGCGCCACTCTCTAATTTCAGAGCCGGGACCCTGCCTACTACTGTGTCTTTACCGCATTCCCACAAACCAGAGACGGACAGTCTGCCTTCATGTCTGGCTGCATGCTCTCCATCTCACAGTCTCTCTCACTTTCTATCTCTCTCTGCTTTTGTCTCTCTCTATCACCCTTTTGCTCTCACTCCCTGTTTTTTTGCCTGCTGTCACAAACTCTCTTTTTCTGTGGCTCCTGGTCTCTCATTCCCAGAGCTTGCCCCTTCGCCTTTCCTCTGTCTCTGTCTGGGTCTGTGCCTTCAGGATTATAGGTCTGCAGTCTCACTCACAGCATCTAAATCATGTTGTACACTGCCACTGTCTCTCGTCAGTTCTCTCCTCTCTCTCTCTCTTACTCCTAGTCTCTCTCTGCATCTCTCTAGCACCCACTGTGGGCTTGCATGTTGGCTGTAAATACCCATGCTACATTTCCATTTTAATTGCCCAAGTTTCGCAGGGCCCTGGGATATATTTTTTGCACATATATTTTATTGTCTTGGCCAAACGCCCCCACTACTTCTAGTTGGGTCTGACCACTAATATACTCCTACATGGACCAGTTCATTATCAACAGGGAGGTGTGAGCTTATTTAGGAAGGTTAGGAAGGGGTAAATATACAGTTCATGAAACAAGGGTCTGTGTTTTATTGGGACCTGTAGTTTTACTAATACACAGTGCTAAGTAGCCCTGGTGCCACCCTACTTCTGAGTGCTATTAAATCAGTATAGTGCATGGAACAGTAAACCATCTGTGCATGATGCCAAGCTGTGTAAATTACTCCAGAGACCATGAGTGTAAATGTCACTGCTGTTAAGTCAAGCTGATACCTGGGAACATATAATGGGCATTATGCACATATGTATAATACTGAATATATGCCTGTATCTGTGTGCGTTTCATACAGATATGCATCTCTGCTGTTCAACCAACGTGTACCCATAAACGTCCATAAACCTGTAAATAAAAGCTGTTGTGAGTGAAACATTAATTTAGCTTATCATACTCTGATTCATTGTTATGAAGCCTGTAATTGCTTCTGTTCTTTGGCGAGGTTCCCATCGAGGTTGCTAGACCCTACCTCTGGCATTCAGGGGGTCAGTGCTGAAGACTCTGCGATCTACCATAGCAGACTAAGCAGAAATGCTTAGTCACATTCTGTTGTGTTTAGTTTCTTTTTTTGCTTAGTTGATGACTTTAGAGTAGCATTTTAGTATTTTCTTTTGGCAGAATTCTTGTTTGGCTGCTTCTGTTAAGACAACATTAAACAACCATGCACTGAGAGGTTTGGCTTTTTTAAGGATAAAAGTGATTTGTAGAATCTTCTGAATATCTGTACTAAATGTCATGGCAATACAAGCAATAGATGTTGAGAACTTTCACTGTAGTGAATGTCAACGTCATGGTGGCACTAGAGGAGAGGTCAGGAGATCACCAAAGTCCACAGACTTCATCCACTGGAAACATGAATGTCTGTAAAATAAAATAAAAAAATCATGTCAGTCCATTCAATAATTGCTGAGATATGGGGATGTTGTGCCATAGCAAGCTAGCGCCTTGGGCTTATGGAATGATTTTAACTAGCTGTTACTAATGCAGGCGTGTTTATGACTGTGTAAGGAGTTGACTGGGCCACTTGTGGTTCAGACATTGGCCCTATGGAACTCTGTGCCCAGACACATCCCTCAGGCAACAGTGGGGTTGGTTGTGCCCATAGTAAATAACAGTGAGTGTGTGGGTACGTGCACACCTATGTGTTTGCCCGACTTGCTCCATCCACTCTATGCCAAGTCTCCTGTCGTCTCCCATTTGCTTTAATGGCATCAAGTTAGTGCAAAACACTTAACAAGCTTGTCTGTATTCCAAAGTGAGTTTTTTTTTTCAAAATAAATGACTAATGATTTTATGGAAGTGTAATGGTAGGTGTTTTTCTATACCTCTGGGCCTTGTGTTTCCTTATAGAACAATTAAAGCGGCACACCTTTCAATTGTGTGTAATTAACTTTGTAGTCCACACAGGATACAGGCCTCGCCTAGTCTTGTACGGTACAATGGATAAAATCAGGAAGCAGTTATTTGAGGCTGAATTAGTGAATGGGGCTGTGAATGTGAACTGCATATTTTATATGGTGACGGCCACAGGCGGTGCAGCTTATCCTGTCTCAAATGTTGTAAAGTTGAACCGCCATGTCATCGCTCACATACCTGCCAAGTCACACATTTTACCAGAAATGCACACTAGCAAAGAAAATAGAAAAAACTGTTGTGTAATCCCAGTTCAATAATAAAATGCTGATGCAACTCCTCTAGAAGGTTCATGCCATCCTGTCATTGGAGATAGTGCTCTCACTGGCGAAAAGCTCATGAAGCCCCAGCAATAAGGACAAGATCATT
Source organism: Toxotes lorentzi (assembly GCA_037833715.1). NCBI lineage: Eukaryota > Metazoa > Chordata > Actinopteri > Toxotidae > Toxotes > Toxotes lorentzi. Next base: position 19,661,669 of record JBBMJY010000021.1, read on the forward strand.
TCCATTGTCTGCTGTGGGTCAGGAGTGTTATTGCTGGCCTTGCCTGGGTCCAAGTGAGACAGATCGGCCCCTTTGTTGTCGATTTTCTGCATATGACACTTTGCCCATTTGCTTGCTGACGACCTTTCTTCCAGCAATCTTTGGACATTGGTCAAGTGGGAACAAAAGCAAAAGAGGTTTTCTGCAAGCATTGCTTTATATAAACAGAATGATTGTGTCATGAGGGAGCAAATAACACTAAGAAAATATACACTGGTGTCCTGTTCCCAGTTCTGCTTTATTTTATGTGGACATGACTGACAACATGCGATCGCACAATTCCTGTGTAGTTGTTAAATCAGTATTATATGAAAGTTAGTAGTAAAGGAATAGACACACAAGAAAAACTGAAATGCTGCAGGTGCATGGAGGGAGGGAGAAATCGGACAGATGTCTACCCAAAGTAGGACAACAAACATGTCCTTCAACATATCAATAAGGTGACAAATATTCAGATCAGTTGAGACCATGTACTCACAACACACAGCGGGATGCATCCGTTTAGTCTCATTCCAATGGTACTTAGGAACTGAGACATACACAGAGATAGAGGCATACAATCAGATAAAGATAGAGCTAGAGACAGACATTCGTCTAGAGATCTCGATTCTGTCTCCTCCAAGACATGCTGCTGAGGAAGAGGGAGGCCAGGAGTGTCTGAGCTGAAGTTGGCCTGATAAGCAGAGTGGATAAAGAGTTGAAGTGAACCTCAGACGGAGACGGGAACGGAGCATAAGGGCGAGCTGACTGAGATATGTCTCTTCCTTCATACGCAAGGAGGAGTTTTAAGACCAGAGAGGCCTGGAGAGACTGAACCAAAGTCTGCGGGACGAGGAACAGATAAGATTCTGCTGTATCTTATGTTCTCACAGATAGTGGACAGAGGGAGTATGATCAAATAGTAGTATTAGCTAACTATCCAGCATTGGGTGAGTTTTCATTTTTCAACTCACAGAGTTGGACAGTAAAATGACTCATGTTCTTGTTTTATCTGACATATTTTGCATTTTTCAAGAAGTCCAAAAACTCATAGTTGCTTTTCATGCATCTCTTAGGTTAATATGAAATTTCATTAGTGAAGACAAATCACTTGTTGCTGTAGCATCAGCACTTCTCACTTCTTATGAAGCTCAGCAGGATATCACCCACACTCACACACAAAAACAAAAACTCACACAGACACATCAGCTGCGTTCACACATGCACTGCAAGCTGTATGTATGTGTCAATGCAAATGTCTGGATCAGTTGAACCGGTACATTAAATAGACTTCACCCAGCCACCCACCAAGTACAAAGTCTGCGTAATGTCCAATGGAGGCGATGTGTGACTAGAGCAGATAATTGTCCAGAGAATGCACAGCCAATGAGTGGGCGTGCTCTATCCATGCTCTACCCCGGCACCACCCCTTTGCCTCGACCAAACCACATATTTCCAGTTGGTGAGAACACATCTGACACAGACAATCTCTAACTGTGTGCTGCATGTGTGAAAGGGCAACTGCGGACTACGTCCGGACCTGATTCTCCAGCCATTCTCCGCAGTTCATATGCTAAAATGGCAAAAACTTGCACAGACATATCAAGTGCACACACGGGCAGCTTGTGATGAGAAGTGAACATCCAAAGGTCGGTGTCGGCCAAAGGGTCATTCCCACCAGTCCACCGCTGGCCAAACAGCCTGTGTCTGGGGGACAAAGATCATCTCAGCAGGCCTGGTCATTAGAGCACAATGGAGCCCATTCTGGCCGTCTGTGCAACTGTGTGTCTTGTCTTGTCAGTTTGTCTCAGCTGACAGGAGGTTGTGCTCGGCTTGAGAGAGAGGTGAAGAGGGAAGCAACAGGAGTTTCCTCTGGAGGGAAGAGGGTGAGAAAAGCACTTGAGAGCAGAGTGATTGTGTGTGTTAGAGTGTGTGTGTTCACAAGCATCTGAGTGTCTATGGAGTGTGCATATGTTTGCATGTATTCACCAGTGAATTTTGCAGGAAGGCAAGCGAGGAGTGTGTTTGTGGATGTGGCTATTTTTGACTTCAAATTGAGAGTAAGCCTCTGTGTGTGTTTGGAGCTCCCCTTCTTGGCTCACTCAGTACCTTGATATTGGCACTGGGCCTCTGTGGAGATCTGCTGCCTCAGCTGGATCGCTCTCTTCCCTTTTCTCCTGACCATTCTCCCCCTCCATCACTCACTCCCCCACTCCTGCTCTACTCCCACCTCTACTCCGGGTCCTTCCAGCTGCCCTCAACCAGGGGAGAAGAGCTTAAATCACTCCCTTCTCTCTGTCTCTGGAAGGATTTCCTTCCCCCTACACACACTTGCTCAGTCCCTCCCTCTTTGGTAGTGTCAAGGGGGATGGGCTGTAACTGTTGACTTGGACTACTGTGGGAATGCAGGTGCCGTGTGTGTGCGTGCTTTGGAAGCCCCTCCCTGGGCTCGCCAAGCCAGCTCGGTGTCTGTCGTCTGTCACACCAGCCGTTCAGGCTGTGCTGTCATTGCACTGACAGCATGCTGTGGCAGATGGCTATCACAACAATCTCTTCTCAACTCTCATGCGACTAAAGTTTTAGTCGGGAGTAATTAGCTTCTTGTTTATGTGTGAATTCATTAATACTGAGTTTATTATTTTCATTATCAAATCTGTTAATTCTTTTCATGAGTCTATAAAATGTTACAGAAACATGCAGTTACTGACATACAGTGCTACTTTTTCTCCTGTTTGACCAATTAAGTCAAGATACAATGGAGCACATTTGTTTCATACACTAATTTATACAAATAAAAAATATAAAGAAATCTGAGTGTAATGTTCCATTAAACTAGTGTGATAAGGAGCTATTCTCCAGTGGAGGTATTTGACAATGACAGCCTTGACAGTCTTTGCAGGCTTATCTCCCCTGTCCCAACAATGACAGATGGTATCTGTTGCAAATCGCAAGCCGTCATGTCACCACACACAATAAGTCCTCCTTCCCCATAGCACGTTCCCACTCTAACTGTAAACAAAATGCACAGCAGGTGTGGCCACACCACCAGACAACTTTGTTTTGCACAAGAACCAACCCACCCACCCTCTTAAGGTTGTCTCCGCAACTGTCTCCTCCTTTGTTTCGTCTCCTCTTTTTTCTTTCACTTTATTTCTTTTTCTTTCTTCTTATATTCATTCTTTTGTTTTGTCTTTTTCCCCTCCCGCTCCCTCTCTCCTCTTGGCCGTTGAGGTTAACCACCACTTGTATTACACTGCATTACAACTCATCAACAATATGCCGGGCAGAAAGAAAAACAACCCACACTTGTTGTCCTCTCTCTCCCTTTTTCTCTCTCTGTCTTTTCTCTCTTTAGCTAAATCACAAAACAAGTGGGCCAAAAACAGTGAATTGCCTAGAAACCCAATATGGACTCCACCCTGGAGATTACACGGTCAGCTCAGCCAGCCTGCACTAGAATAACAGCCTGGCCTGCTCTCACTGTCCCTTGCCCAGTGTGTGTGTGCGTTTGTGATTGAATGTGTGTGTGCACAGGCATCTGTGAGTACCTTACCGTCTTTGACACTGTCACAACATGTGTGTGTACATTCAGGAATACATGCATTTTATAGGTTTTAGCATATGTATACATGTATCAAAGAAACTTTTCTGTGCAGCTGAGTAGGTTTGTGCATTTGTCTGTACTTGTACGCATACGAGTGTCTTCGTCATGTGGGCCTCGTTTTACCTCAGAGTTCCTCATCAGCTTTTGGGCAGGAATGTGTAGTAGTACAACTGTACAAAGGGAATTGTCTTGTTGACTGACACATCTACACTTCGTACCATTTCACACCTGCCAACAACAATCATGTCTCTCTGCACCGGCAGCTCTGTCTTCATTCATTTTTTTTGTTTTCTTGTGTAAATTTAGATTCCAAATGAATGTATTTTGTATGAACAAAGGAGTAAGTAATGTATTATAAAATTTAAATTGCAGCAATTATTTTAATATCAGTAATTAAATTAATAAAACACATTTTCTTTTTAACCTTTTTCTTGCCTGTTTTATTACACATCTACTAGGACAATTCCAATTAGAAATAATTGGCATTTGCATTTCATCAGTAACACTTTATTTAATGTGTAGAAATGCATGTTAAAATAAGTACACATATCTACAGCTATACTGCACACTTTCTCCATCCATGCTTTAGTAGCATTCATAAATCATATTAATAATAATGTTAATGGTGGTTGAACTCACTTTTTCCAACTGTATCAAGCCTGAACCTAAAAGTCATATGTATCAGTAAATTTTATGTCTCGGCATCCAGCATGTATGGTTGAGATGGGGGGAAAGGCTATTTTGATTTGGGTTTCTGAGATTATACTGCCCATAGTTTAGAAAGCTGGATCCAATCTGAGGCCAGTCAGGCTGTGGTGATCGAGGCTTCTCTAATGCTAGGTCTGTAGGTCTGCAATGCCTGAGTCTGGCCTACAACTGGGGCAGAGTGGCTGATTGTTTCCAGCCATGATGGAGGTAATGAGGGGGTGGTGGTCATCGTGATGCACACTTACACACAAAAACACGCACACACGTACGCATACACACACATACAGACTGACCTATAAGTGAATATTCATACAAGCATGTGTATGTGCATGTGTGTGTGTGCGTGTTTTCAGCCACAGCACATTGGCTCTCTCCACAGACCATGGGGTCACTCTGCTGTAGTCACTCATTAGTGGTCATCTCTACCAGAGGACGTGCACACACACGCACACATGGATATACAAACACTCACCAGCAGCTCTACACGTGCAGATTTACCACACACACCTTAACGCAAATCCACTCATCCAGTTCACAGTATTGTGTTTGATGCACGCCATGTTAGGAGCCCTAAAGTGAAACCACATGCAGCTCAGTTCAAGCAGATCTGCTAAATCTCTGTCAAAAGGTGGCTGAGTCATGCCTGTACTGGGCATGCAATCACGCACGTGTGGTTGCTGTATCACAAGATGTAGTGTGACAGGCCTGAAGGAGAAAAGCTGACAAACACTTACACAAATATCCACTGTCTCACACCTCTACATAGAGACAGACACACGACATCACAATAGATTAATAACTGAAGCATTTGGAGAAGTAAACCTTTTTAATAAAGAGCAGCACATGTAAAGAAGGTGCATCTCTCTAACAGCAAACCATAGACTTTCATAAGACGGGAAAAAATTAAAGGGCATTTCACAAGTCATGATCCTTAAAGATTAGAAAAGCAGGTTTTAAGGGCTTCAAGCACCTGAAACAGCTTCGAAGAATAACTGTGTGAAGGTATAAACCCCTAGACGTCACCCAGGTTGTTCCAATGAACAGCACACTGACAGTAAAACTGCTCTCATAAGTTAAGATAAAACTTGTTCTACTTTCTTTCAGGCTGCATTCTTCACTGTTAAGTCTTTAATGATAAACCTAAAGCTATCAGGAAAGCTTTATCACACTATGTGACACTTTAAAGCACTGCCATGAAATTGAGTGTGAATGGTGTGGTAACATAGGATAGCGTTTTCCCACGCTTTAGCAGTTGTATGCTAAGATTTTCCCATAGCTCAGCCCATCTTTTCCCAGCCAAATGCCCCAAATCTGGTGTGGCAGGCAGCACTTGCTCTTCAAATCTATGGCTACAGAGCACCCTGAAACACCAAGCCAACAGTCAGCTGACGAGTTGAGTGTTGGTAGCTGACCATTGGCCGTAATTTTGGCAGTAAGTCTTGTACCATTGCCACAAGTCAGTTCTTTGTGGCATTTACTGGCTTAAGTACTTAACAAAAAAAAAGTTCTCCTTCTTTGTGGAACACAGTGAAAAATCATTCAACAAGGGTAAAATAGTTGCCACACCGATAACTTTCCAGAGCAGTAAAATCTTTCCACACAATAGTAGAGGTTGGTGAGTTTTGGCATCTGATAAGCCTTCAGACTTATGGAGCCAATGTAGCAGCAGCGTAGCCCCTTAGATTTTATTAACGTGGGGAAGTTCTTTGTCTGCCCACTTGAGGAGATGTGGGGCCAGAGAGGGGATAGCATGCGGGAAAGATCCCCAGCTGGATTTGAACCACGGATGTTGCATTTATGTGTTTCAGGTTTTGGTCCACTAAGCCACCAGGGCACATCAGTGATTTCTCTGGGGGTTTTTTTCTTATGCAAACAAAGACCACAGGCTGGCAATGGCACTGCAAAGCAAAGTGACCAGTAATTTCCTCTTGTTCGTCGTAGAACATGTGTTCATGTTGGTGGTCAGCTGCTCATCGGCTCCAGTCATTACTATGTGTTCAAGTGCAACTTCTTTACATAGGATGTGAAGGCCTTTGATCATTCAGTCTTTTTAGCCGTGGGTTCTTCGAGGTTGGCTTAGTGCATCAGGGCCTTCAAAGACCTGGACAAAACTAACGAAGCTGATTGTCACCTGTCCCCTACAGCACCAGTCGAACAGGTTACACATTAACCAGCCACGCGAACACTTGGTGAACAACACCGGTTCCTGCTCCTCCGCTGTCGTGAGCTACATTTATTGTAGCATAAAAACTCACTTCAGCATGAGATGGTAGTGCAGGAAAGGTTACAGTATCATCCAGTTTTAGTGCCTGAGGTAACTTATTAAACAGCACAGGGCACTGAAACAATTCAGTTGACTGTGAGTTATACAGTAATTAACCTAATCATTGAAAATAGGAAGTAATATCTTTGAGCAAGAATTTGAGAAAAACTTTGTTCTTAACAGAAATGAGGGCACATAAAGTTTGGCCCTTTTAGAGCAGATATAGACTTCCTAATCTTATCTATTGTTTATGATTAGATGGCTTCCAAACTGGATGAGTGACAGAGTAGGGCTTTTATTGTGTTTTAACAATTGTTATTCATTGACTGGTGCAAAGCGACCCAACTAGATGTTTCTCAGTACAGAAAGCACACACCAACAGCCTAAGAAAAGAAAACAGTGCATGGGCTAATCATTTCGAAATCACTTCTCAAAGGAAACATTAAACATTAAGATATTAAACAGCCTCGTTTTCTGCATTAATTAAATAATTGAGGAATGGTTCAAAACATAATTCGAGGTATGAAGGCCCTGTGGTCAAGACACAACCAGTACCTCAGTCTGTCAGTGGTCAGATCAAGTATACACTGTGAAACCAATTTGGGGAATAAAAGCTTACTGTTAACAGTTACAAAAATTAAAATACATTTAACAGTAAAAGTATAATTAGTGACTTTAGTCACTGAGGAAAAAAAGTGTTAAAGTGTGTTTGTGTATATACATGTATACATACACATATAAACACAGACACACACACATGCACACACATATAAACATCATGGCATTTCCAGAAGCACGGTACAATAGCATGTCATCTTAAATATTTTTCTTTACAGTGCAGGCCCCAGTTAGTCATTGCTTTAAATCTCTCAGCCCATGTCATTATGTGTGTCAGTGCCTAAGTTCCAGCTTGCACATCCATCAGCCCTTTTTCCCAAGATGGAAAGCTCATTTGGGCCCTGTAGGAAAGGTTGAAATTCCCAGTCCCACTGTGGTTGTGAGGGGAGAAGAGCCTGGAGTGCTGGGATGTACCAGATGGAATGCTTTTCCGATAGATGTAAGCATTACGTAGCACCAGGGTGTGGTTTATAAGTACATGACTGTGGCTGCTGCTCAAAGTCTGTAGTATAAATGGGTAAATCATTGGCATGTTTTGTCAGTGGTGTAACCTCTTTGGTATTAGGGGTGGTTTCAAAAGGAAGGAGCATGCACAGGAGTGAGGTTATTGGCCATGTGCGGCAGGTAATAAAATAGTTCCTACTCCCCTAGATCTGGGGCTTACCTCTTTTTTTTTTTTTTAACACTCACCTTAACATGTAGCTTGACTCAACAATTTCAAGCAGCCCTACCAATTAGTAAACCACAGATATTTACATGGAGCCTGACTTAAGTTTGCTCACGTTCAACAGTCAATGTCCATATTTACATGGTATCTGTAGTGTTTTTGCCAGTTCCTATAGATCTACACTTCATGTATATTTGCATACCAACGTGCATATGCTTTGCATATCAATAGATAGCTTGTGTCTGCTAGACGTTCCCAGAAAGTACCAAGCAGAGCATGCTAGTTGGTTCCATTCACTGCACTCTGAGGAGGGCCTGCCCTGTGTATGAATAGCCTGTAATTGCAGCTTGATGGAAAACACTAATGCAGCTCGTAAAAAACTGGACACTTAAGACTGGTACAATTACTCTTTCCAGCAGACAAGGCCAAGAAAACACACCATGCAGTGCACTCTTCAAGTCATCGGGCTTCTGACCAACAAACAAGCAGCGATCAATCCAAACTACTGTTTGTTTTTGTTGCTTCTTTAAAGCTAAACTATGCCCCATTGTATTAAAACGATTTTAAAAAGCCACCACATAAGGAAGAATTGTTCATAACTATAAATCTGTTTGACATCAAGACAGAGTAATGGTTGCGTTATTAATAGTATTGCATTAGAATGCTTGTTTATACCCGTAAAAATATCAACTCGGCTGTAAGTCATCACGACTGTTAAGAGACCGAAAGAGCGAGTGAGCCTGAGCCTATGGGTATTTTGTTAGTCTCATGCAAAGCAATCAACCGAGCGTGCTGCAATCACAGCAGATAAGGCTGAGCTGACAAACACTGCAAGCCATTAACCATTTGATGACCAATAAATCATTATTCTCTGTACAGGATTTCTGCAGAGTTGTTCTGGCACAAGGGTCCCACATTTTAAGAAATATCCAATGTCACTGCTGAATTGAATTAGTCATGAGGTCATGACGGACCCAACACAGCTTCAGGCCCATTTTCAGCTAACTCTCACCATCCTTATTTGTTGAATAGTAAACTTAAGCAATGTCCATAAAACTGAAGAAGTTTGCAGAGGGGACGTCTGGATGAATCACATCAAGCTAAATAGACCAGAACATGGAAAATATGGCTTGTTGCTGTATTTAGAATGCCTTCATGTGGTAGTGATCTTTGTGCTGCTGTAAACGTGTGTGTGTGTCTGTGTGTACTGTGTGGAAGGAGCTGTGTGTGTGCGCATGTGTGCAGGCGTGTGTATATGTCAAGAGTGCAGGTGTGTTAATTGTGATATTCGGTCATTGCTTACCAGTAAATGTGCCTTTGTTTATATTTGTGTGTGTGTACGTGTGCGTGCGTGCACTTGGCCAGGCATTCCTAGCTGACTATCCTAACTGATGACTATCCCTGACTCAGAGTTCCCATGGGCTTCATTCTGCTGACTCGTCTTCCCGCCACTTTTGCTCCTCTTCTTCCTTTCACCGGTCGTGTCCTCGCCCCCAGTCTTTGTTTTGATTGATGGCAACATTACAACATTGTCACCCTCTTATACTAATTATCCTTTGTGAAGATGGTAATGAGTGTGCGTCACTTCGGGCAAAGCTTTGTAAGTTTTCCCAGTCACTGTTTTTTTTTTTTTTAACGGTGGTTTGTCCTCAAAGCAATTTGCGGGCGCAAAAACAAAGAGGAGCTTGTTAGGAGCTCCCAATCAATTGATTATAGCTCTGTAGACTGATTGAGAAAGAAAAGAGGGAGTGGGAGACTGAGAGATAACAAGAGAGCTAGAGGGAAGTAAAATTATACGTCTGTGTGATTTGTCATCTCTGTATTTCTGTGCATGAATGAGTATCTGTGTCATCTGTGTGCGCACACGTACAGTATGTAGGCCTACCTACTTTTTTATGCAGTGGTTTGATGTAAATTTCTACCCTCTCCTTGATTATACAGATTTTTAGTCAAAATTCTTATTGAATTCTTGTTTTGCCCGAAAAGCGACTCAAATGATGAATTTCTTATTTAAATATTTGCTGTTTCATTTTCTGCTGATTAATTGACCGAGAGAGAGAAATAAATCTGGACAACTACTAGCCAGATTGCCATTAAATGTGGTATGGATATTCTAATGGTTTGTCAGGGTCCAAAGCACACAAGGATAAAAAGGAATGTAGCACATAAAATGAATTTGTGTTAAATCCAGCAGTCTTTGGTGTGTGGTTTCACTTGGTTCCTCACCCAAAGAGACAGTCTTTCTATCTATGGCTAACTAGGGAATGTCTTTTTATATTTTATACCAGGATTGTAGGTTGTAGAGATCAGGATATTTGGCTTCCTCATTCATTGTAACAGCTACAAGACCACAACCTGACAAGAGAAGAAATCAAGGTACAGGAGCCGAGATGTGTCCAAGAACAAGTGGGGAAAAAAAAGAAAAAAAAAGACTTTGACGCCGGGAAAATAGTATGGTTTTGTAAACTGTTGTGTCTACCTGCACTGACATGTGGCTAGCTGCTGCTGGTGGGTGTTTATACTAAAGATAAAAAGGCAGCACTCTTGACGCACATCATTTGGTGCCAGTGTACTTTGGACTTCACTGGTCATGACAAGATTGCTGAAAAACTAGAGACAACGGCTGGATTCTCATGAAGAGGGTGGATTTGTTTTGATGACCCCCTGGCTTTAAATTTAATACTTGATAAACTCATAGCCTGATTGACGTGGAATTTGCTAAGCCATTCAGGCATATACGGGATAAGCTGTTGTGATTTTAATTCCATTTTGGCCTTTAATCTGCCATCACCCTCAGGACAAACTTTACATCTGAAGCCCCACTGCTTAAGCTTTTAGCCAGAACGGCAACATTGTAGTATGTTATTTTGGAATGTAATAAACATTGCACCCTGTAGGGATGGCTAGAGGGGCTCCGGTGGTTTGAGTCACCACAGATGTCACTGATGTCTTAGTGTCGCTTGTCTTGTTTGATCATTGATACTTTGATCTCATTACTGTGAAGAAATAACAGTATGGTATGAGATGAGAGATTTTCTCAAGCTGACCCCCCC
>JBBMJY010000021.1:19675452-19697361 GCA_037833715.1 Toxotes lorentzi
CACACACACACACACACACACACACACACACACACACACACACACACACACACACACACACACACATATACATACATGCACACAGAGCACCCACCTCTGTTTCTCATATCACTCTGAAATAGCTCCTTGTTCACCTCTGATGAGAGAGGTGGGGGAGGTAGCGAGAAATGGCAAAAAGAGACAGAGAAATGCGAGAAAGGGTGAGAGTTGACCTTTGGGTCTTGCTGAAGCGAGCTCTGTAAGTGAGGGGGCGGGTTGCTGAACTAAGTGGCTGATTCATTTCCCCAGAGCCCCCCTTCCCCCACGCCCTTGCACACACACCCTTTCCCTTGTGGTTGGGTCCAGTGATCCAGGTACTGGCCTCTACAGAGATTGTTACATGGCCTCTGTTGACCCTAAGGGAGCCCAGCTGGGGTGTAAGGTCATGGCAGAATCCTCCCACTGTCTGTCCGTGTGTGTTTTTGGCTGTGAAGACCACAGGCGGAGCCCCAGGAAATATGGCTGCCACTGGGCCCTGCCTGACCCCTTGTCATTTTTTTCATCTTTTGACAACAGAGAGGACCAGGAGAAAGAAGAGACTGAAGCTGGCAAAGTTCAACTGAGTTCAGAGGATTAGGTAGAAATGTCGCTTTAGGGCTGAGAGAAATAAGGAGCAGTTAAAATGGAGTTAATATTTTAGTGTTGATGAAACAAGGGGTTATTTTGGGTCTTCTAACTTTAATAAGAGAGATATTTGCTCTTTTTTTTGTTTGGCTATAACAGAGGGCTATAGTCTTGTTACTTTGTGGTTTACAATGTACCCCATGTCATTGAACTATACCTGTCAACTAGGCAACATTTACGTTTCTCACTACCCTATCTCTAAATACACATTTCTATCACCACTGTGTTTATACAAGACAAGGCCTCTAATATTCAGAGTCACGCATATGAACTTGGCACGGAAATGAACTTGTTTTCCTCCCCCACCTCTCCTTCACCCACCCCCCACCCTGCTTCCCTCCATCCTTGCCTTGTCGGTGTTTCCTTTCAGCCTGATGCTAAGTCAAGCAGCTGTCTTGTTTTGGGTTACGGTGAGTGACGCTCAGGTAACAAAAGCTCCACGCTGCCCCATCAGCACTCTCCCTTCTGTGAGCAGTGCGCTGAGGCAGATGTTAGCTGAGGCTGAGATACCAACGCGATGCCTGGAACATACAGACAGCGCTGAGGGCTTTATAAATAAGAAATGGTCACTTTGTGAACAATATAATGGTCATGAATTAGAAATGCTCATTGGGGAAATTAAAAGCCCAGCATGAGTCTTCTGTCATAAATGAAGGTTTTTGTTCTATAGCAATTAGTGTTTACTATGGAAACTGGATGAAGTTTTCCATCCACTATTTCAGAACCAAGTTATTTTGTCCTCACCTATGCACTGAAATTAATCTGGAATTGCTTGGAGTTGTTAGAGGGTCTAAATGATAAGCTGAAAAGGTCATTTGTAAACAGCTGTATGTTGGATTTGTTTTGGTTAAATAACAATAATTAAATCGAAGTGTGCAGAGGAAAACATACGTTACACTGTTATGCGTTCTAGAGAGTATTATCCAGGAGGAGGTCCTGACACCAAATTTAGAAGTAGAATGGAAAAAGCAAGTGAATTCTCCATCTCTCACATGTAATGGGCCTGCTGGGTGAAGGCGGGCTGTATAGATGTGGTGTAGTGTCGTGAAAGTTGCACAGACATGATATTGACGAGATTGCAGGCAGGAAACAGACGACAACAAAAACACAGGGAGCATCTGCAGACTGAATAATTACAGACTGAACAGAGACAAAGATGGTGAAGACATGCACACACACACACACTCACACATTGTGCAGTAAGGACGGCAGGGGTTTTAAGGATAAAGAGGGATAGACTTTACACACTCAAGCTCACCCCCCCTTCACTCTTTGGTGGTTCCAAACAGAGACCCGAAAGATACTACTCACAAAGATGCTGAGTGACAGGGAGAAAGGGAGAAAAGAGGCTCAAAGAAAAAGACAGAGTGGCACCTAGTAAAGGAAGAGACAGCGTGTCTTTACTACTTCCTGCTGCCTGGCAGCTGAAGCTGAGAGGAAGAGCCTCGTCTCCTTCTGCCTCCTTTTAATTATGGCCAATTACAAGGCTAGCACGCCAGGACTTATTACACGGCAACCAAAGAGCCCCCCTTGAGTATGTTTGTGGGACGGAGGCGCATATTATGGTGGTTTAGCGTAGCGAAATTTCCAAGGCCCGGGCTCCAAGGGGCCTTTGCAGTTCTCTTTTTGTGGTTTTAATGAGAACTGAAAGCATGAAAATGCAGCAGTAGAAGAAGGCCCCCCACTAAAAATGAGCAGCACTCTTCTCTAGTTCGCCACAGGCTAGCTTTCGAAGTTGCAGGGGGACAATGATCCTACACATGTGTCATTCCTCAAACTATGTTATGGTAGCTGGTAATGTCTTTATCATAATTGTGCATGATGGAGAGGTAAAGGGGCAATGAAACAAAAGAGCTGAAATGGTGGTCCTAGAGTTGCATAATAGGAAGAGAATGAGCTGATTTAGGGCTTCTTATATTATACAAGTGGTGATATGTTGGAGGGGAAGCATGGTATGTGTATTCTTTGTATATCTATATGTGGCAAATACACACATAACTGTAATGCTTTTAGTTTGATCCAGACTGGAAGCTTTATCACATACCATCCCTTCTCCCCCATCTTTCCAAAGTCTTTCTACTAAAAATTAAGATTTAACACAAAAAAAGATTAAATTCATATTACAAATAATAATAACATTGTTTATTGTTTCCAGCTGGGTGGAAATGGAAAGTGGTTTATATAGCTCATACAGATGATGATGCGCTGATCAGGCCTGAAACAGCAACTCGCTACAGCCTTAATAGTAGCAGTAATTCATTTATTGGATGGCCTCTTCAAGTCTATTCCTTGGCACACATTATGTGTTACATCCCTCCTCCGGTTGGCAGGTGTAAATAGAGGTGATTAAGGCCTCTCTTGGCTCTTTTGTGGCTGGCTGAGTGTCCGGACATCTCCTTGGCATGAGGTGCGAGGGCACGCCTGCTAGCGAGTGCCAAGTTTGTGTACTGGTGACACTGATTCAACAGAAGAGGGCCTGTCATGTGCCAGCGTGCGACAATACAGCGTGATGTCAGGTGGGTGGTCACTCCATTAGGCCACGTCATTCCCTCCATCCTGTCAGTTTATAGTGCCTAATGATGTGGTAACTTCACATCATCCATAAACACTGACCTAACTCACGAGTAGAGTTTTCCCCGTTGTTACGCCCTTAATGTCATGCACCTGTGGATGTGTCACTGATGGCCCTTGGAGTCTGAAAATGTTGGTTGGAATTTACTGAAAGTCCTCATGAAATCATGCAATTATTAGAAAATTATGTATTAGCAGTAAAACAGTAAGGTTAAGTTACGTTTGACCAGGAATAGTAAAATGACAATATGGAAAGTGGGTTTACACACACTCATAAATTTAAAAACTTAAAAAAAAACCTTTTAGTTAGCATTAGCTTTTAGTGGTGAGTGGAGGTGTGAGTGGCATGGCATGGCTAAGACAAAGCACTCTCCGATTTTAAATCACCTCATCTCCAGCTCACTGGGCCGGTTTTGGGGAAGAGGGGTTCCCAGTGTTTGGAGGGCATTTCGGGCCCCTGATTTATACCCTAGTGGTGCATAAAACAGATGAATGGCTCACAAAAAGAGGAACATTGTTAAATCTGCAGCAAAGGGGAAACGAGGAAGGCGAGGGGAAAGATAGCGAGAGGGAAAATAAAACAGGTTGAGGAGACCTGTGGAGATACCCAGTGGAACAATGCCAGAGCTGCTTTGGTTTTTTTGTGTGATAAAAGCAGGAACTGAACTACATTAGATTAGAGATTAAAAGGAAAAAGTGAATCAAAACCCGAAGTCACCATCTGTCTGCTATGTCAAAGCATTCCCATGTTTCCTTTTTATCTGCGTCAAAAGATTTTCGTCAAAATATTTGTTGTCTCTGTAGTGACCTTTGATGTTTTTGTGTGAGAGCAGGAGCCCACACTTTGTCTGTTTTTAACAAACAGATGACAAATTAGGCTCCGCCCCCGCTTTCTAAATAGTGTGGAAACCATTCCAACAGGAAGCTCACACCAAACAGTAACGGAGCTCTGACGTTAGTTACACATTACACATCCCGCCTGTCACCAGACTTCAGTCACCTACGCTCGATCCCTGTTTGCTCACAGTCACATTCATCCTAACTGAGCATTTCAGTCATTCTCCCCCCTGCTTTCTCTCTTCTGCCTTTTTGTCTCTGTCTTCCTTCTTCCCTCTCTCGCTCCTATCTCATAAACACGCACACATTCCCCAGACTGAGCTCATCTAATCAGCATCTTATCGGCCATCTTGTGAGCGTGCCATTGTTATGACTAAAATTGTTTCTATTCCCAGAATAGGGCTGACACTGAAATAGAACATTCCCATGTAGCCTCTCCATGCAGTCATTCAACATTCCTCTAAATACCAGTTTCAGTAAATCATCATCATCATCATCATCATCTTCTTCTTCTTCTCAGCTCAACTCTGAGCTCATCCCTCCAACAATGTTTTGTACTGAAAGACATGAGATTCTTGTGTGAAAAACAGGGAGCTGTGCCAAGATGAGATTCCTGTTAGGATGAGAAACAATGCATTCTTCATACTTGAAGTGCCTGAGTCATTTTTATGTGAGCTCTGTAAATGTTTAGTTTAATATAAATGCGGATGTTTTGAAACATTTGCAAGTGTATCATTTGCTCTTGCCTAGGCATGAAATTGAGCAGTCTGATAACAGAGGGGGGTCTATACAACTACCCAGTATCATTGTTCAGCTAGAAACATATGTATATATATATTTGACTTGTTCTTAAACTGTAAAAACAGGGAGTTACAAAAGGCAGGCCATCATAAACATTAAAGACTGATTGTACACCTGTATTAGCTCTATTTTTTGTTTCATTCAACAAATTTCAAACAAAGTTTTCAAGCTGTTTTTCTCATCTGAATGGCCCAAAAAAGGAGCAATTAAAAGATGCAGCCCATACGTTTATGTATTAACCTTGCTGTTCTGTAGCAGAAATTTACATGATATGTTCCCTATGGTGTTCCTCCACTTTCTCCTATCCCTTCTCTTTCTGTTCTCCCCTTTCAAACACACCTTTAATTTATGGCCTTTCACACACACACTAATGCACTCTTCTACTAGCGCGAGAGAAAAACAATGAGCTGGAGGTCCAACCGTGTTCCCCTCTCCACCAAGTGGAGCCTTTGATGGGGCCAGAGTATGTGGAGCCTGAAGAGCCTAGGGGGGCTCAGGGGGCAGCAAGCAGCCGTTCCTCCCCTAAACCTTCGTAACTCCATCTTGGGTCATGAGCTAGAGGAGCGGCAGGCACGTGCCACAGGAGCGCTGGAGGCCCCCCGGCCCCAACGCTGTTGCTTTTGGACGATGTGGCAGTGCGAGGCTGCCATTGAGCAGGACCCGGTGTCGAGTTCTTTAGGGGACCTCTGAGATGAGACGGTGAGGTTTTGAACAGGTGCTGGTGCCTAATCGAACACACACACACACACACACACCCACACACTCACACACACACACACACACACACACACCATACACACAGACATGATGCACAGGAAGATTTGCACAGCTGTGGGAAGGGGACCCCTCCCTTGCAAAACGTAGCGGTAGCCCTCTGTGAAGCACACTCCAACACACACAAATGAAGAGCGACTGCTCCTCACCAACACACTGCTCACCAGGCAGCGCAGGAAAAATAAAGTTCAAGGGCCTGGCTCGCTCTTCTTTTACATTAATTACTTTTATGTGTTTATTCAGCTCACACTAAAAGGGAGTCTCTAGATAGATCTTGTTCATTTCAATCTTTGCTAGTTTTCCTTCTCTTCCATGGTTTAGGATGATGTTCTGTGTAGCTTTACGGTGATGAGAAGTGTGTGTCAATATTCCTTTATCCGTGCACGTCAGTAGTGCTTATGAGTTGTATATGAGAGTCGCAAAGGACTGCTTCTGTTAGTGTTGAGGCAGTGCTGGACTCTCCTCTGTGCAGGTAATCAACTCAATACACATGAAGTAACTGGAAATTTCCTGCCTGTTTTTAAACCCATCTTGATCTGGGAAATGATTCGTCACCGAGAGCTGCAGCTGCACGCTTCACTGACACTCGCTGGGCAGAGCAGCAGCACTGGAACATCTGTCTCGTTCTCTGTCTTTCACACTCCCAGCCTTCTCTCTTTTCTCTGCTTCTTCATCTGTCTCCTGATGTTTTTCACTCTCTTTTCCATTTTCTCTCTGTCATCATTACTTACTTTGTTGGTTGTCTAACCTCCTCAGTTTCCTTCGTTGTTTTTAGGTTCAGTTACATTATTCACAAGACAGAAACAGCTAAAGAAGTGGATGTGAAATTTGCAAAAACCACAAACGCCCATTGGGTTTTCATATTTGATAGATAGTTCATGGTGGATAATCAGTCCTACTTATTCAAGTAGATTTGCATATACTCTTGTGTTTATATATATTCTTTAAACACTTAAAACACGATCTGTACAAACTTTTATGTTTTTAAAGAAGTAAATTAAAATCTTTAACAAAAAAGTGAAGTGTTCATGGAAAACATTCTCTAGAGTGGTGTTTCTGCTTTCACCCTTTACATACACAGGCACCCTCTCATCCGCAAAAATTAAGCGATCAAAACCACAACAGACATATCATGCTGCCCTCTACACACAGACACACACACTCTGTCTCTGCATTTTTCACCACTCCGCACACCCCTCCCCGTTCCCTCCCTCCATTCAGCCCGCTCCAGATGTGCAAGGACAGAGGGAGCCCAGTCACATTCAGTCAGTCAGTCAGTCACTTTCTCCTCGGACTGAAAGTGAAACACCACCTGTGCGTCTGTCTGCAAGCGTTTCAATAGCCAGAGCCATAACCCTCTGCCTCACCGCAGGCCAGCCAGAAAGCCTCACTGATGGCTTCCCAAGCTGGTGAACGTTTTTTTCCACTCTACTACCATAGATATTTTGTTTTTACTTGTTTCCAATCTAAATCATTTTTCTTAATTCTATAAGTAATTAAGAAAAATGAATAAGGAAAGGGATTTGGCTCCCTCCCTTATTTCTACAAAATGATATGACAGAGATTTTTTTCAGTGCATGTCCTCACAGGCTTAGAGTGATTTGTGCAACTAAATGTTCCTAAATTTGGAGCTGATTTTTGTAACCGTAAAGAGTAATGATTATGTACAATTGCATAGCATTGCTGGTAATCAATTAGATATTTAATTAATAGATGGAATTAATGTATATAGGTACAGTTTTACCATTTTTTAAATTAAATAAGGTATGGGATGAAAAATATACCAAGAGAATTTGTCTGAAACAGTAGTTTGACAGTTAAAGTAAAAGTACAATCCTCTCTGGCAATAAGTACAGTCATGTCATTAAAGCAAATTTAAATTCGAAAAACTAAGCTTGCCTCATAGCAATGGGTCAGAAAAGAAAGAAAAACTGAACTAAACAGGAAATAAGGAGAATAGTGAGCCAAGGGAATTCAAGAGATGAAGAAAAACAGTAGGTCTTAAAAGGAAAAAAAACACACCCTTTTCAGCTCTCCTATTATCACAGAGATGGGAAAGGAAGCAGAGGGGGAAAAAACCCCAGTACACTCCTGGTTCAGCCCCTGTGAGTATCCCTCCCTCTGCACTGAGCCTCTGCAGGCCCCAGCAGAGTGGTGATCCAACACCATGCTTTATAGCCCAGAGGGACCAGGCCTAAATCTGATAGTGGGCCTCTTAACACACACATAAAGTCAGCACATCCCTCAGCCTGGTGAAAACAGTCCATATTCTTTCACCTTTACAACAATAGCATCTTTAACCGCGTGCCATTTGGATGAAAGTGTTCCTGAGATTCTTACTCAGAATACATATCTAATGTGAAGAATATTTTAATAAGTCGGACTTAACTAGGGGAGTGGATGACGTAAAGTACATTATAAGGAGCTGCCTGATGCTATCCCACTCTACAGTCCAGGACTTCGGGGGCCTTGCTCAGGAGAACTTTATCGGTGAAGTTGTGTGCATTCACTTAAACAACTGTGTTTAGATAAAAAATGCCAATGTGTTAAATGTGCTACTTTTTCCAACTTTTCCAAAGTTTGTTCTTTGTCTCAATACTTCTAAGTTATAGTAGAACTAGAACAAAGCTATGTAGCAAATGCAAACAAATGCTCCAAGGTAGCAGATGGAGCATGAGAAGCTGTCCACATATACTACCAGCTAAAATGATTTTTTGTGATTCGTAGACTATATTTTATGTAGGCTCATTTTATAGGCTGACTGACAGCCTCAGTTATTGTCTTTTAGGCAACTATTATCTTAAAATCTAGCTAGCACCTAACCACTTGTCAGGTTCAAATTCACAGATTTAAATCTAAAACACTGACGCACAGAGCAGGTTAGGACATCTTCACTGGGAAACACTGAAACAATCTGACGTTTGTCACTAACTCATCCTCATTGCATCCACTTAGGAATCAGTGTGAGCCATCTGATGCAGGGATTCAGACTGGAGATCTTCTACCAGCAGCCCTGTTTGTCTTCTTCCTTCAGGCCATCATGTACCACACTGCAGTACTTTTTACATTTTTGTTCCTTTTCATTCATTTACTTGCACAAATGAGACCAGAGTTAACTGGCTTAATGAAAGAGAACTGAAATGTTCTCAGAGTACACTTTTCCTGGGTTAATGATTGATGCTTGTGTTAGGGTTTAGACATTTAGCCACAAAACAGTCTAAACTTCATATTACATTAAAACAAAGTATATTTTGGTTATGGCAGGGTAAAAAGGTTTCGCTGGGTTTGCTACTTAGCCTTGAAGTGAAGTATTTGTGTCTGCCCTGCAGAGCTTGTTTCCCTTGAAATGCTAAAGATGACTTTGACCTTGAAGAGTGATAGCCCTTAAAGATATTTGCCGTTCCAGAATTATCTCCATGCTCTGGATAAGTGACGTATCTTCAGTAATGACCCAAACAGTTTTCTTTTTATCGCAGCCTAGAATTAGTTTAGTTTAAAGTTTTCTTCTTTAGTCTTCTTTAGTTTTCCTGTAGTATAAACACTCTGGAAGCACTCTTTTGGTGCTGGAAAGATTAAGTTTTAGGAGGATAGTCGATAGAATGATCCTCAAGTAACCACAGCAGGTAGCAGGGTTAAAGCATGTCATCAAATATCACTCCATCACTGCTGTCTGCTAACTGCTGGGCTAACTTACTAACTCCACAACAAATCTCAGAGTTTGCCACCACAAAGCCCAGGTCAAGAGGCCAGTGAGACAAACAAACCCTTGTCTGTCTTTCTGTTTGGACAAGGATTTGTTCCGGAATAGCCTTCACTCTGTCTTCCTTCCTGATGTGTTTATTTGCACTTGGGCTTCCACCAGCACATTAGCTGTTTACAGTGTTTGTTTGAATCATTTCTATTTTATTTTCAAAAAAAGGCTGTTTTTAGCTACATCTTGTTTGGACAATGCTAGTTTGTTTCTTGACCTATAAATATTTCTAGACAGGATAGACATCCTTCCCATCACTGGAGGTCAACCAATTAGCCGAAGGAAGCCATTGGTCTGGAGGGTGTTTTTATTTGTGTCACAGCCGTGTTTCTTTTGCTTAATAGCTGTGGTTTCACGTCTGACATCACTGGGCAGAAGAAATATAAAAATGTTACAGCTGCTTGCATGCTCCATGTTATAGGCTGGTCTACACATTAATCCCTCTCCTGCTCTACGTCTTATAGATTTTTTGATCATTTGGAATGTCCATTCCCCTCAATTCAATAAAAAAATTGGTAGGTTTCATTTTTGCAGTTAATTTTTCTAACACTGCAATCCAACTGCCACTAACAGTTGTTTCATTATTGATTAATGATATTTATTCTAAATCCTTTTGATTGAAGTATCATTTGTTTTGTCTTTACAGTGTGAAAAAAAAGTGAGAAATTATCCGGCAAATGACTTCTTTTGTCTGTTTGACCAAATAAAAATAGCAATTTTGCTTTTACCCATGCACTGCTTACATGTAATATGTGTCTGTAGGTAAGAGCCAGTGTCATTGCCTAAAATGAAAATGGAAAATGCAAATTTTTAAAAAGACGCGGTTGTGTTTTAAACTCCTGTAATAATAGTAGTCTTAAATTGTGGCACTACAAAAAGACCATTTCTCTCTGGTTTCCTACACGAATTTGTGGTCTTTGTAAAATAAACTGCATCAGTGATGTGTAAGGAGTTTCGTTACATTATCATACGTCTCTTGCAAAGTTGGTGGTGTAAGATTTGGATTTTAGCTTAACTTCCCAAATTTATTTTCAGATTTGAGTGTGACTTAGTTCTGTGTCAGTGTTTTTCATTCTGATTCATACTTTCATTGACTCAGAGAGTGACTGAAAGCATTCTTATCTTCTGCATGCACATCCACGACAGCCACCGGTCTTGTAGCATCCTCCCAGGTATTTCGTGTACTGGCAGGAGTGGTCCGGATGTTAGGGGTTAGCTACAGAGAGGTTAATCAGGATCAGTGCTCAGACCGTTCGTCCTTGTTCAGAACCAGCAAAGCATACAGCTCTCTGTTTTCACAATACACCCTCACTGCCATTAGTGCTGTGTCACCAAGCAAGGCCTGGTGTGTGTGTGTGTGTGTGTGTGTGTGTGTGTGTGTGTGTGTGTGTGTGTGTGTGTGTGTGTGAGTCAGTATGTATGTGTTTGTGTGAAAAAGTTATGAGTTTCAGGAATCAGGAACCTCTATACACACACCTACACACGTATTCAGTCACATGAATTCACCCACACACACACGTTTGGAGGATGAGTCTCATTAGCCAACTCCTGACTCTGTATATTTTGAGGAAGCAGGGGCTAGTGGACCCCTGCTTACTCATCTCTGGAAGTGACAAAACGTCACTGGCCTACTCAGACATACACTAAAAAGCTATTGTGCGACTTGTCATCCAAATAAGGCCATGTGTTCACTTGCTTCACTTCATGTGAGTTTTGGCCCTTTGGTGTCCTCAAGTAAATACTCAGCAGCATATTCCACATGTTTGGAGGGAGGAAGGAATTGGTTGTATGACAATATAATTCATGAGACAATAGAGATTTAGCGCCTCTCAGAGTTATGCATTTTGAACTATGGTTATAGTTTAAAATCAGGGTTGCAAATAATGAGCAGGGCTACTTTTCAGCAAACTGGGATTTACCGGACATAGGAAAGCAGGACATTCTCATGTAGATATTTTATATATATACATCATGATAGGAGATTTTATTCAGATTGATGACCTCCTAGAAAATGGTTCACCAACCCATTAACTGGGATTGATCTATTGGTTGTTGTCAGCTGGCAAATGGTAAAACATCAATTAAAGCAGATTTTTCAAGCAGAAAATGAATTGCATTTGCCACCAACACTGGCAACAAGGCATGCACATTTGCAGCACTTTCTATTGTCTTTATTATCTTATTAGCCAGGAAGTTTTAATTATTGCAGGGAGGAATGGTAAAAGAAGAAAAAGTCACACTGGGTGGAAAAGCTATAGGTGACAGACTCACTGTAGTCTGTAAGATCCAGCATACCTCCAACATGTTGTACAAGTCAACAATGACTTTTATTGTCCCATCCTGTTGGATGGAAAATCACTCATGCTGTGCGTGAGTGATTACACACAAAATCTGATAGTGGTTGCTCATGGCATTGCACAGCGTGGGTTTCCCAACCTTGTGGAAAAGGGCTATTTTTGGTCTGTTAGTCAAAGAGTTGCTCCTTTTTTCATCTATTGCAGTCACTAACATGGGTTTTGGGAGGTGATTGTCTTTAATCTCATACTTTCCTCATGACAAAACATAACACATAACACACAAGTCATGATTCTGGTCAAATGCACTGCAGTAAAAATAATATACAAAAAGAGAAGTCATTATTGTGCATTTTACCATCACAAAAGAAGTGATCTTTGTTCGGAAAAGATTGATGACCGCTGTTCTAACATCACTGATTTCAGTTTGTGCTTGTTTTACAGAAAAGCAGTTGGTCTGATCTAGCAGCGATCACAGTGGAATACATGGGCCTTTTCACTTCTGGTTCTGTCTGAGTCATCTTGCCTGGGGCTGACTGATAGTGTGACTTCAAGTGTCGTCATGTGTGACACTGAGCTATTCCTACTATTATAAACCACAATCTGTGAAGAGGAGTGGCATTCAGCCACCGTTGCCCAATTTGGGTGGCTTCCCCCTCCTTACTCATTGCATGTGCTCACCCGGGAGAAAATTGTACAACATCAAATTAGCAAAGTCTTTTTTTTTCCACGCTTAAGTGATGAACACTCAGTCATACATGTGGAAGTTTAATTTTCCTCTTGCTCTTTTTCTCGCATTTACCCGCAAACCTTTTTTTTCTGTATTTACTAAGCCCAAAATAGACTCAGTGGGGGGAAAAGAGTATAACTAATGGCACACACACTGTATAACTGTATATTTCCAGCACGTCCTGTAGTAACTGTGGCAGCAGCAGAACATGTCTCTTTACGTCTTTCATTCCCTCTGACAGACAGTGGGCACAGTGTGCCAAGGTGGCGTGGTTGTTAAAAATAGAAGAAGTTAATTCAGCACAGCACTTGAAAAGATTTAGCTACCTGCAGACATTTCCTGAGTAAGGCCACATTTCCTCCACTTTTCTAGATCAACAGTCACCTAAATGAGGACTGTGATCTGTCCTGACTGCTTCCTTTGAGGGGGAAGGACAGTGACGGAGGAGAGCGTGCGAGATGGAGAGGCAGGGAAAATAGAGAAAAAGAGAGGAGGGCAGGGGGTTGTGTTTGATGAAAGCCTGGCTTCTCTGTTTACTACAAGCTAAAAATAATACCAGCCTGGTTTGCAGCAGGCATGAGGAGGGGTGGGGGGCTGTGTACATATGTGCGTCTGTCGCCCCAAATCCAACAGCTGGAGGCTAGAGAGCTGAGAGGGTCCCACATTGCTGTGGGGGGAACAACAGGTGGAAGAAGGCTTATGGTTCTGTGTTTGCCCTGTACATGTGTCTGTGTGTGTGTGCTGGTGTAAGCGTGTGTGTGTGTATGATTGGGCCTGTGTGCTAGCATGTGCAGAAATCTGTGCTTACTAATGCATACGTTGTACAAGTGCTTTATACACCCCCATCCTTTGTGAAAACGAGTGTCACACAGAGCCTGTCTCTGGCTAAACCCAGGCCTGAATTGTCTTATTCATGCTCTCTAATCTATTTAAATCCCAACTGAGGCTGCGCTATGAATCAAAATTAATGACTGTGTTGTTGATGCTGATGTTAAAGCTCTGGTATGAGTACTGTACTGGCCATTCACGGCAGCAGCTCACTCACTGGGCCTCTATTTTTACACATGTGTGAGTGTGTGGGGGGGCTAGCATGTGTGTCTTTCCCCACTACTTGCTTTTACCCTGATGACAAGAGGCAATTGGCCTTCTCAAATGACAGTGACTAGGTACTGTGAGGGTGATTGTACCCAGGCAGCTGTGCATCTCTCTCTCTCTCTCTCTCTCTCTCTCTCTCATAGTCCACTTCCATATATCTAAAATGAAAGTAGTTACTGATTCTGTGAATAAATACCTTCCTGTTTGTGCAGTGGCGATCAGATAAGAGTTACCATGTAGAGAATGCGTGGGCTGAAAACAAGGTAAAGCTGCCGGCCAACACACTTCCCTGGGTCATTATTGGCATACCTGAGATCCAGAACACACCCCGGATGGCTGCACTGAAGCAGGAAGTTGCATGTGGATGACAACAAGAGAAAGATAGTGAGTCACCAGTTGAACAGGATTTGTTTGTTTGGTTTTCCTCCCTCTCTCCATTTCAGTCATATTAACCCATTGAGCCTCACTGACATCATTTGCCTCAGATATCACAGAGTCATGTCAGTCGATATAGCCTCTCTTTATTTAGTGCCTTTCTGCTTCTTTTCGTGTTACCAACTGTCCATCGGCGGCATAGGGTGAACCATCATCAGGAATGTGTATTGCGGCCTCTGCAGCACTTGTAGCTGTCAGAAACACAAGAGGGCACCTTTTAAGATCTGCCCTCCATATTATGAAATGTTTAAATGCTTTTTTCCAGTTATTGTTGTCTCTGCACCTGCGGTTTCAGTGCAAACAGGAACTGCTTATGGCTAATGCATTATGACTTTATTGCTCAGACTCGTAATGATGTAAAGTAATACAAGCTAAAAAAAAAAAAAAAAACAGAGCCAAATCAAATGTGTTTGCTGTCTCCTTAAGCCGAGTGAAAACCAAGCATGAACAACTCAGTGCTCAAAGTCTTAAAACTTTGAGCCAAATGAGTGGAATAGTTTCATCTGGCCTTATCAGTTTCATGTCTCGTTTTGTCTGCCGAGCCTGGCAGGCCTGCTGTCGTTCTTCAGCAAAGAATGTAGGGTCATCAAGCAGAGTTGATGGAGTTATTATGAAATTTGGCTCTGGAATAACACCAGACATCCCTGTCCACTCTTAATGGGAAATAGCCAGTACAGCTTTCATTCCAGCAGTGTTTGGTAATGCCACAAGGAAGCTGTTTCATTCACATTTTCTAACATTCTGCTCTTTATAATTTACGGTTAAATGAGCAAAGTCCTGAGAGCTCCCTAGACCCAGTGACCTCTCTGCAGTTTCCCTGAACACTCTGACCAATCGTGTGTCTCTAAACACTGTCACTGGCCAACCAGGCGTCTCCGGTCTGTAAAAATCATCCTCCCCAGCTTCCCCCGACATTTGCAGACGCCATCAAAACATCACTCCCCAAAAAACCAAACAAACAAATCTCTACCGAAGTGAGGCTCCCTACCAACACCGCTTCTCATGTCTGCATCTTTGATGAGGAAAAACGCCACCATAACAAAAACAAGAGGCTGAGTGGAACAGGGAGAGATGCTATATTTGGAAACAAATGGGCGACAAGATGTCTCTTCTCTTCTCTTGTTCTGTCTCTCATTGCTTTACTGTGCTGTCGCCTCCTATCCTTCTCTCTGTCTGTGTGTGAGGCCAGCTGTGGTCATATAGTATAATAAGGCTCTCTATCTGAAATAATGGCTTTAATGCTGGTTAAATAGGGAAAGGGGGTTGGTTGGGGTCAGGCTGACTCCTGCACCCAAGGATCAGCTGGCTTGCCATCGGGGGGCCATGGCACCAGGCACAGGGCCACTGTCTGGGCAGGGCAGACAGCTGGCGGGGGGTGGGGCATGGGGGATTCTCTCTGTCTGGGAAACACACACACATCTTTAATTCCTTCCACTGGACTTAGACAAGTCTTGTTTACATCGCCTATGTGTTGTATCGGGCCTCTCTTGTGTCTGAGTAGCTTTGTGGTTTACAGTTTGGATCATTTTTTGGAAAATGAAATGAGTAATACCTGAGTGGATGCTTTCTGAATGCTTGATGTAGACGCCACTGTTTCTCACCATAGAGCTCAAACATCATAAACAATTTTTCAGATATTGAACAGTTTTTCTTAAAAAATATGGTGAAACATATAGGTAAGTATGAAATAATCATCATCATCAGCAACCTGGCTCAGGCTTCTCCAATGCGAGGACTTTATATAAGTAATTTAGGTCCTCAGAAAACAAAATAGTTTGTGTTGTTGAGGGAATTTTTTTTCTGTGTGTAACCCATGATGCCATTAGTATCCATTTCAATAGTCCCCCTCAACCTAGACCAAAGTGCTGGCACGCCCCTTGTCATTTATAATATCAGGCTGACTGGCCTATTGATGACGAGAACAAAGCCACAGTGTGGTCGACCTACAGCAGTGGCCGTAGTAACATGGCACCTCCCCGGTGACTGACGATGCCACGCTGGCTGCCACCACAGCCTGGCACAGAAAGAGGGGGTGGTGGTGGTGGTGGATTGTGTGTGTTTGAGGGGTTGGGGGGCATTTGGTGGTTGTGGCAGCTGGCAGTGAGAAGGCGAAGGGTGGGGCGGGGGTGCAGGGGGTTCCTCATTTATAAAGACTCCCCTGTGTGAAGCCATGCGTGGCCACATCCTGGATGCAAACTCAAAAATGGCTTACCAGGGTGCACGTACACATGCTCACGCATTGGTAAACACACCCATATGCTGTAGTGCAAAGATAAACGCACAAACATACGATTACCCATACCCTGCTCTGGTGCTGCATGTGTCGCTGTCCTTTCATATTTGTGGAGGTGCATATCAGCGTTTGAGTGCGTGTGTGTTTTTGCTTCTCAATGGATGAGTGTGAGTAATTCAAAGGCGCAGCAGTCTGTTGAGTCCCGTTGAGTCATTGCTGCCGTGCTGATGAAATGTGGGGTGGTGTCGCGTCTCTGAGCTGTTTATTAGCTCTAAGTAGACAGGGGAATGTAATCAAACTGTCCTTATTGAGTCATGTGACGACTATTCATCTTCCAAAATTAGAGCCCACCATAAAGGCGTATTAGTGTTTGCATCATTGGATGTGTTGAAAATCTCCCGGAGGAGAAGAGGCCTTAAATAACTAGAAGCTCTGCTTGTGTGTGTGTGTACAAGTACACTTTTTTTTTGTTTGGGTGTTTGTGTGCATATGTGTGTATTATATTTATGTATTTATGTGCTTGTGTGTTTTGAAACATGACAAAATTCTCTAGTGTCAGACGGATGTTTTTGTGTCTTTTTACTGTTTATGTTCTGCTTTTTTAATTTTTTTGTTAATGTAAATCTTGAGTATTAAAATGTGTTTGTGGCCGTGTTCTGTCCTCATGAGGGCCTCCACACTGGGGACCAGTTAGGAGCAGATCATGTCCAGCTGTCTCTGAGGACAAATGGTCCAGCAGGCAACTGCTTATTCCCCACCACCCTCTCTTCTCACCCCTCCACTCTGCTTTCCTCCATCCCTCCCTCCTTTACTCCTTACCCCCCACTGTGTTTACTCAACTTTACTTGCTAAAAACCATTTTGAGTGCTTTTATCGGTGGATGCATGGCGATTTGTTTTATGGGTTTCACATGTAATGGAGGATAATGGACATTTGAGTTTGTTTTTGTATTTTCTCATTTGTTCAAACTCTGGCTTCACTCCGTCCTGTCACAGGTATAATATAACATTTGGCAAATTATGATGGGGCATTGGATTTATAGAACAACAGGACACAGTCATACATCAAAGCCAAATTAATACCATTTGATATGTGATTTTTTTCTGTTCAATTTGAAACATAAAAATTACAAACAAAAACTGAGATTTATTCAAGTCTATATTACACTTGTGTTACATGTTTTCATCATGTTTTCAATGTAGCTACTCACATATTCTCACTTACAAATTGTTTATTCCTGTACTCAAGGGAGCGAAACCTGCACCCATGTTCCTCTGAGCTGACGGCAGCTTCATCTCTTGGCAGCCTTTTCATAATTCATCTCTTTTGGCTTGTTTATGCTGAACATTTATTTTGTTTGCGGTAACATTTCCCCGGCCCTCACATCTCTCAATGTGAAAAACGCTAATGCACCTCCAACATGACATCAAAGCCTCTCCCTCACCCAACACTCTCTCTGGCAGTTTTGACTTATGACTCTGTTTTTTTTTTTTTTAACCTTCTTACAACATGAAAGACCATCAGTGTTTCCCCCAAGTTCGTATGTGCATGGACACACACATACCTACACTACGACACACGTCATGTCTAAACAGAATGATCAGTAAATCAAACAAAACACCCACAGTATTTCAGAGAGAAGGAGTGTGCTCCCAACAACGGAGAGATAAAAAGGGAAAAAAGAGAAAGAGAGGAGGAGGGGAGGAGTGGACGTGGGGGATTGTACGTCCTCGTGAAAGTAGCCCTTAGAAACAAAAGCAGCTTTGAGTGCGCACCCACTCAGAAGAGAGATTAGCCGGTACTCCCCCCCCACCCCCCACCCCCCCCCCCACCCCCCGAACCCACCACTATCACCACCACCGCCACCACCCCTGCAGAAAAGAGCTTTGGCT
Source organism: Toxotes lorentzi (assembly GCA_037833715.1). Taxonomy (NCBI): domain Eukaryota; kingdom Metazoa; phylum Chordata; class Actinopteri; family Toxotidae; genus Toxotes; species Toxotes lorentzi. The sequence goes on from JBBMJY010000021.1 coordinate 19,693,529, forward strand.
GCAGTTTAGCGGCACGTGGCACAGCCCTTGATACTTATCATGTGCATCAGGTGCTCTCACTTGGTTTCCTGTTCTTTAAAACATAACCGCCATTTCCCTCTTTCACTCCCTCTTTCTTCTCCTTCTCTCAGTCCAGAAGAAACCCATCCACACCACTCCCTTCTAGCCTTACCCTTCATTTCTTCTTCCTCCTTTTTCCTGCTCTCTCTGTCCATCCCTTTCTCCTGCTTTTACAAATACAAAGAACATATTGTATCTGCCAGTGTTAAAAGTGAATCCATTCTCCTTGGCAGCGGCCTTGCCCGTGGTGAATCTGAGCCGGGCTAGCTCTGTTTTCCAGTTGGCACTGAGGCCACTGGTGGAGCGGATTGGTTGTTCGTTGGGTTAGTGAATTTGAGTCTAGCTGACACTTTGGTTTAGGATTCATTCACGCAGTCTGTTGTTCTTGTTCTCCATCTTTCTTTTTCTCTATCAACTTGCAAAGAATGACCCCAGGTCACCTCATGTGAAGTATTATCAAGTGTACACTTTGAGGATGTTGCCTTATAGCTTTATTTGCTGTATTGCTACATACAGGAATTTTTGTAACATCACAAGCTTCTGAGAGGTGTAGTCAATAGGAAAATTTAAGGATATTACTAAATTCTCTGAGGAACAAATTTACAAGTGAATATAACAGACTGACAGTTTCACACATTCACTGCATTAGCTGGTAGTTTTCAGCTGCTTTTCTTTATCTGTATGGAAAACAGACTGTTACGCCCTTTAGAAACCAGAAAGGAAGAATGTTTTAAGGCCCTGGAAGTGCTCCTATTTAGTTGTGGAAAGTCTTGGAAAAGTCATGGAATTTTACATCAGGGTCACAGCAGGAAGCCTGAACTTGAACACACAAAACCACACACACAAAGTCTACTGTACTGAATATATGAAGCTTGAAACTACTGAAATATACAAATGACTAATAATACCTAATAACAACACAGCTTCGCATTCATGCAGTCTCATATACAAACACACACAAAACCAAAAGCCATTACCAAAGTTGCACACTCTTTCATGAAAGCTGATATAAACACACAGTGACACAAACACACCAATAATGAGATGCTATCACATTTCATAATCATGGTTCAGGCCCTGAAACTGAACACAATCCTCCTCCCCTCCCCTCAAAAATGAAAGAACCCAGAGGATGAGTCAACACAATCACAAGGCAGCAAAAACAAACTGTTGAATAAAGGCCACCAGAGCCTTTTGAAGTTTGCCTTACTGTCCTCCTCTCCTTTCTCTCCTCCATCTTTCATCCATCCATTTATTCATCCATCTTCTCCTCTGGCCTCTCTTAACCACCAGCTCGCACCCGTCATAAAACAATTATACGTCTTCTCTTCTGTTTGTTTTTCTCTTTTACACTGTATATCTCTGTGGTTTGTTTTTATATATTTTATTTTACAAGGTTTCTTTGAACATTTTAAAGTATTTTGGTCAGCTTAGGCTGTTTTTAAATGTGCTATATAAATTCATTGACTTCGCTTTCAAAGCCAAGGCCGCACTGTGTGTTGTGCATACACTACACACAGTACAGTGTGCATTTATATATGTTCCCCAAGCTAGAAGTCTCTGAAGCACACCCCTTCTGAAGATAATAAGAAAAGCTGTTTTGTAGATGTTGCTCATTAGCCAGATCCTGTTTGAAATTCAAAATCTCAGAAATTACCTTAAATTCAAGTTCAAGCTGAATAATTGAAAATGACATTTACAGAATGACAGATTTTTGTGGGAGAGTAGGAAAGTGTAAGCTCATCTTAAATCTTAAAAATTCAGTTACTGAGAAAAGACAATTTGTAAAATATACACTTTGCATCAACCAAGCTGACCACTGACAAGTCTTAAAAGTCACAAACAAATTACATTAAATGAAGCGTGATTATGCACCTGCCTTGCCTTTCCTTTACCTTGAGTTTACTTAAAAACTGCTGACAATTTAAGAGAAATTTAATACTGTTTCCAGAACAGCTGCCATGCATGTTTTTTTCTATTTGAGAGTCATAAGCAAAGACCAGTGGAGGAGAGAATGCAAAACTAATGTGTAGGCTGGCTGGAATGATTCCCATCCCTTACAAATTCCTATGCAGCATGAGGTCAAGTGAACACAAATTAAAAGCATTACTGCTTAATGTCACAAATTTCTTCAAGTGACTTTCCATAAAAATAATGGTGGTGTGCTGTGGCATGTAAATGTCACTTCTCAGGGGGTGTATATGTTGCTCTGAAAATAGACCTGGGTGCAGCTGTGTGGAATTTATTATTTTTGATGACACTCTTGATTTGTAGCAAGTTCCCTCAATATAGTAAAGTTTAAAAACTTTGGTTTATTCTTTTGACAAAATCAGCACCACTGTGGCCTGCTGGCTTTCCTGCTTTAGTGTGGGGTGTGTGTGTGTTTGTGTGTGTGTGTTAACCTCTGGAGACAAAAGCCACCAGTGTCGATTTTTTTTTTTTTCGGCTTTCAAATTTATTTTCCTTTTCTTCTGCCCTTTTTTAATTTCCCTCTTCCTTTACTCTCTCTTTCTGGCCTCTCCGTCCCTCGCCTCCCTCCTCCCCACACCGCTGATCTCCATTCTCCATTCATGCAGCCCTGTCACAGTGATGATAATGATGACCTCTGTGTAATGCTAGCTTGTTATTGGCCCACCAGCGAGGCCAGTGTGTACACCCTCTGTTGCTTTTTCTGCATTGTCCATTGTGTTAAGAGAGAAATGCTGGATATTGTGTGTGTCTGTGTGTGTGTAGGTGAAACACAAAGACCAGGCATGGCAGTCTGGGTGAGCTGCACAGGAGATCTATGGAGAGGCAGAGAATTTCACCTGAGCTGACCCTATGCTGTAGCAGGCTATTATGTTGGATTTACAGGAACAGAGATGGAAAATTACTAGAAACGACCATTCTGGTTTCCATGTTTTACTGGATAAGTACACATACATTTCTAATTTGTGTGATTATTTTAACATAATAACACAAGTCTGATATTTTCTTTGCTCTCATCAGAGCTTTTTTTTTTTTTTTTTTTTTTCCCTGAAAACGGAAAGTGGGTTGAGAGTAAACCAAAACAACAAAGGTGTGAGCTGTAAAACAAGAACAATGGGGGACATTGGTACAGAGGAAGATCAGTGATGGTTTTATTGATTGGAATTTTTAGTACTTATACAGTGGTGGATAAAAGTTTTCGGACACCCCATGCATTTGTGATATATACTGCATTAACAATCACTCTTAAGCTTCCAAGTGCAATTTGTTTTTGTGCAGTCACAGCCACAATACTAAACCAATCCTAAAATCAGCCATTAAAAACTTAAAATTGATTAGCTCCATAAAAATACTTAAGGAATTTGGAGTATTGTGGTACCACTGACCCACTAATGAAGATCATCCTTTTTATTGAAGACAATTTTTGTTAGGGTGCATTGTGTCTATATAAATCCAGCACATTTGAAAGTTCTTCAGATCAAAAATGACTGAAACAAGTAACTTAACACAAGAAACACGCCTAAAGATAAAGATTCTCAGCCAGGAAGGTACAGCTGCCGCCAGACAGCCAGAAAGTTCAGATGCAGTCCTTCAGCAGTTGGATACACACTGCAGAAATATAAACAAACAAACAGCTTGGAACACGAACCAAGATCTGGGCGTCTTCAGCGAGAAATGACCGCATCCTGATCCGCATGTGCAGGGAAAACCACCCGTATGACATCACGCGAGCTTCAGCAACAGTGGTCAAACCAAACTGGTGTCCAGTGTTCCACCCGCACTGTGCGTGGCCGACTCCTACATCA
>JBBMJY010000021.1:19697461-19717361 GCA_037833715.1 Toxotes lorentzi
TTGTGTCTGTCTGATGCAGCTACACCTTGTGAAATACAAAAAAGATTTTTCTGCAAATATTTCATGATAATATTTGAAATTGTGTAAAATCTTAAGGGTGTCCGAAAACATTTTTCCACCACTGTATCTACTTATCAGCTGTGTGTTATATGTAAGAAGTAATGAGGATCTGACTGATTTAGCAAACAGTGTAAAAAGGTTTTCCTTTTTTGAATTTGATCATAGCTTAGCATTTTAGATCTAGAGATTAAATGAACAAGCAAAAAGTTTTCCTTTACAGGTACCCTATGGATTTTATTTGACCACTAATGGAGCAATGTTTTTCCTGTCTGATATTTTTTTTGCTTATTATTATAATTGCTTCATTTTCTTCTTTATTCTTAAAGAAAATAAAATGTGAAAAGAGGGAGCAATGGTTTTAAGAGTTAAGAGACCCGTTTCTCTTTTTTTTTTTTTTTTTTTGTATCTCATGCGAACCACGTGCACTCTGCGATACACATTCCTGGCAATGGTTTTGCGCTATTCCGCTGATTTATGGTCAGTGGTGGAAGACAGTGGGCCACTGAACATGATTGTAAATACAAAATATAGCGTGAGTTCTGTTCTGCTGACTGAAAATAATTTAACAGAAGTGAAATGGACTTCAGTAAGAACAAAAAAAATAAAAAAAAACACTGTGAAAGTGAAGGACACTAGATATTTTTTGTTTTAAATAGAACACCATTTTAATACCCTGTTTTGTAATTCAAAAGGACCCAGTGGGATATTAAAGAATTCCTTTACAAATCATGTGAGTCATGCTAATGTTGAATGAGGAGGCACAGCCATAACAAAGGTAAGAAAGCATGAGGCTTTTAAATTGTCTGGTGGTACACAGGTTGGAGCTGGAGGCCTTTTGAGGTCACAGTTATGGGAAAACCCATTATGCATTCATTACAGCATGCAAGGACGTTGACCTGTGCGGTTGTTGTCGTCTCATCTTATCTCTCTTTCTGTCCTGGCTCTGCCTCCATTGTCTACGTGCGATTGAGAGCATTTCAATGACAGGAATCTTGTTTTGTTGAATAGCGCGGCCTGGTTGGACACAGATGCCAAGACATTCCAGGAGCTGGTAGTCTTTCCTCCTGGCAGTCCTGCACCTCTGTCTCCTCCACTCTACTCTCCTTGTATTTTCTCTGTTTTCACTCCTCTTTCCTCCTTTTCATTCCCTAGTCCTCCTCAAGGTAACTATCAGAGAGGGAGAGCGAGAAGGGGAGGTAAATGTGTCTCTATTTATGAGTCCCTGTGCTTTTGTTTGCTTGATGTCCGTGTGTTGAATGTTCAAAGCGCTGCACTATACAGTGTATATACAGGCCTTGTTTCCCCTGCTGAATAAGCCACACCACTTCACAACTCCCAATTACCATTCATTACATGTCAAAGCTACCACACACTCCCTCATTCTACCTCATCCAGTATCTCATATCCCTCTTGCATGTCATGTCTCCATGTGTCAGTAATCATGTGATGGTGGAGTTTGGCACGGATCAGAGAATGCAGCGATAGCAGCCCCAAGGTTTTCTCCAGGCTTTATAACTCCCCAACAGATGGCAGTGTGAATTGCTCTATCAGCACCGGCCAGCTTGTGAGGATTGTGAATGAAGGATCGCAGTTCTACATGACCTTCATAGTAAAACAGACACCTCTTCTGTTCTATTCTATTCTATTCTATTCTATTCTATTCTATTCTGTTCTTCTTCTCTTCTCTTCTCTTCTCTTCTCTTCTCTTCTCTTCTCTTCTGACAGACATACAGAGAGAGAAGTTGACCTCTTGAACTCTGTTCCCCCTTGAATCTCTCTGCATGTAGCTTAAAGGTTAGAAAAAAATGTTTATTTTCAAACTGTATAGCAGTGTATGGTCAGTAAATATTCTATGCCTTGCACTAGGTGAAATATTCAGACCCAAGATACTGAGGCACTATTGTCTCATGCATCATTTTATACCCATTTCACAAAATTCACCCCGACTTATGCAACATCTCTGGAAACATTTGCATTTTCAATAGAATAAGAAAGAAGTTGTGTGCATTTAAACAACACTTGGCCACCCAACATTTGTTTCTAAGTCTCCTAAAGGGTTTATGAAGCAAGCCCATGTCAAATCTCTACATATGACGTAATGCATACCTGACATGTGCTATTGTCTGTTCTTGTTTTCATTCTGACTGCTTTTATTACCCTCTGTGCACCACAGCCTCTGTGTCAGAGAAAAAAGTGTCCTGCAGGGATAATAAAGTTGATGGTATCTGTGTTATTTCTTATCGGGATTTTGGCATGAGTCCTCATACGTAATATAACCTGATTGGAAAACACACCTCTGTTCTATTCTGAGCAACAGAATTTCGTTACACCAGCTATTCACATTATTCGTTCAGTTTACTTTGCAGGACAAACTGTCACTCAGTCTCATGGTGACTGTTTACCCCATAGTGTCACTCAGTTGTTTACTGTCACCGGGTCTTTATTAGTTTTCTTACCTACAGCTCTTTGGCCAATTAAAATGTCCTGACAAGGATGTGGTCTGTCGTTTACTCCTTGTTTGTTTGTTGTTTCCTTGATGAAGGCAGAGCAGCATAAACAAGTACGTGCAAATAATGTAATGTGTTTTTGTTTGTCCTGTATGCTTCTGTGTTTGTTATGGTGTACCAGATAACAGGCAGACTGTCCCAAGGGAGGGCAGGAAGGTGGTTCAGGAAGGGTGTTCCTCTGTGAACAGGAGCTCTGTGTCTTCCCCACCGTTGTCCCCATGCTTCATGTCTCCACTGACTGTACTTAATGAAGGACAGGACAAAGATCAAATCTACTGTAACACAATGTACCTGTGTGGCCTGTTAACGCTTTGTTGTTGCAATACATTTTTATTCAGTATCCCTTTCTGTTCCCATTGTCCATCTCACCCATGTCATATTTCAATGTCAGCCTGCCAAATGTGAGGATTTTCTGCTTTTCTCTGTTTTACAACATTGTAAATTGAAAATCTTTGAGTTTTGAATTATTGGTTGGATAAAAAAAATCTCTGAGGACTTGTAGGGGAATTGTTCGCTATTTTTGGACAATTTATAGTTTAATTTAAAAAAATAATTAACAAAAGTCAATGTATTGATCACTAATATACAAGATTGGCAGTCTCATTAGATGTAGTACCTATATCGGTAAGTTTTGAGAGACATAGTATCCTCAGTGAGTCCAAAAAAGACTTATCTTTCTTTCAATGAAAAATTTGTATGCCTATTTTCTACATGCTGTATTTATGTACTGTATTACATCCTCTGCATTCCTTATGTTAGGAAATAAAGGCAATTGGAAAAAAGAGATAAGAAAAGAGGGAAAGAAAGGCACCTCTCATTTAAAAATATTCTTGAATTGACTAAAGTGAAAAACTTAATGTACATAACGCGACTATAGATAAAAGCACTGGACACTTGGACATGTGTCCTTCTCTCTCTGAGTGGACTCGGTCAGAGGGACCTTGTCTGGCTTCAGGGAAACCCCTACTGCTGAAGGGTCAGGCCTGTTTGTGACTGTCCCATGTGTTGTCTGTGGTCAGAGGGAGGGTCAGGGACAGCTGGAGCATCACCTGTCACTGGCTCACATGCGTTTCTATGACACAGCAGTGGTGACACCCAACCCCAGCATTTACACAACACAGGGTGGCCAAATTAACCAAACACCCTTCCCATTAGAATAACCCTACAGTTAATGCCAATTTAGAGAATCTCATGTAAACTTATCAACTCTAATGGCTACTTGCTATTTTATATGTAATTTTCATCTTAAAGAAATAGAGAAGGCCGTATAATAACTGTAAGAATAATTTCAGCATCTGTCATAAGCACTGCAAAATTATGTAATGTGGCAAAATGACTTCAAAGTCTTACAAATCATGACAACATACGGTACTGTATGTCAAACACAGGAGTAAAGTGTAATAGCAAAGAGGAACAGTGGTCACAAGCAGACTAGCTGACTGTAGGACTCACATAACAGAACCCTCAGAAATGACCTGTGAGGTGAGTCATCAACTCTGACAGGATCACCTAATTATTTTCAGCTGTCAAACAATAAGCCTTTTCTTTTATTTTCCTGCCTTCTTGTATTTCGTCTCTAATCCTGCACAACACATAAGCTCTCAGTGACACATTAATAAACATGCACTTGCACAATCTCCCCCTCTCAACGTTGCATTTCTCACCCACAGCCATGCCCAGAAAGCGCACACATACACATAGTTAGTGGCAATAAATAAGTGTTGTGTGTTTGCAACACGCTGTCTAATTTGTTTTTCTTCTCTCTCTGTGAGCCTCCTGAACCACTCCTTTCAGACACACAGCAGGAGGAATTCCTCATCCATTTTAAGCCCCAACGAGAATGTTGATAAGTCTGTAGATTAATGCCCAACATGTTTATGATAGCTTATTATTCTCTAAGCTTCTTCCGGGCCCAGCGCGTGCTTCGTCTACTTAGCACAACTATTTAGGTCATGGTACAATCTCAGAGGAAAGTACTGAGATGGTGAAATATCAGTGAAGCTCAGTAAAAAAGGTCAAAATAAAGTTTTTCTTGCTCCATTATGCAGTATATTTCAGAGCAATATAACATTTACAACTAACTGATGAAAAACAGTTTTGAGAAGCCCGTGGAGTTGCATATGACCTTACACATGACCTAAAAGTCTGTGCTATCCTTAACTGTAGATGTACACAACTCTAAAGCATAAATTTTGTAGTAATGAGATCTAAAAACTTGACCCAAATAAAAACTTGACAACAGCGATGTTTGCTGGCATAAAAAGCAAAACTAATATATTTGTATAATGCTCGTACGACATTTTGACAATGCTCAGTTGTTTATAAATTATGGTCACTGGCGTGCCGTAATGTGATTTCATTCTTTTCAGTGACACATTCTGATATTTCAGATTTATGCTTCCTATTATGGCTCATATTTCAACAACAATAATAGCTGCTAAATGTCCTGCTCTGCCATAAAAATGTCTTGGCCATCAGGCACACACACTAAAAGATGGGGAGAAAGAGGGGCCATACCCTTAAGCCTATGAAAATGCCATTGATGTTAACTATCTGACTGTGCCCTGCCAGAAATACCGCTGTTGGGCCAGAGTTGTTTGCTATCAGTGTCTAGTAGAGACAGGAGTCTGAATCTGTCTGTTCTGCCTGGTGTGTGAGATGTTATGGCTCTTTGATGTAATTTGCTGTTTAGGCTTTGATTTAAGAAGCGCCATCTTTATCATTTTCCCTGGTTTCTTGAAGCCATAGGACCCATCAGAGGATATTGGTGTGTGTGTGTGTGTGTGTGTGTGTGTGTGTGTGTGTGTGTGTGTGTGTCTCTCTACTAGATAAGTACAGAGGTAAAACCAAGGCCAAGGCTGTGAAGATGCAGAAAATCCCTTTGAAGTTACAAGGCTGTGTGCAGCAAGTTTCAGCACCTTCTTTTTTTGTGGTTGTGAGTGTGTACTGTACATGAGTGTGTCTGGGTGTGTACATATACAGATGTCCTCGCTGTATTTGCATGTCACCAGGCAGTCTCTTGTCTGTTTACTTCCATCACTCAGGTGGAGCCATTCATCTGTATTCACACCATGGTTAGAGTGGCTGAGCCCTGTCAAAGATGTCTCTGTTGGGTGACACACCTGTGTTTACAGTTGGGAGAGCATGTAAACAACAGCGGCTTGTATGTGTGTGTGTCAGAGCGCCTGTCCGCCCACTTCATATCATATAGCTCAACAGCTTTTATAATGAGTGGCTTTAGCAGGTAGACGGCGACTGGCAGACTAACATGTCATTATATCCTGTGCTGCTCTGTCATTGGTATGGCAACTATATTAAAGACGCAGATGGATAAGAAACGAAAGCACAAACTCAGTCACATTGTTTGTTTTGTAATGCACGTCTACACTGTACTTACGTTCAGAGTGTTTATCCTGAAGGCATTCAGCTGACCAAACCTGTTTGTCTTTTTTCTTTGTGTTAAATCTAGGTCCATCAGATGGACCAGAAAATGGACTCAGTCCTGCAGATGCTGATGGAGCAGTTCCCGCCCAAGCCAGAGCTGACATCCAAGCCCTCCATCCGCAGGGTGACCATCCAGAAATGCAAGGGCACCAGCATCGACGAGGGACCCTGATTTCACAGAGATGGTCGCACTGAGTATGGTGATGTCATCACCAAAAGACAATTAAAAGGGCAGGATTACACATAGACAGCCTAGCGCCCTACATGGGAGCCTGCAAAATAATAAGGGGACTCAATCTTCTGAGCCCCATTTCCTCTACTCCTTTTGCAATCCCAAATTTTCTCACAGACTTTTGACCCCTGATAAGAGAACAACTTTTAATTGTCCACTGCTCTGGCACTGTTCTGGGACAAAAGAACCACTGAGTGAGGGATTCTTGGTGTAGGAAGAAGGCTGACTAATCTCCTTTCTGATGATTGTTGGGCCTGTTTGGATCTTTTTTTTTTGTTGTCTACATGTAGCTTTCTCTTCTACACTAGCTGCGTGGACCCTCAGTCTTCCCTGGCAGCACACAGTCATTCAAGCAGCGACACGCCGCATGAATCTATTTCACTACATTAACCTCATAATCACACTACTCAGATGATGTTAATTTATGTGTGGCCTGTCACTGAGCTGCATTCCTCTACTCCAAATATTATTCCAAAGCTAACTAACCCAATAATGAAGTCGTAATGCAATCAAAGCACTCATGTTCCCCAAAGACACAGAGAAAAACTGAGAGTCCAGCCATGGCAGAGGCATTCCTCAAATCCTTCTGATTATGTTGGCACCATCCACACCCAGTACACAACAGGGTTATTTCCATAGCCACATATCCATCTAGCCTAACTGTACTTAGACTGCGGTGGGTGTTTGTTAGTAGTGATCAAATAACACGAGGAGGGAAAGGCAGATTATCTGTTGACTTTGCCCAGCATTCGGGACCGGAAGGCTGGAGTAAAAGAAATGGAACTAAAGAAATGTGTCTGGGGTGGGCTGGGTGGCTAATGTGGTGCTGATTTACAGCTACGTTAGAGCTAATAAAAATAGCCAAACTGCCGAGACAGGGCCTGGAGCTGTGTAACAGGAATACAGTCAGAAGTAATGGCACAGTCTCTGTTTGCTCGAGGTTTTCACTGGGAGATTAGGGAGATATGTATATCGAACTCTCTTAGCAGCACCACTGCTCACACCACCACCATCAGAACCCTTCTGGGGCTCACACTGCTGTGTGCAATTTGAAATAAATTTGCCCCATTACAGCTCTGATTATTTTTTCTCTCCTGAGCTAATTAAGTGTTGAATTCTTGGTAAGGGGAGATTACTCACTGCGAGCATCTAATGAAAAGAAACACTAGAAAATATGCAGAATTTAAACAGTGAGCTTTGAGGAGCAGGCGCACTAATTCTATGTGAAATGTTGGGAAATATCAGACTACCACTGAGAGCCCACGTTTGATATAAAAAGACAGTGCTCTCACTTTGTTCCCATACTCATTGTATTTATCTGACAGGACACTGAGGCATGTAGGAAGTAGAAAATAGAAAATAACTCAAGCTACTCTATGAAAGGCCTCCCATAATTATAGCATGCACGTTCCTAAAAAGACGGATGCACACACAAAAGCGGGGTGAACAAGGGACGGGGAAAGAGAAGAGGCTTTCTCTCTGCACTAACATATATTTTCATATTTTTGCAGTGGTTAAAAATGAGCTATTATTTATCTTCTATTAAATAAAGTGGTTGTATTTTAAAGGTACTCTAATTATGTGACAGACCTTGATATGTATCTGCCTGTCTGTTCTCCTGTACAGTTTTATAAGAGATGTAAATAGAAACATTGCCTTATTGTACTGTATTTATCACGTGGAACGATCAACCTGGAACATGTCTGCTTGTTGGAGTGATGAGAAACACAGAGACGGTGGCTCCTGTTGTACAGATGGATGGAAATGATTGTAAATGATATTCACGCACACCCTCTGCACTGTAGCTCTGCTGTAAATAATAAAACTCCATTTCATTACGTTCTGGCCTGCTCTCTTGGCTCGGGAAGAATTTGATTACCGGCTCATCTATTCCATAATTTGCTTTCATTGGAGGGTGAAACCTGTCTTATAGTTTTTCTGAGCTGTTTGTTCAAATCTTGAGCCGAGCTGGGTCAAGGTAAGCCATGGGCCGGAGTTTCCATCCAAATAAAATCTCCTCAGCTCCTCATTTCACTAAATTCCTTTCACACTGCAATCACCACGAAGGGAGTAGAGAAAGAAAAAAATAACATGTTCACCGTGCCTACTTTGAACTTCAATATTCCATAACCCATTGAGCGAGGCATGCAGAGGAAAAGAGAATGCGTCTCATATTACCACTCAATTATATTTGCCTTCAAAGGCCAAAAAATACTGGGGATGTCCCAAGATCAGCACGGTCCTGCGCTGAGAGAGGGAGAGGGAGAGAGAGGGAGTGAAGGGAAGAAGGAGAGAGGGTTGTTCCCGGGAGAGGGGCGGACAAGCAGGGGGGAGAGAGAGAGAGAGAGCGAGAGACAAGGAGGAGAGGCAGGAGGAGGACATCAGGCTGGTTAGCTGGGGAGAGAGCAAAGAGGAGCGCAGAGCCATTTTCAATTAGCCAGAGAGACTACATGGGCCGGAGGGCCGCAGTGCTCCTTTTGTCCTCTTCTGGTTTCTATCACTGCTGGGGGATTTTGGCAGGGAGAGAGAGAGCGAAGAAGAGAAAGAAAGGGAGAAAGAGAGACCCCGTGGCTACCTCCGTCTGCAGAGGCCACTCTGTGTCGCCCCATGCTCCTCTTTCATCTCAAGGCTAGACAGAGAGAAGAGAGAGATTCCTACTTCAAAAGACAGTTTGATCTCAGAAGTACACAGGAGCACAACCTAAAAGAGGGTCTGAGAAAGCAGTTAAAAGGAGAATATAAGGGACACACTGTCACAGACCCTGGACAGTGAAATCTGGCAATCCCAGAGTGCGGAGGAGGAACTCATGCTAGGTCATGAAACGCTACACTCTCTGAGGTTTGCTGGTCGTCCATGTCGTCTTTGATCCTGCCACCTTAGCCTGAACACTGAGGATAGAACAGAACTTCATTATGCTTCTGAAAATAGGCTGGTATAATATAGAAGTCATAAATTACAAAATTTGTGGACATGCTGTGGAACTTAAACATCTTACACATAAAATGATAAAAAAAAAACAATCGGCTGATAAAATGTTAAAATAATAAATAAAATAAAAAAATCAACATGACCTTTTTGTACAGGTTGTGTTTTAAGGGATACAGCAGAATCAAAGCAGCATATGCATTTCTGTGGAATCCTGCTGGTGTCAAATATGAATCTTCACTCCAGTAGTGTAGCTAGCTAGTGATACTTGCTTCACTGTCCCCACCAGCAACCTCAACTGTGTGCTCTTTTTTTGCCCTGGGCTGTTTGTGTAAACCTGTAGACCCAAAGTTTTATGTGATCAGGCTTTGGTTGGATTTACTGTTTTATTTATTTAAAGACCCGCATACTGTGATGTCAGTGAAAATGGTTGGAACAGCAGTCCCATCATACAGGCAATTATTTAATAAAAACAAAAAACAAATTTAAAACTGCTCCAGTTAAATATACAGATCAAATGTCAGTGTAATTTGAAAGGGGTCACTCATCGTGATGAAGCCACAGAGTCCACCTCAGCTCTGCAGAACATTTCAGAATCTTTTAACTATTTATTTTGGGTTCAGCTCACTGTTCTCACTGCTGAGTACCGTTTTCAGAGGCAGCAGGCAGCTGTGTCTGTAAGCTCTGATTAAAACCACTGTACACTAACTGACCAGCAGCAAACAACAGACAGACAAACAGCTAAAGAGACAGATATTTCCCTCAAGAGTTGATGGAGACCAAAATTGATGAGGGTTCAAATCAGATTTGTGATCTGATGCAAATCACTTATACGTGGATACATGAAAGCATCTTAAATCACTTCTGGATTTCATCTGGACCCTTGAAATGACAAGTGTAAATGGGGCACGGTGTGCCTGGATCAGTGGCTCATACCATGTACCCATAATGACCAAGGCAAAAAACAAAAACAAAAAACAGCCAGACCAGCTCAGCAGGGAGGCCGTGGCTGGTGAACGGGGGGTGGTTGTCAGGCTGTGCGGGTGTGCCTGCCCAATGTGGGGGTGCTTGGCGGCCACCTGTCTAGAGAGGCCCAGGCATGTAGAGGCCCAGCAGTGCTATATGAAAGCAGATATGAGTCAACAGGTGTGTGTGCATGTGCATGTGTGTGTATTTGTACTGAATCAACCAAGATTGTGACAAACAATGTCAGCAGCAGCTGATGCCAGGCACCCTGTCAGGAGCTGTCCCTAAATAGCTGAAGCCAGCAGTTGCCTGGAGGACAGTTGTTGTACCTCCTTGCCTCCCCCTGCCTCTCTTCACCATAGAATGTTTGACATTCCCATTTTTGGTCTTCGAACATAAAATAGACTTTTCCAGTTTATATGATTGGCTTAGTCTGACTCAAAACCATCATAAAAACACACACCTGTGATCCCACTAGAATCAAGTATTAATGTGCTACTAAAGAAATAAATCCCAGCTCTTACAGGGACAGAAGGGAAGGGAGTTGCTTGGAAGAATAACATTCAGCCTGTGTCACAGAAACATTATTGGTCAATGAAAAAATAATTTACATTATTTTTATTATTATGGTGTCTATGTAGTTTGGTATAAAAGTGGCTTTACCAGCTTGAGGAATAAGAGACAAGAAACACACCTATTTGTGTTGCACCACTTAGATGTCAAAGTTGCTTTTAAGCCCTTCTATTACTGAAGTACTGACTTGGTTTCCATGGTGTCCTTGTGGGAAATGCAGCAGTGGTAATGTTCCTGGTTTTAAATGGCCCCACAGTACCTTGGACTCTGTTTGCAGGGCCCTCTGCGTCCCGTTATTCCCAACTCAGAAAGCAGTTTTTTTTTGTGCAGCCTTTCACAACAGCAACAGATACAGTACGCCCTTTGACCCCTTCTCTGTTTGGTCCGAGCAAGGCGACATCACCCCATGGGATAATAAATCAACCAGAGGCCAGGAGGTTAGATTGACCCCTTGTGACCTTTGGCCTTACAAGATTTCCCTCAACCATATGCCTGTGACTCACCATGCCCCACCCCTCCCCGTGACCAGAGGAAAGCTCGGCAGCCAAGAACAACAGCCCAAACCGGCCCCATTCAGATCCAAAGATCCGTCTGAGCTACTCAGTTTCACATCCTGGGTCCAGCCAGCCATAGAAACTCCACCCAGGGCTGGCTATGCTAAGTGTGACTGCTGCTAATGTGTTGTTACGGCTGCTGCAGATTTGTGCAGAGGTCCAGGCACACTTTGGGCCGGATGGAGGGGGGGGGGGGGGGGGGGATTGGTGCAGTAGAGGGGGCAAAGAAAGGCTGGCTGGGGTCTGCCTATATAGGTCATATTATTGGGGACTTTTCCCCCAGACAGAGAGAGAATTCCTGGCTTGAAACTGGAAGGACTTCAGTGGTGTGCTGGGGTTTGGCCAGCCGAGGCAGAATGTTAGGCATGGTGGACAGCTGCACGGAGCTACTGTAAGAGAGAAAGGGGGGCTGTTATTGTAAAACAACAAGTGATATACTGCACAAGCTTTGAACGTCAGATTGGTGTTATGTTTAGATCCTTTTAAAGTATTTTTTAAACGGAAAAGGGAAGTGAAAATAAAACATGAACAGAAGGCCTAAGGATTACTCGAAAAACTTGTCATGTAGCTCTGTGCAATATGGTTTCACTATTACAAACTTCTTATTACACACAACACTAATTCTCAGAAGCGTTTCTGTGAAGAATGAGATTTCAGCGATGACAAAGAGACAAAGATTTCTGTCCACAAATCAACCACTATCAAAATCCCGATTAGCCTCCATTTATTCTGTTATTTATAGTAGTATTTTTTTAATTGACCAAACCAGAGGAGCTGTAGGTTTAATATGTATAAAGCAAATTAAAAATTTGCACAGCAAAGCAGCTCAAAATCGCCTAAACAGCAACACCGTAATCTGCAGTGAGTGAAAATTGAAAAGAAGACTGAAAAATTGAATATTGGGTAGCCAGTGGACCACATCTATGGTTGTCCAAAAGCAGAGAGGTAGGTTTCATATGGTGAAGAGTCTGCTTTTCTCATCAAGCCCCGTGTTGGAGAACATGTTCACTCATTCTTAAGGCAGGAATCTTTTCAACACCAGAACTGACGGCTGTGCAGCACAGAGGCCCCACGAGCCTCCTGATGAGGGCAGCAGAGGCAGGACAAAAAAAAGAGAGAGCGAGAGAAAGTTAGAAAGAAGTCTGGGTATATTTATATGAAATGTGGGCCATTTTATTGCTCATGAAAAGTGGAAAGTTGATGCTTTTTTGGTACCAATCCAAAACAATGCTGAAGACAATTTTCCATTCATTTTAACCGACAGTGTTCCCTTGTCATTGGTTTAGACATCATGGCAGGCCGGCTCGGTGATGGGATGTAATTTGATGTGTATACTTTGGTCAGTGTTGTAAGATGTATTTTGACTGACTGGAATTTTTGCCACATATACTTATGCAAATGTTACACAAAATTGCATCATATTGAAATATTTTGCATCACGTCAAATTCTCATTGCATCCTAACACACCCATACTGTCATCATCATCCTCTGCTAGTTTACACAGTTACTGTACATTATGCTTAAAGTGTATTAAACAACTAACTCAACAAATTATTTCAGAGAAAATATCAATTTGGTCACACAACATTAATTAAAATTAACATGTGAGGACATGCACATATAAGTCTGTAGAGGACTTAAACACACTCACACACACAATTTGACTTTAACCGAAGCGTTGTCCCCACCACAGCAAACTGCTACATACCACTACATTTACACACACACACACACACACACACACACACACACACACACACACACACACACACACACACACACACCTCCTGCAAGTGAAATCAATTATCCAGTCACTTCTTCTACCATTCCTATAATTGTATATGAGAATCTGACCCTAAAAGGTCAAATTAGTCAGGTCATTAGTATAATGAAATGATTATTCTGTTAAAGGGAAGTTTACACAAAATGTTTATTTTGTATTATTGATTCAATTTGATTTTTTTTTCATGCAAAAATGCTGGAACTATTTGCAGCTATGACTTACTGGTTTGTGTTTAATTTTTAAAAATAATTAATTAAAACAAGAAGTCTAATTTAGATCAGTTAGTGGTCACATGTTAAGAAGAACAATCACAAGTAAAATTCAAAGTGCTTGAGTATAATATTTTCAAAATCTTCAAAAGAAATCAGAGATTGTAATTTCAAAAATTCCTTGTATTCGGTTTCATTTAATTTGTGAGAAGCCCAGTATTTCAAACCAGTTTGTCAAAGTTCTGTTTGAACTTGCTGTGCAGATAAAGTTAAAATCTCCTGTGAGCTAACAATGTGATGGCTGTATTGAGATGTCATCAGAGAGCAGTTTTTGCAGTAGAGCTTTGTAGATAATTAATGTACAGTGGCTTATGTTGATTATATCTTTTTTTGTGTCTGATGAAAGAGGACACCAGAATGAGATTGACAGTAAGAGAGTCCTCGCCAAGAAAAAAAAAGTCTATCTGCTCTGCACAGATGTTTCAGCTGGAAGCTCTGCCTCTGTTTCTCGGCCAAATGCATCTAAACGCATCCTTGAGCATTCCTGATGGGATTACTGGGCCAGGTACCATCCACTGGTCAGAAGAAGAGAGAGAGATAAAGAGAGAATGAGTCAGAGTGAGCATGCAGCACAGTCTGCTTGTTTTCACGTCTCACTCTGCGTGCTTGAGCAGATTTGCCTTGATAAAAGATAAAGGCTCTTTGATAGGCTGCAGGTGCGCTGCTTTAATGAGCGTTACCACCACCACCACCACCCCCTTTCTTCCCTGCAAAAATGCACCACAGATGCACATCTGCACATCTGTCATTCGATGCTCCGCAGCATCTCCCTATAACCTTTCCTCCCCCTCCACCCTGCCTGTCACTCATCCCCAGGCTTTCGCACACACACACGCACACACATCTCTCACATGCCGCACATCACACACCACAACGTTTGAGGAACCAAAGCAACGTCATTGTGCATTTGCTATTGAATGAAATAGTTTTCCTGTATTGATACAGCTTTCCTGGCTCACCGAATCCGATTGAGCTGTCCAAAAAAACATCCAAACCCCACCCACTCAGGGCATTCCATGCAGGCTAAGACAAACGCTCAGAGAAATGGAAAAAAAAAAAAAAAATACAGTAATTCAGATGCAAGTTGGCCTGTTCACAGCCTGTTAGGGGCATGTTTGAGAAAGCAAGAAACAGAGGGAGAGAGACAGAGCGAGAGGGATGTTAGGTGTTTGTTTGTGGGCACTTCTTTCCCCTCATTCAGAGCCTGAGGTGCCAGGGGAATAGCTTGATGACGTGGGTTGTGGCCTGGGCAGGAAACATGGGGAGGAACTTGTGGCTTTATATTAAGTGCTGGGGCGGTTCGCAGGAAAAGATAACCTGTTTCTGTTGATATAGCAAGGAAGTGTGAATTCTTGGCACATGCAAGATGTCACAGAGAGTAACAGGCCACCAATGCCTTCCACGTCTGATTGACTGGCTTACTGGAATTTCCTCGAGTTCACTGTGGTTTTGTTTGGGTGGCTGTGATGGAGTGTTGGAGTGTTACAGGAATTCTTTCAGGGACATTCCCTCTGTAACAGAAAAGGTGTTTCTTATGCAAGGAGTGATACTGTTGCATTAGAGTGACGACATAGTCTAGTCTTATAAGTGCCCTCTTGAATAACTGACCCTGTTATCTGTGGTCATTTCTGTGGTGCTTACAAATAAACAGTTTAGTGTAAGCAGACATACTTTAGATTGTGAAACAATTGTGTAAAAGGATTGTTCAGCAATAACTCAGTGTGTGATGAGTCACAAAATAACATGAAATGATTCTGTCATTTCATGAAAGTCAAATGCAAGAAATTAGACAAAATCGTGTTAAAGAGAAGTCTGGTCAAACTTTCCACTTCTAGAATTTATCTAAATATGTATATATATTTCGTAAAGAAATTTGTCAGACTTTTACAAACGGCATAACATTTTTTTGTCACTGTGTGCAATTATTACATCAGTGTGGTGAGACTGTACCTCCCATTGCCTGAAGAAATAAGAAAATACCCATGTTGCACTTGTGTAATAACAGGTTTTTCACACCACTCACATTACTCTACAGCTGAAAATATAGTTAATTTAAATGCTGTACGCGTGACATTAAATTGCCTTTGCAGCCATGTAAAGCTCTCAGTCTCTCTCTCTCACACACACACATACACACACACACACACACATACACACACACACGCACACACACACACACACACACACACATATCTCTTAGCATTAGCATTTATGGCTGGAATTTATACACTTTCCTAAAAATGCAAATTTGTTTTGCTTTGTTAACATATATATTTAGTACATACATTGTGAATCATTTCCTGTCCATCCTTTGTGCAACCTATATGTTCTTACTTACCCCAACCACAATATGCCTAAATCTAGTTTAAATTTTCTCAAAAATTCTTAAATATTGTAAATGGAAAAACAGTCAGTGTAATTGTCATAATTACATGAAAAAAAAAACATTTAAAATCAAGGTTACAAGTTCTGATTATAAAAACTAATTTGCATAGAGTACTGAAAGCTTCTTATTCAAAGCAGATAACACTGTTGTACATTGGGTTTTGCAG
Organism: Toxotes lorentzi; assembly: GCA_037833715.1. Lineage (NCBI taxonomy): Eukaryota > Metazoa > Chordata > Actinopteri > Toxotidae > Toxotes > Toxotes lorentzi. Next base: position 19,713,328 of record JBBMJY010000021.1, read on the forward strand.
ATTGGCAGAAGCACACACTTCCTCCTCTCTTCCTCCATCCAATCAATCAGTCAACCAAACAGACACCCAGTCAGCCATTCAGCAAGTTAGTCATCCAGCGAGCCACCTAGTCAGTCAGTCAGTCAGTCAGTCAGTCAGTCAGTCAGTCAGTCAGTCAGTCAATCTCTCTGCTGTTTGGGCAGGGTGGAGGTTCGTAGACGGGCCCTTTGTCTGAGCAGCGAAGCCCCAGACACAACAGTGGCCAGCCCTGGCCCCTCACAATGGCCCTCCACACAAAGGCCCACACACTGGGACAATGGGCAGGGCTCAGAGTGGGGGTGGACGGCTGAGCTGAGGTTACCCACCTGCACACTTCAGAACTGGACGCCCCCCCCCCCCAACACTCCCCTTAACCACACACAGCCCCCACCTATCCAAATTTAAAGAGCTGCTGCAGGTGTCTTCCTGTGTCAGTGGCATGAGGAGGAAGCAGGGAGATGCTCTGTAGTGAAAGCATTAATCTGGGTTTTGAAGCAGAAGACGTGCATGCAACACAACAGAGACTGAGACACATGTAGTAAAGTTACCACAGGTCAAAGAGTAGCTAGCCACAGATCAGGGCTCTGCTGCTGTCATACACAACTAACATGATTTTTTATGTGAAAATAAAAATTAAAGCAATGTGACAAGTTTAGTTAGAGCAAAAAAACTTTGTACTGAAGCAGTAAAGTTACTGTTGGGTTGCATTTCTATTCACAACTTTTTTTAAAAAATGTATAATGAGTTTAACTAACATCAGTTAATATTAAAACCAGTAATTATATAAATGCATTTAAAATGTAATATAATAAATTCATTGAAATATATTTAGAAAAATCTTGAATTCCCAATCATAGATTTAGCCTAAATAAGAGTTACAAAAATACACCCCCTAAGTTGAATGCACTTTCACCACTAAGCATAGAACATTTCCAAAAATCTCCTTTTTTTCCCTTTAATTACAAAAATTAAATGTAAAAACCCTGTATGTGGCAGCAACAAGTTTAAGATGAAAATAGAATTTAAAACACACCACAGAAGGCACATAAATGCAAACACTCACTTGCTTACATACACTCATACTCACACACACCTCACACACACACACACGCACTCATAGAAATACAGATGCAACCGAGGCCAGTAAAATAGTAAAAAATAATTGAAGTTGCAGTATTTTACCTTGCAGCTGAGGATCGTATTCTGAGCTCATAGCACTTACATTTTTTTCCATGAAAGCCATTCCCATGATAAGTTACTGAATGTTACTGGCTGCAACAAGTGGTCTGCTTTCCCCATTCTCCTTTTCATTGGAGGACAAAAGTGTCAGTCATCAGCCTGCTCAGAAACGCTGGTGGATTCATATTGGGAGTGACATTACACTGCACCAGGATGCTTCCATGCACAGAAATCCTCTCTGCACTTCCAAAAGTGTCTTTTTGGATACGAACAGTGATAGAAAATTTTGATGCCATGTTTTTTTTCCTGCAGTTATTTTCTTAGGGTTAGCTTGATAAATGTGAAGATTTAATACTTAAAACCAAAAAATGTGTGAGTGTGTTTTATGGGGAATTTACACCAAGTGTAAAAAGCAACCACCAGTCTGACAGATTTAATTTTCTCTTTTAATTGATTGCAACACATTTTATAACCACACATTACAAAATGCACATCAAATATTTTATCAGGCTCAGTTTGCAACCTTATTGATAAGAAAAAAAAAAAAACTACCAAAAATATGCTTTTACAAAATAAGACAATTATAATAAAGTAAATGCCACTTTGGATAACCGTAATCAAAAACCCATTTTTTATTCTACATAAAAAAGCTTGACATAAATAAGTTAGTATAATTTCTCAGTGTTTTTACAAAATTATGTACATAGGTACATTGCAAAGATTTACACAAATACACAGGCATGGCGACTGCATTTCTGAGACGAGCTGTTCTCTCTCTCCATCCAGGTGTACACTGGTCTCTTTGAATATAACCCACACTTCAGGCAAATAAAGGGAAGCTTTTAGATGCTCACATCGTCAGCAGGCTAACAACATTGGTGAAAAAAAAAAAAAAAAAAAAGTACAAACATCAATGGAAATTTAAGTCTAGGTTATCACAAAGTAATACAATGTGAAGTCAACTAAAAAGCACAGGCAGTGTTGGCAACCATACTGAAGCAACCATGTATTTGGTATTGTAGGACATTCAACCCTTATCCAAAAAAAAAAAAAAAGCAAACTCCTCTCTGAAGTGCAGTAAGGCTGATGAAACAACAGGAATACAGTCAAGAAAACAACCTGTGCAGTTTGTACGGTCTTTGTCCTTCAATATCTGAGTACCTCACAACTCCAGAGGAAATCAAACACACCATTACAATGTGGCTGAGGTTTACGGGAGTACTAGAGAAAAAAAAAAAGCCATCATATTCCAGATTTCAAATGATGCTAAAAGCACCTATGACAAAATAAATAGGACTTTCTTTAAATCACTCTAACAGAAATATTACTCTTTTTTTTCCTGTGTTGATTTCCAAAGGGAAATAGATCTGATAGAGGAACCTGCACTTGGTGACACTGAAATGACCAGAGGAAGGAAAGAAAAACAAAAACAGATGAGCTACATTTGTACCTTTCTTCACTGCTGAGTTAGGAAGATGACGGAGTGAAGATGCACTGTTAAGAAACTGTAAGAAGCCATGATTTTGTTTTAAATGTAGCAATTAGGGACTGTGTCAAAGTCACACTGCTTTTCGGAAAAAAAAAAAAAAAAAAACCAAAACAGCATTTTGGAAACATGTATCAAACTACACTGCAATTCTTCAAGTCAAATCAAAATTCACACCTTTTACATAAAGGATTTGTTTTCAAATCATAATGTTATCTTATGTGCTACATATGGAGAGAAATATAATATAATATATATATTTATGTACACACAGGTAGTAAAAAAGGAGCAAAAAAGGAAATCAAACCTAATTGCACACTGCTACATTGACTGCTTTTAGAGGCAGTAACTTTTAATTGAGTGCCACAACTTTAGTGTTTCTATTCAGTGCTTCAACAGCGTCCTCCCCCGTCTTCAGGAGAGTTGATATGTTTCTGATGCTGTGTAGTTCCTCTTCCAAAGTCGGCCAACACTGAGTTTTCCCACATAAAAGGGGGACATGCTTCTTCGGCTCTGTGGGACAAATGAGCTGAAAAGAAAAAAAAGAAAAGAAAGAAAGTTAAGTTTCACTTAGCATGTGGAAAAAAGTCATTGCTGTGTTCTTTAGTACTTTTGACAAGAGCAAGGAGGATTAACTTCAAAGCATCAAACTGTATCCAAATATACAGTGGGAAACACATGAAGACACGGGAAATTGTTTAGCAAGTGATGTTTTTCTCCAGTGATAGTTACTGAATAACAGGACTGATGCAAGAATTGTTTTATTCAAATGACTGTAAAAAAAAAAAAATTACAAAAATAAAAATAGTGGATCTGTAATTTTACATCAGCACTTGCAAGGTCTTATATTTTATACTAATGATAATTTGTATATATTTTTAGAAAGTGGTTACCATAAGGAAAAAACAACAACTACCAGGTGTGTGTTTTTTTTAAAGGTGATAAACTCTTTGTTTCTTCTTCCTCGAAACATATTTAAGTGCGCGAAAATATTTACCATCCATTAAAAAGCCTTTATAGATATCACAAATTAAGAAAAATGTACATATGCACTAAAAGGAACGATTTGCTGTTTATCCTCCATCGCAGCCTTGACAGTTCACACGCTGCCACGACAATGCGGATTTCATGCCTATTCGCCTCCGCCGTGGCCAACAAGCTCACTTGATTTCAGACCTGCGCGGCTCTTCTGCACACACACACACACACACACACACACACCGGCAGAGACAGATGTGTGTGTTGTAACATTAGTGTGCAGAGTGTGTGCAGCGCAGCGCTCACACACACACACACACACACACACACACACACACACACACACACACACACACACACACACACACACACA
>JBBMJY010000021.1:19717461-19797377 GCA_037833715.1 Toxotes lorentzi
CACACACACACACACACACACACACACACACACACACACACACACACACACACACACACACACACACACACAGAGACCAGCCCCTTCCCGTCCCTGCTCTGCTCCGTGCTGAGGGCAGTGGCTGCTGACGTGTTACTACTACACTGTTGTTCAGCACTTGTTTACAGTTTAGTCAGAAACTCGGGCTCGCCGTGACAGGCGGCGGCTGTAGTTAAAGGTGTAAATGTTACAGCCACGTTTTTTTCTCCTTTCTTTCCTCTCTGTTCTTACTCTAAACAATCCCTCTCTTGCACGGATCACGACGGTGCATCCAAACACGTCTGAGCAAAAAAAAAACAAAAAACAAAACAAAAACAAAAACCAACTGAAAGCTTTGTTGAACTCTACCAGCTGCACTTTTACTCTCGCTACTACTTTTTTTTTCTACTAGTACTCAATGAATGGGACCAACCAACTGACAACACCTTGCACACACACAAAGGACTAAGTATCCTGATTGTCAAACACACTTGTTTAAAAACCTGCCTAAACCTAATTTAAATTATTATTAAATCTAAACTGCCACCGGGGCTGGATCATGAATTCCACATCTTAGTACGGAAAATATTAAACAAAAATCTAAAATGGACTATTTGGTCAAATTTACGGCTGCCAACAGCTGGAAGAGGGGCACGGAGTCTGCATTTTCTAAGCTGACGCTGGTAAACATCCAAGCGTAGCGACACCATGCAGAAGCCCATAGAAAAAAATCGCAATTTTAAAAGTTGCATCAGTCAAAGACAGTTCCTTACCGTTCCTCGTCCTCACGTTTGCCTCTTGGGACTGGTCTTTCTGGGTGTGTGTTCTGCAGAGTGGCTCAGACCTGGACAGCTAACCTCGTCTGAGCTGGTGTGTGACCTCTTATTTTGGGCCGAGGTGTCTGCAAAAGCAAAGTTTAGCGTCAGTTTTTTTTTTTAAAAAAAAGTACTACCGAAAATAAGTCGGCCGAAAAATTATGTACTACTTAGCTGTCATGTTGCATGCTTGCCCACACTTTACGATTCAAATTCTAATTATGTAGTATTTTTTTTTCAGTTTATTAAAATTTATTTTCGGTGCACTTCAGCCCGATGGGTGAAATACCACCACTATGATCGATATGCGAGCCCCAGCCTCGGATGCCTGTTACACAGAAATGCGGTCGGGCTGAAATTTAGAGGTAACGTTTCAAATCTTAGTACCGTGACATGCAGGTCTTTTCCTCTGCCCGGTGCACTGCTCCGTGCACTCCATCTGCCCGTCAGAAATGTCGGTATCGTCGCTCGGAGCCACCACAACACAGTTATGATTCCCATTTAGATCCACATTGTTATTCCCAGCGGAGCAGACGCCCTTCTCCCTCCGGAGCGACCGGCTATAGAAATCCGGGACGTCTTTGCAATCCACTATTTCCCACTTGAGCCTGCCGTTGGCCAGCGGCTTGTGATTGGCGAAGTCGAAGCCCCACTCGGCGGAGGCAGTCTCTTGCATCTCCCGCAAATGTCCATTTAAATCCCTCTTTAACTCTTCGTGATCCACCGAGCCGAAGAGGCTTCTGCAGGCTGACGGTTTCGGGTGATCCGACACCCGCGGGTCCGTCCGCTCCAGCGTCGGGCTCCCGTTTGAAAGTCGAACATCTGACATTTTTTCTCCCCCCCGATGAAAGGCACAATTTCTCAAACAGCCGGGAGCGTCCAGTTTTCACAAGAAAAACACACCGCTCAAAAACAACGGGTATCTCCTCGTCGCAGGGCAAGATCCAAAACAAGCGTGAAATGACTTATGCCATGCATACGTCGAGCTGGAAACGGTAACGGCCGCGGTGCGTTGGAGCCGAGCGTTGTCTCCGTGGATCATCAAAACAAAGTGCACAGGAACTGAAGCCGCTCTGACAATTTCGTCCCGTAGTGAGAGAAACTGCAGACAAACCTTCTCAGTACCCAATATGGCGATTGAGAGATGTACTTGGGATTGAGAGGGGAGCTTGACTTTCGGGGGGTGGGGGGTGGGGGCGGCGGCGGCGGTGGAGGGGGAATGATTGACACGCAGAGCTATTTAAATGTGGAGCAGGCCGCTAAAGCCCGCCCACTTCTCTTAAGGTGGACCAGCTTGTTGCGACAGGCAGCAACATCCAGCACCGTCTGCACAATCACACTTTTGTACAGAGTAAAACTTTGGCTAAACTAATACAATATTGAAAATGAGAACTGCAACTGTCAACATGTTTCAAAAATGTCTCAATTTGATTTAAAAAAAAATCTCACTTGAGTAAATATTTTTCCAAAAAAAAAAAAAAAAAGGAGCATTTTAATTATCTTTCTGCCAACAAGAAAACGTTCATTAGTTTACCCGTTATTTGTTTTCATTTCAGCTACAAAATTAGGAAAAATTCTTATTTTGGCTATCTATGGACGTTGCTGATAAACATTAAATGGCTGGTATGTATAATGCGATTTTAAAAACCCACCTGAAAAAACAAGACTAAACTTCAGGGCAGAGTTTGAGAAATGACAATGCCGTGTTTTAAATTTAGATGACCCCCACCGCCTTTTTTCAGTTCACAGGACATGTTTCTTTACTCTGTTTCACCTCAAACCAAATATCTTTTAGACATATACAATCCATAAGACACACATTTGTATACAAACACAAAGGGCTGTCAAAACAATCTCCAATAAGATTTGGAAAAATAAGATGTGGTTTTTTTTTTTCCTTTTAACCAATCAGTAAAAAATGAGTTGCTTGTAAACATTCCACCTTAAAAGAGATGACATTTGTGAAAATGCATAGGCTGAAGGCTTCAAGGTGTAGATCCTCTGCTAGAGTAGGTATACTTCCCACCACCAAATGTCAAAACTATCCAATGATTCCCAATAAATAAATAAAAAAAATCTAGTGTATCTCCATGACTTGGTATTTCCACCAGTAATCTGGAACTGATTGGGGTAAGTCAAGGTCAGCACACACCAGACCCTGTCCTCATCTCCACCGGCCCCCAGGAGAAAAAGAGAAGAACAGATGTAGAACTAAAAAGCCACGTACATATCCACATTTAAGGGTCTGCAAAAGCAAAAGAAAAACCCCAAATCCGAAATGAAAAAACAAAGAATGACAGAGAAAGTCTGTGTATGCTGAAAGTTGGAAATAGTTATTTACACCACAGTGAAAACTTGGTACTTCAAGGGAAAATCTAATGCCAGTCTTTAAAAAAATATTTCTGCTAATGGAAATATAAAATTCATGGAGTCTAAAAATAATCTACAAGCGGAATTTCTTTGTTTGTGAATTTACATAAAACCCCTCTCTTTTCTTTTGGTACAGTTTACACTTCCCACCACTAAGACTGATAAAACAGCTCCAGTACGACAGATGTTGGCCTTGTGTTCACATCAAATTGAAAGAAACATGATTTGCTTAAAATAGAACCATAACCTGTTTGCGAGAAATGATGCAATTTAATTTTACTGTGAGCAATTATTTACCTATGGGGGTCACAGCAGGCCATGTAGTGCAGCTGTGTCCTGACTGCAGCAGCACTACCACCATTATGACTGGGACAATAGTGCCCCCTACCGTTCACTTTGCAGGATTTCTGTGGGAGTACAAATTCAACAGGAAACAATCTTTCTATCAAACACTTTTTAATACCTTACCTTTTGATAAAGGTCAGTCTGTACATATACATATTTATATGACAACCACAGGCAATCACTGAGCTTAGGCCACACTAGAGCCTACCAAAATATCAGTCCATCCACGTGTCCTCGCTGACCCTGATGAGGTGTAGTCGCCTACCTTCCCAGCCAGTCCATTCGACTAAACTGGTCCCTTACGAGAGGCAGACGACCTCAGAGACTGAGCCATTTGATGATGTAGAAGTTCCTCTTGCCCACTCTGAGCAAAGTAAGTCCATTAGACAGGATGTGGAGTTTGGGGATCAGTACTTGCTCTGGTTTGTCTGTCCGACTGTGGTTGATCCACACTGCTCCATCCAGAACCATCCGATACCTGCACACACATGTTCACACTGTTAATTAGGACAGTGTATTCTGAAGTGCAGAATCTAAGGAAAACATGGATGATAAAAAATATAATTAATATAAAAACTACAGTGCATTACACATCTAATGAATGACACAGGGTAGAGTGCTCACACTAGACAATAAATGGCTTCAATGATTAATTTCTATATATTACTGGCAATTAATTTTCTGTCTATTTACTAATCATGCATTGCAGTACCCCCTGTATAACACACTGAGTGATATATAAAACTCCTATATATGTTACTTAATATAGAAACATTAATGTATGATTAGTTAATAGACTGTTGTGTGAACAAACAAGCAATTTTGACATTTTATAGATAAAATGATTAATTGAAAAAAAAAAAAAAAACATGCTTGATCACTATCAAGTAAACTGTAAACTGTTTTTATTTGTCCAGGTGCTGCCACACAAATACAATGCAGGTGAACCGATTTTTTCCCCCACAATGTGATGAACAATGATGTTTAAAAAATCTGAGCAGCAACATTTGTCTACAGAATTGGTGACCAACTTTCACTGAATCATCCCCCGCATATGCTGTCAACTGTTTTCTTTGGAACAATAAACAGTCACTATGAAAACTATGTGTATGTCTCCATAGCAAAATGTTTTTGTGATTTGATTGCACTGACCCTGTAACTTGAATCCATTCATTTACAGGTTAATATGTTTAATATAGTTTTTGAATAAATTATTTCTATTGACTATTGGTAGCTTGCACCCTGGAAGTGGATTTAATGAAAGCAGGAGGTAGTGCCTACCCTCTGGGCCCCTCTGGGATTGCACTGACTCTGCGACAGGTGTCTATCACAGTCGTCCCCGGCTCCAACAGCAGCTCATGGAAGGGAGCCTCCTTGAAGAGCTCCTGAAGCTCCTCGTCACTCATTTCCTCCAAGGCCTGCACGCTGCTGTGGTACAGTGCGTTGGTACATCTGCAATGATAATATTAAATATGACTTATATCTAACAGTGGCCCTGGCAGAGTTACGAGATTTGGCATCTTCCTAAATGACACATTTTTAAAAATTCTCTAACTGACTGAAATCCTTAAAAAGAGTGACTCAAATAAAAGATAACATGTATAAACCCGTAAGAAATGATAAAGAACAATTATATTAAATAAAAGAGCATTAAATATCACACCCACAGCCTGTTCTGACCTCTTAGCACTCTCGAGGCCTTCCTTTCCATGCACCAGTTTCGTCACCTCTGCAGCCAGTCGCTTATGTGCGAGGCGTTTACCCGGATCCTCTCTCTGCTGCTCCATCAGCCTCTCCACCTCTGCCAGGGGTAGGAAGGTGAACAGCTTCAAGTACCTGTGAAACAGCCACACAGTACACCTCAGTCTCCTGTTACAGCACAGAGAATAGCTACAGTGGTTTCAGAAATTATTTATACCCCTTTGTTTTTTGATCACTTTGTGTTTTATATATTTCATTTTAAACACATAAAATTGCCACTTTTTCCCACCAGTCTACACTCAATAATTCAATGTTTTTAGAAATATTATATAACTCTAAGCTGAAATCTCTCATTTACAAAAATATTCACACTGTGCTCTGCTTAGGGCACTCAAAATTGTGTTCAGACATATCCTGGTTGCTTTAGTTATCCTTGAAATGTGTCTAGAACTTGACTGGAGTCCACCTTTGGCAAACTGAATTGATTGGACATAGTTTAGAAACGCACACACTGCTGTGTATATAAGGTCCCACAATTCACAATGCATATCAGGACAAAACTAAGCCATAAAGTCCAATAATAGTCCAGAAAATTTTGTGGCGAGGCACAGATCAGGACGAGAAGAGCATAAAATCATCTCTGAAGCTTTGAGTGCTCCCAGGAGCCCAGTGACCTCAATAATTGTGAAATGGTAGATGTTTGGAACCACCAGGACACTTCTAGCATCAATTAGGTCTTTATGGTAGAGTGGCAAGAAGCCCAGTCCATAGCATGGTAGCAGCACCATGCTATGGGGATGCTTCTCAGCTGCAGGTACAAGGAGACTGCTTAGAATTGAGGGGAAGGATGAATGCAGCTAAATCAAGAGAGGTCCTTGCAGAAATCTGCACCAGAGTGTACATGACCTGGGAAAGTTCATCTTCAGCATGACAATGAAAGCATAAAGCCATAAATTATAAAGGAGTCAACCTCGGGCGAAGTCTGATTGCCCTTGAGTGGCCCAGTCAAAGACTGATGAGAGATTTAAATTTTCTTTCTTTTTTTTTTTTTTTAAACAAATCTGCAAAAAATTTCTAAAAGCACATTTTCACTTTGTCAGTATGGATTGTTGAGTGAAACTGGGGATGCTTTCAGATCTTACACATGCCTTTATTTTCACATACCCTTCCACACTGGTGTCAGGCTGTCTGAGAAAGAACTGGTAGAGTTCAAAGGGTGATGTCTTGTCTCTGTTGAGCCACACTGCATTGCCTGCTGTCTTCCCCAGCTTGTCTCCGACAGAGCTGGTCACCAAGGGGATGGTCAGGCCGTACACCTCCTCACCACTCATTCTGCAGAGACATCAGGATTTCAAGAGTTACATGTCTAGTTTGGGTATATCAAAACATGTAAGAGCATTGGTTCACACTGTTGAACTGCTTCTGTCTTTTCTGCATACATGAATATAACACTGGGTAATAATTCAGCTTTAAGTGGAATCCAACAGAGATGATATGAGCATATTGTTTTAACCTGTTTTACAAAATTGTCTTGTTAAATAAAATTTAAAAAGAAATGTGTCTAACTGAAGTTTTTCTTTCACGTTTAGTGTTTTGTCTGATCTGCATAATACAGTTCACTGTATACAACATCAATATTACTATTATATAGGGCTTTTGTATAGATTTGCCATATTGTGTTATATCAAGACAAACAAACAAACAAACACTCTCATTAATATAATGTTAGATAGATAACATAATGCCACCTTGGTAGTTAGAATTTAGCAACTGTCCACAAAGCAATCAATCCAAACTGAATGTAAATCTTTTAAAGGTGTTCCTTTGTTATTAAAAAAGACACCTATACCACAACTGCGGTACTGATACTTTGCAGAATTGAAAATTGGCTCTAATCAACTCATGCAAGACATTCAGTTACATTTTCTGGTGTCTCCATTTACCAAGGATTTCTGAAATAATAAATTACCTGAATTTTCACTGGGGTCTGGTACAGAGGAGAACATTGCCATTAAAGCTTCTTTTTAAGTAGGATGGACATGCATTGCATTCATGAATGTCCAATGCATTCATAGTCAGACATCACATTGAAAAACTGATTGGTATCCTTAGTGGATTAGAAGTATGCTGAATTGAAGGGTGTCTCCTAACAATCCACATAAAAAATTCAATTAAAATGTTGTCTACATTTACCACGGATCAATGATAAGTTAACAGAATTTTCAACGAGGTTTGGAACCAATATGCCTCCACAGAAAACAGAAACCGTTTTTAAGTAAGATGGACATTTACTTGTGAATGTACTCATGGCCAGACATCAAGTTGCCCAGCTGGTCGGTGCCTCCGAGCTGAATCTTGCAGCCATATATTTGGTTCAGATGGTAGAAGTCATAAGCTTGAAACACTTGGTAGGTGAACTCTGTCAGGCTCATACCGTCTGCGCTCTTCAGCCTGGACTGAACGCTGTGGCGGCTGAGCATGGTGCCCATCCTGAAGTACCTGCCGGCCTCCGACAGAAAGGCCACGACGCCCCAGTCCTTGTACCAGCTCAGGTTGTTCAGTACGTTGACAGTGCCCAGCTTCCTGGAGCTATCGTGAAAATACAGTTCGTGGTTGGTGAAAATCCTCTGGATACTCTCCCGAATGCTGCGGGTGTTCGCCTCTACGACGTCCGGAGACAGGCGCTCCCTCTCGCTTGTCTTTCCGCTCGGGTCCCCGATTTGTGCCGTGGCCCCTCCGAGCACAGCGAGGACATGGTGCCCGGCGCTTCGGAAGTGCAGCAGGCCGATGATAGCGAGCAAGTTGCCCACATGGAGGCTGTCGGCCGTCGGGTCAAAGCCGCAGTATACAGTCTGAGGGTCGGACTCTAGCAGCCGAGGTAGCTGGTCCTGAGCTGCATTATCTGGGAAAGAGTCCTTCAGAATACCGCGTTTACCTAGAGAGAAGAGCAGCCCGTTATGTGCTGTGGAAGAACAGTGTAATTTTGATCTGGGTGTGAGGCAAAGACTCGTTCTCTCAAGGAGAATACAGCATCCATGCCGTGATAAGTAACGGCAAGTCCTCACCATGGACGCAGCCATGTTGGACAACGTGACAAGCAGACAGAGGAGGCATGGATAGTTTGTAGAGCGCCCTCTAGTGCTCTGGTTCTCTAAGGCGGAGGTCGCTTTCTGTTTGAAGACGTCCCCAAGCCCGATTACGAAGGAAGCATGAATGGGGCAAAATGGGCATCTGCCCTGGCGCCCTAAAGCTCGAGGCAGGTATGTTAGGGCAAAATTTAGGTGTGGATCCTTCTTGGCACCCCTGCACCAACATCGCTGTCTCTGTGTGCGTTGTGTGTATACTACCACCTTGAAGTGAACAAGTTAAACAGACTGATATATGCACAAACTTTAATCACACCTTTAATCTGGATCTTTAGGACTGGAGCCTTGGAGCAGTTGCCTGCGTTGCCCAGTTGGTAATACAGTCCTGGTCATGCACCTGTCTTAATGCAGGTCCTGCTACGGGTCCTGTCTTTGAGAAGTTCCTGGTGTCAGAAAGAATCATCTGCGATCCCAGGCTTTAGCACCTTCGCACATATGCAAGAGTTTTTGTCCTCCATGCTATCGATTAATGTCTGCCACTCATCAGCCGAAATAATAACAGCATATTGTAATACAGTTACAAGCTATACCAGTCCTTGTTGCTTATAATCTGGCCTCAACACATGTAGACCTGTTGCTATTACTATAAAAAAAAAAAAAAAAAAAAATCACTGCTGTAAGACACTGAACCAAAGTGCAGTGTGTGCACTTCATTAAATTCTACTGGTCTGCAGGTTTGACTGCAGACCAGTAGATGGCAAACTTGCATCAGGTTCAGCTGATGTGACAAATACTTAGACATTTTAATATCCATGTCTCTAGATGTATTTTTGTCTATGGATATTTCGGTCGAGCAAAGACTCATCTAAAGGAACAACGACAGAGACGTAATTTAGTTGGTACAGAAAAAGAAGGCAAATGTCATCAATTACAAAATTGTTGTCTGTTTAAATTAAAGCAAACAATGCCAGTGGATTTTAAAATCATTTTATTTTGAAATCCATTCAATGTCAACTTGTTTCATTGTTTAAATGACTAGATATACATTCATCAAACATTTACAGTATTGTTACCAAGCCACAGTACACATTAACACATCCAAAGACAGTCTCCGTTGTCTCTTTGCATTACACTATAGCCACAAAAACAAACTCCCAAAAATCCAGGAAAAAAAAATAAAAAATCAATATCTAATTCTTATGACTGCTGTCCCCCCATAACATTTTTTTCTGTTTTGGAAAATAGAAACAAGGTAATATTAATCAATATTGTTGGCGTTTGTGTTCTGTAAGGCAGAACACTATAAACCTATTCCAGAGAGAATAAGAGAGACAGAGAGAGAAGGAAGAACAGTACGTTTCTATGTCCTGAGCTAGTTCAACAAAGGAAGACTAGGTTTCCCTGATACAAGTTAAAAAGTCCCTTGTCAATTTAACACAAAACAGACATTCCTAAGGGTAAGCAGACATCACAAATTTGCACGACTTCTCCTCAAGGGCCTGGCTCTAGTGTTTCAACTATTGCGTGTTTAATTTTTAATCAAGTCTGTCCTTTCCTTAAAGCAAATCCTTCATTGTTACTGTGAAACAAAGCTTCAATAGCACAGCTGAGCCTCTGTCTTACTGTAGTTTATATAGGATATTTTCCTAAATCTGCTGTGACATCATTTCCTGTCTGCGTGGCCCCTACTGTGTCACCAACTGTGTCACCAACTGCTAAATCTAGCTGAAGACACCAGCAGTTTACAATTCTGAAAGTGTGTGTGTGCACAAGTCAAGTCTTTTTCTGAATCTCTAGTGTTTTATGGCATGGGCACACGCTAAGGCACAGATTGTTTGAGGTTAATCCCCCGAGCATACTTGGGAAATCCAAGTCCCAGGAGTCTGCACGGGAAAAAAAAACGAGCTGCGTTCAATGAATTCTGCAAGTGGGACTGACATTCTGTGAGAAAATATAACAAGTAAGAGGCAGTTTGACGTGTCGGTAATCTACTCATGGCATAAGAAATGTTAGGTGAGTTAGTACAATATAGCAGCGAGCGAGGAGTCAGACAAAAAAGCGTGACAAAATAGGACTATAAAACAATATATACTGCATTTTCATTACTGCATCCTCTTTACTGTAAAAACATGTGATGTAATGGCAAATTACGAGTGCATTCACTGTCTCTATTTGACCAACAGAGATGTGTGAACACAACATAAAGGTTGATTTGTTTAATATGAAGAGGCAACTATGGAGCATTTCTGATAATGATGATGAATTTCTGTGCATATATTAATTACCCCATTTGCTGTTTTAATGTGCAACCTGAGAGCAGAGTATAAAAAGAGGAGACCAGTGTTGTATGATCAGTGCTGAGTTGTAGCTTGACCTTTCAAATGATAAATGTAGTTTTCATTGTATTCAGAGGTCATGGAGGTCAAGTTTTAATCAACTACTCAAAGTTGTCAGCTAGTGCGGCCCTGCACAGCCCTTATACGCATTCAGTTTTCAGTTAATTTTACAGGTAAAGTACAGTTGAAATAACCTGAATGCATATTGTAGCCTTGATGGTTCTCTTTCTAGAAAACAGCGACTAACAAAAGGAATGTCCCCAATGGGATTCAGATCTATGGATATTCAGATTAGCAGTTGCCCTATTACCCTTAAGTCTATTTACACTCTTGCACTCTTCAGTCCTGCCATTTCAAATAAACTGAACTAAATTATCTGATTTAGTCATACATATATACTTTAGTATAAAAATATGATCCAATTCAATTAAAACATGATTATGTGGCATTTAAGCAAAAAGAACATACAGTACATAACTACATTTACTGTAAAATTTCAAACATTTAAAAGTATTTACCAAACGGAGGAAAACAAAAGTTGATCATCATTAGTACCTTGTATAAGTCAAGAGTTAAAAGTTGGGGCAAGTCAGTGTGATCATTTCAGCTATGTACAGTACACTCTGTTTATACAATTATAAACACAAGGTCCATTTCTTGTGACTGAATTTCAACAAATTCATGATGATTTTAGGAGATTTTGGTTGGATAAGCAGATGGGAGGGGAAGCATTCTCTCAAAGATCCATATATATGTTATTCAAACTATTAGACATGCATGTTTTTTTTTTCTACTTTACGGTAGGTCTTCTGTGTAGAATGTTCTTTTTTTTTCTTTTTTACAAAAGGCAGTATGACAACAAAATACAGGAGTGGCCTTTTCACGTGCACATTTACAACAGGACAAAACATCTAAATGATACCATATGGAAATGTATTTGGTCTTCATCCATCACTATATGCTTGTCTAATTGTGAAAAATGTCTAGAGTGATTTTTTTTAGCTGTTTCAAAAGTCTGACTGGCTTTATCTTACTCACTGAACCAGATAAATGCAGGTGGCATTGTGGTTTACCTTCTTCTTTTGGTTTGACTGTTTGCCACAAATGACCAACACAGAAGCATTACTCTTTTCTTCTTTGAAGAAAAGAATAATGTATTTCATTTGCCATCATATAAAAAAATGTGCACAAAAGGACCAAACACAGCCAGTAAAACACAAAAGAAGGCAGAGGCACTGACAAAGAGAAAGAGGAGAGAGACAACGTGACTTAATGAGAGAAAAAATAATGAGATGTGAGATTTTGAGAAACAGGGCTTCGGTGAGCAAGAAATTAAGAAACAGATGAATTCATTCCCAGCAAATCTGTCCTAAGTCTGCCTGTATTAAGGTTGTAATGCGGTTTATCATGGTGTTAGCCCTTGAATACCAGGACACAAAACAGGATAGAGTGCCAAAAGTCTGTGCATGTGTTTTGCGAAAAAGGCATTCAAGAGAGGTCCAGTAAAAAATAGTGTCACATTAACATATTGCAGGCGTGTTTGTGCTTCAGGTGTGCATTGTGATGCATGTACACAGTGGATCTGTGCCTGTGGCCATTTCATAAACTTCTTCTTTTCTTTAAACCTTTTCGCTACTTTATTATGAAGTGTAAAAATACTATTGCCTGAACAGTTTGTGTACAAGTTGTGTAATAAGCGGTGATAATTAATACCAAGTCTTAGTGCTGTTTTGCTGTTTGTCTCTGTCTATTTGAAAGACACTGATCATTTCCACTATCATTACAAACAAAGCATGGCTTAGAAGACTTACAGTACAAATACATTATTATGTTCAGGAGCCTGGTGTCAGTTGTGTTTCTGGGTATAAAAAGGTGATGAAACTTGCTGGAGGGCTGGTGTGTGGACAGCCACCCTTTACTGATCGCCAATTTGGCAGAAGCTGCCTTGCTTGAAAACTGTACCATTACTGTCTGTGCAAGTTCTCATTCATCCAGGTCGTCGTGTACCATTACTGTATTGCTGCTGCCACAGAAATCATTTGGATGTTATTAACTGTGAAGGTATATGGCTCTTTAATAACAGTATAAAAATCTACTTTCAAACATGTTGTTGGAGTGGTGACTATGAAGTTCACTTTCTTTCCTCATTTTTGTTAAGGGTCAGGATGGGGATAACCTCAAAGACTTTAAATTAGCATTCATGGTTTGGTCAGAGATTGCATACACTGGTATGTAGGGGCTCAATCAGCTGTACATCACATCCTTGCACACATGACTTTTCTGCCTGGGAAGGTCCACACAATGGAGTGCAGAGCACTGTGTCAAACCAAGAGAATCAACAGCTCCTTGCTTGGCCCTAAACAAGACCTCTTGTGCTGATGAAAGCTAATTCTTGCTGCATTAGGGGGGTTTAAGTGGTTCAACCCTAGCTTATGGAGGACTGTTCTTCTTTTGTCCCTGAAAAAAGGAGATGGTTTATAGAGTGCTTCTCCTGGTTATTCATCCACAATCGTCAGTACATGTCTCTGTAGATCTCCTGCAGGAGCGGGTGCAGCGACGTGTCCTCTGTCTTTTTGATCTCCTGCACCAGCTGTGCATGCTCAGTGACTAGCTGCCGGAGGTCAGCCAGTTTCTGCAGCAGCTTGGGGAAGAGGAAAGTGTCGTCTGGATGATTGGCCAGCAGATGGAGCTGTAGCACCTGCACAATGCTCTCCTGCATTCGCTCTATGTGCGCCACATTCACCAGGCCTGGTCGGTCTAATCATAGTAAAGGAAAAATAAAGTTGGGTGAGACTCCTTAACCATGATCTCCTTATAGAATATTCAATAGAAAGAAGTTCCAGAATGTCTTTACAATTTGTGTAATCTTTTAAGATAGAGTAAAAGCTTTCGAAGAACAAAAAGAAAAAAGGAAGATATAATATTCCATGCCGCAAATTAATAGTTTAATTATAAACACTGTTAAATTTCCTGCATCCTCACCTCCACAGCAGATAATAGCGGCCACAAACAGAGCCAGGTCACTGTCATCCAGCTCCAGCGAGTTAAACTTCATGGCAAACTGGAACTTTGGCTCCATCATATCACTGAATGGACGTCGCAGGCTCTTGAGGAATTCCCGGGTGATGAAGCCCGAGCCATAAGCTACAAGAAGCCCGTCCTTGTTCATACTGGAGGCGAGCATGGCGAAGAGAGCCTCGTATACTCCATATTTCAAAAGAGTCACCTGATCATTGAGGTCCAGGCTCGAAAACCCAGGGACAGACTTTGCAAACTCCGTGAGCTCGGTGACAGTCTCCACTGATGTGCACTGGCAGCAGTGGAAAATCCGAACTTCCGCCTCCCTGTCCTTCAGCACTCCCGCAGAGTCAACCATCTTGGCCACCAGCGTCTGCTCTGCCAGCTGGAGGGTCTCCATGTCGTGGATGACGAAAGGCTGTGGAGAAAGAAACACTCCTATGAGCTGTTTGTGTAAAATATGGTTTAAAATGTGTTTCTAATTCAAAAGCAGCTCAGTCAGTTCAGTGTTTACTCTGATTTTTGCCTTCAAAAATAAACCTGACCTGACTTGACTACGTAAATATGGAAAATGCTGAATCAGCAAACCTCTCTACACAAAAAACCTTAGTGACTGTGGTGTTTACACATAATCTTCTCTGAAAGGAGAGGCTAAGCCCAGAGCCCTTATTGATGCTTGAATATTTCCACAATGACATAATTACTCTCCTTGACCCTGCAGCTATGTAATTATGGATGTCACTCAAAAAAGGTTTCAGGTGCAAACAATTTCTTTAGAAATATAAGCACAGTTAATGTTGAAAGTAAAGCAGTGTCAGAGCAGAGAAGGCTTACCTGGACAAATTCAAAATGTCAAAAGCAAGAAGGCAGTTCATTTGAATGGCCGTATGACAAATTACGCTTTCCAAATAAAAAAGGTCTGTACAGCATCCTAACAATGTTGTTGGAGAGACACAGGTATGCAAGTGTAAGCAGCAACGTAAGCTCTGGATAGCAGTGATTGATGTTTTTAGCTGCGTCACTGTTCCTGTAGTGGACAAGTTACAGCATCTGATGAGCAGCTACACCTGCTGCTGCACATCAGATCAGATCTGACTCATGAGTGCTGTGCTAAATGTGGCCTAGAGTAGCATGGGAAGGTATGAGGGTCATGACACTGAGGTGTTTAATTCAGGGGAACTTCTGTCAACACAGCATCTGATCATTAGATTTGATTTTTGATTTTCACACACAAAGGAATCAAGAATCACAACCAAATGTATTTCTGAGCAAGCTGATGTCAAATTTTATAATGACACAATCTAAATTCTGCTCATCAAATATTAATCTCAGTTTCCACAAAATGTTGCACAAAACTGCTGACACAGGGTTTGTGCATATACATTGTATACAGTGAGTCAATAACTTTAGTTTTTCTAACGGATACTTTGCTTCTTTTTGGCCTCACAGCCTGAACTGATGCTGTGTGATCCCGCAGAGGCAAAAAAGCCCAAATCACCATCCTATTGTTACAATAACCGGAGAGGAGACCTTGGCACTTCAGTGGGTAGCAAAAAGTACAAAGCCCGCAGTCCTTGTTGAATGCTTTCTATGTTCTTGCAACAGTATCTTGAACATTTAACATATTAGAATGTGTACATGGAGCTCTGACAAATGGTACAAATGGTGTCATTGGAAGTTCATTGTTGTACAGAAGTGCTGTGAGACCATGAATGAACTTTAAAATCAAAGGTGGATCAAACAATATGTGCATTTCCACCTGGCTGCTTCCCAACGGCTGCAGAATCCAGAGACTGCCTCTGGACTCTAAATGGACACTTATCCATTTGGAAGCTTTGATCTCCTGTAGCAGTGGGGAAGGTCTGTGTTCGAACATGGATGTGCACTTGGACTGACCTGTCCCTCTTGACCTATTTCACACCTACACACATCCATCCATGGAATTCACAACAACTCGGGGCTACAGTCCCTGACCCTCCCCTTGCTGACCCCTCTATTCTGATGAAAACAAAGCGAAGAGTGGTGAGAGTGGGGACGGGTGATGAAAAGAGCGCAGGAATGGAGGGAAACAGGAGGTGGAGGGCGAAGTGATGGGCTCATACACTGGCTCTTTATATCGTTTCCGTGCAAACAGACGTTTCCTTGTCCAGCCTGTGCGTTGGCTTGCACTACTGATTGAGTAAGTTATTTCTGTCAGTGGCTGGCTGCACATAATCTCTGAGGTAGTGGCTGCCAGGTCATATTGAGACATGAGTTTGATTGCAAATTTGCTGTGTGCTCAGAATGACATCAAAATCCCTCCAATGGGGAAGCAATAAATAAAAAGTTGCAAGACCGCATGACATTGAGCTGTGAGGAAATTCTGGTAATGAGAAGAGCCATGAACGTGCAATCTGCACACACGCAACCCACTACTCTTAATCAACATACAGGGGTGCTGGTCTTGCCGGTGAGAATGGTTCGAGCCTTAGCCTTGTTCATGTTGAAGTTTTTGAGGTAGGCCTCATAAATCTGCCTGGCCAGCGTCTTCTGGTCAGCTAGCAGAGGGTCTTCCACCTCCTTGTCCCCTGTCACCATCTCCGCCTTCAGCTTTAGCTTCTCCGACTGAGGCATCCGACCAAAACGGATGGCTGTAGAGAGCAGAGAAAGTCAGATTGAGATGATAGAATTTGTGCCAATATAAATCTGAACTTTGTAGAATCAAATAGAAAGTCGCAATTCAGTAAAAAACACTTAACATTACAAGTATTATGTTCATTGTAAAAACCAAAAGGCCATGCAATTGAACACAGAGAAAAATACTGTGTAAGAACAAAGAGAGTACACAGAGAGCTTTGACACAAAATAAATAGTAGAATAGTAGAAACAGTAAAATAGCTTGAGCGCCACAAAACCACAATGATCACTTATTCAAGATGTTGACATCTGGAGGAATCATTTTCAAAATCTCTACAAAGACACCCCACAAAGTAAAATGACTCCAAGTCCACATATCAGCAAAGAAATAAAAAACATTAAATGTGTCCAAAATTGATCAAATCTATCCAAATAAATCTTGTGGAGCAGTAGCAACAAAAAGCTCCAAAATAGCATCAGTGAAAATGCAAAAAGCAGTTCTACTATTCATCATGTTACTATGCTCACTCTTTTCCTCACACCTGGTGCCAAAGCCTTTTTTGTCTCCCCAGTCTGAGGGTCTGACGATGGTGTCCTGTTGCATTCTAAGCAAATTATCTCATATTTCCTTGACAAGCACAATATCATAATCTGTAGTCTCAAATCAAAGTCTGTAAAACTGGCTATAAACCTAAACATCCCGCAACAGACCACATACTAAGTTAAAAACATGTACAAGAAGAAGAAGAAAGGCAAAAAAACATCATTTTAATTTATTTTCAAATAGTGACTTGATTCAGCATGGTGAACACTGTACATCAGTGACACAACTTGAGCCTGGGATTTCTTAATGTCAGTATGAATGGAGCAAAGTGCAGAGAAGTGAAAACGATTTAGTTCTTTTTGTTTTTACAAGAAGACTTCAGCAGCAAATAGTCAGTGCTAGACTAAATCCAGAGAAAACCGCTTTAAGAAGAGTCCCATCTTCCTTTACTTCCAAAGACAAAACCATCACCTATATCTACTTCAGTTTTACAGACGCAAGAAGTTTCGCCCTAAAATAATCTAAAAGTCCTTTCTACATAATAAAACACTTGAAATACAAATTCTAATTAAATTTGGTTCCTGAAAGAACATATGTGCATTATCTGGAGCAACAGGGAATCTTATTAAATGACATTAGGGGTCCATACTTTGGATTGGAGAACTTTGCAATTCCATTGCAATATTACAAACCAGAATGAAACACAAGAGCAAGTGAGGCACAAAAACACTGATATCATCCAGGCACTGTATTTTTTTGACCCACCTTAGTTATCAACTTGAAAACCCCTGAATCACAAATGAAAGAGAACATGGAAACAGAATCAATGCCTGTTAAATCAAACATGTAATGTTTTTATGTATTGCTGCTATAGGAATTTATGAATGAACACACCAGGTTACTACCTTTTACGCGGTGTGTTGTAAGTGGGCATCTGTTGTGTGAAATGTGCCTCGACACCATGCAAGAGTTGTTTTTCTACACGAGGATGCTGGCATCTCTCAGACGGCCTGATCCCATTTGACTAATGAGATTAGAGGTGAACTGTTTCTAACCCCTCCTAAACAATCTAAATAGGCACAAGATGGTGCATATAAACACACACACACCTCCCTCTAAGAATCCAAAATCCAGCAGCACCAACTGCCTGTATTTACAAGACTACAAAAGCATATAAGGAGATATGATTTCCCTGTTCTCCAACAAGCCACCCACATGATGAAATAAATCCAGGCAAACTGAGCAGGAGTGAGAAGGGTGAAGTACCGAGCTAGCGGACAGCATGAGGGCCCATTAGATTACTGCTCACAAAGTGGTTGGATCATCTGAAGCTGGTAAAGCTCCACAGCAGTAGCCTGGGCAGGAGCCAAGTCTAATTAAGATGAGAGGAAGTGAGTGATGCTAAGCTGAGCATAAGTCCATTTCCTAAAAGCCTGCATGAGGGTCTGTGACTCAAGTTGGGAGGGGGCCTAAAGGTGGGATGGGGACAGTTTATCATTCAGTTGAATCATCGGTTTCAAAGGCTGATTAGTGGATGAAGATTTCAGCCAATAAACTCGTCCTTCACTACAGTCAGACTTACTATTGCTCTGGATCAGTTATTTTCTCATCAACTGCCAACACATTAAACAATGTGTTTCTCACAGTGTTTCTTGTCAGTACATGAGATAGGAAGGATTATTAAATCCTGCTGGAGTGGCTTAACCCTTGGCTATAACCTTTTGATTTTAATAACATCTTAGACAACATTTTCCCTTATAATAAGTCTGTGTTTGTTAATACATTTAAATAAAAAAATGTATAAAAAATTAAAACTGCTGAACCACTTTAGTAAGGAGTACCCAGAATGGTCTATGAAATCAGTTGGCAGTCGAAACAAACTGAGCGACAAACTCCTAAAATTAGCAGTGTTGTGGTCCTGTAGTATCCTCAAAAGATCAGGTTGCACTTGCATCTCAGATCTCCTTCCTCCCCCTCTATGGTTACATTTAGGCCCATGAAACTTAATACACATATACCATAAGAGGAAGTGGAGGGGAAAAAATACTGCTACTGATGAGCTTTAAGGTACTATCATAAACAAAATCTAGGCTATTCCTTAAGGAAGCATTGGAAGGGCTCTTGAGTCAATAACCCCATGAGACAAAATAAAGATGCTCATTCCAGCGTCTACATCTACAAGTTCAATGCCACCAGTACAGAATATCTGCAAAGTGTGCACAGTCGATATGTAAACCCACTGATTACATCGACCCTTAGTAGAAATATGCTGACAGGACATCAAACACAAGCACCTGCACCCCTCACCCACACACACATATACACACACGTCATCTCCTAAATCTGTTTCAGAACATTTTTTCCAATTGGGACATTGACCTTGGCCAAGGGTCAGCATGCCATGTTGTATGTTTACACAGAGTAAACAACATTCACCAGAATCTCATACTTTGACCTCAATATTCCTGTATTCCAAACAAAGATAAGCAGCACTGAAGATGAAATCTGATGTAAGGCTTTAAAGGAAGACAATGTGTTGTTTTGGGTGGTCACACATGTTGCATGTGCAGGTGTTTTTGGTGATCGTTAAGACTATCGGGGTCAGAGTAACTTTCTTGTGCTTACGTATCAGCCATTAAGCACGTGCCAGATTAAACAAGTAGCCAAAGTTATACCGTTACAAGAATAAAGTGTTCCATTAAAAGAATAGAGACGTGATCCTTTTCTCAGCTTTAAACTTGTAACATGACATTCTTCTAAAATATTACAGCTTGATTCTTGATTTGAACACTGTCACAGGAGTAGAAATTATAGCTGTGAAACACAGTCCAGGGTTTTTTCAAAATAAAATGTCAAAATAAACAGAACACTATGGAATATCAAGTTAATGAAGGCACTGTTCATGTATTACTTGTGTAGGTATCGTGATTAATTAGCATTAACGATAATTACTTTTGACCTCTTGGATTATTTTTGACTTTGGAAATGTTCTATCTTGATTTTCAGATCTATATGTACAGCAAAGCAGACTGTCAGAGCCCTCCATAGGTTTTGCAGGTTGGAAAGCACATAATCAGGTGGACAGACCCATCTAATTATGAGGCTCACATATCTGCAGCAAAAGGGTTGAGTTTGTTCAGCCATTGCAATGCAATACGACTCTAGCACTGCAAAGTCTATAGATACGCACAGAAAGACCATGTACTGTAACTGCCTGAGTTACAGATCTGGTCTGTTTCCGAATAAGGAAAATACAAATGGTTTCACTGTTGAAATGGGTAAATTTTGCAGAAGAAATACAGCTGTATAGTAGTATAGTCTTAAGTTAGTGACTTGCCTTAACATGCAACTTAACACCCAGCTGTGGCGTTAGATTGCTTATTTGTGCTAATTATGTGTGTACGTGCCTGTTCAATCTTTCTTGGCATCTGCACTGCCTGTACAGTACCTGTGGCACTCTGGTAAGTAGTGTCTTTTTACGAGTCACAAGACGTGCATGAGTGTGTATGTGTAAGCTTGAAGTACAGCCCAGACCTGCCCTGCCCTGTAGGACTCACCATTGTGGGACATGCCCACTGACAGGCACTTCTGGAAGCGGCAGTATTGGCACTTGTTGCGGTTCTTCTTTTGGATCTTGCAGCGGCGCTCACACTTGTCATACTCCAGCTTCAGACGGATGGTCCGCCGAAAAAAACCCTGCAAGAATGAAGGGGGAAAAAAAACATGGAAAATGTGAATACTGCTGTGAAAATTAACAATACAGACCAGATTAATCAGGCAGTAAGAACAGCGCTGCTAAAACAAAATACATAAGCTAATAAAGCCTGTAATGTTTCAGGATCCAGAATAAAAAATATTGACCAACTTTTTATTAAGATAGAGGCCATTAGAAAAGCTGTTATTTATCCCCCTTTGAGTGGTGCATGAAAATATTAGATACGTAGTTTCACCATCAGTTTCTCCTCGCTTACACAACCTTGACAAAAAGAAACATTTGACTTTGGCGAGGAAGAGACGGACCGAGTCGCATGCTTGCGGTTGGCTGGAGGGTAGAAAATGGTCTGGGGAATTGCTTAATAACATATTTATCCAATTTATCCAAAACTGTCACTCAGTGTGCCAAAATACATACAGACCCTCATACAGTCTGAAAGACACGCAAACAGTCATACAATACGAGATTACATTGGATTACACACACGTGCTACAACCATGGGAGAACATGTTAAGTAACTCTGACTGACTCTCACCCACTAACCCCAACCTCACATGAGTACACACACATACGCACATAAAACAAGGGTGACATGAAGCCAGGACAGAACTGGAGTTCAGGCTAAATGAATGGACTTCATGCCAACACTGCTCGTGTCCACTGTCGTAAAGAATCAGTGTACTGGCATCACAGAGGTCAGCCTCCTCCTATTACTGCTCCATGACCAAATAATATGCAGTTGAGAGGGCGTATGTGTGCGTATACAAAGTCAATTTGAGAGAGGCTATTTCTTCATCAGGTCCAGATGAAGCAGAGTAACTGAGTTATTGAGTATTTAACTCTTAATGCACAAGTCTTCACAATAATGAAGATTATTTATCTGACCTTTAACTTTGATTGTGGCTTATTTAGTCATGAATGTTAAATGCTGTACAGAAACAGCCAAATTTTCACCATGATCACCATGACAAGATAAATTCTCAATGTGCTTCAATAATCTATCTTTCTTTTCCGTCATTCCCACTTACTCACAGGTATATGGAGATATCAGGACTCATGTTTGAACAACATACTTCCTAAACACATATATTTTTCAAGTTCAAGGCTGCAAAGAACACAATGGTAGTGTCCTGAAAACTTGGGCAAAAGAAGGATGAATTTCTTAGCTGAATTTGGAGAAGCATTTGAAACAGGACAGACCTTCCAATGGACATTGCTACAGATCTGATCAAGAAATGCTGACTTCAGTTTATCCAGCTAATGTTGCAAGGAGGGACTTCACCATTAGCCTTTGGCACTTCATAGGTCACATCTGATAGATCGCCTTTAATGACTCCCGCTTAAAAGTAGATGTTAAGCTAAACAAAAGTACCTTGACTTTTGCGATAACCTGTTGTTTTACAGCCCCACGACTTCACTCTGTATAGGTCACATACCATCGACTGCCCTGTGGACTGACCAAGGCTTTTGTTTAGCTGATATAATTCTGTATTCATACACGGATGCACAATATATCCACAACTGCATGAACGCTGAGATGAAATCATTCTACAACTGCACACGCTTGCACTTCAGCGAGCTGCTGCTCTGATGTGAATGTTTATGTAACAGCATGTTGACATGGTGGAGTTAATGTATCACTTCCTGAGATTCATACTCCCAGTGCTGTTTTGGCTGATACATTTAGCTGAACTCAGTGGATTTACAGTGCGGAGGTGCAGAAAAGTCTCTTGCTTCAGTAGCTACTTTTCCTTCAGTTTTTGCCGCTCCAGTGACTGAAAATGCTATAAAAGAAAACAGAATTCTAACAGACCAACATAGGCTCAAAAAGACATGCACAAACACCTCAAGTACCACTATCTTTGTCCTTTACTGCCTCTTAAAAAACAGCCTTGGGTTGTTCTTCAACATGACTGGTAAACAATTAACGGAAAGATTATTGAGCGACCACGTGTGAAGGCCAAGACTGGTATTTCTGATGCTTTCAGGAGTTATCATTAGTCACAAGACACATGGCCTCTGGATCTGTGGCCTGGCATGTCCCACTTTCCTCAGTGTTATACTTCTAGATATGATTTATTGTCTTTAAACTGGTTAATGTGTAGTTAGAACACTGTTTGTGATTCTTGGCTTGTCTGTGCTTGAGTGTGGGCGACTTGGGAACAAAGTAATGGATGGATCTTGACAGAATTAGTGGCAGAGGGGGAGAAAGGAGTAGTAAGTAAAATACATACTGAGAAGACACAAGCGGCCAGGTAAGGTAGAGACATGAGTGATAATCTGGCCATAGGTTTAATCCTAAAAATAATGTCCTCCCACAACTATATGTTCAGTTGCTGAGTCACCAATCCTTACACTGGTCCTCTCCACCGTCTAATGTGAAATCTAAAAACAAGACTTCTTGTGTAACTGTATAATTTTGTGTGTGTGATCTTCGTCTCACCTTGCAGCCTTCGCAGGCGTGGACTCCGTAGTGGTAGCCCGAG
Organism: Toxotes lorentzi; assembly: GCA_037833715.1. Lineage (NCBI taxonomy): Eukaryota > Metazoa > Chordata > Actinopteri > Toxotidae > Toxotes > Toxotes lorentzi. The sequence goes on from JBBMJY010000021.1 coordinate 19,740,512, forward strand.
GCGCGGTCAGCACACACTCGACACTCCAGATTGAGCGATGAGGAAGATGATGAGAACTCCTCTTGGCCCGCCACCAACCCGTAAACAACTGATGAGGGGCTGGATGCTGGCGTCAGGGCATCTACAAAACACAAGCACATGGTTGGTTAAATATGCCATTGCACTATTCACCCCAACTAAAGTGCACACCTTAAGGCAGCCACTACAATGTCTGTATTGTCTGTGCACACTTGAGAGAACACCATACTTCTGCTGTGTATGTAAAAACTGCTATGAGTGCTCTTTATAAAGCACTGATGGGGGCAGAACTATTAGAATTTAGGTACAGTTTGACCTCCTTGTCCCAATAAAAGCAGTCTGTTCCATCACAGAGGCTATTTATTCAGAAATATTAGCATGCTGTCAGTGGTGTGTTGCCTGACACAAGCATAACAGGGTTGGAGTAGTATTACTGATCTTCCTCATGGAAGACAAGTCAGGGGTTTGCCATAGGCTGCCAACAGTTTTCTATTTCCACTTTGTGGAAGGGAACATGGTCAAAAGATCTTGCTTGGTACACAAATAGCAAAGATGAAATGGTACAAAACAGTGGCACTAAGTCAAGCCACATGAGTTTGTCGAGAGATGCCAGAACGGGGATAAGCAGCATTTGGCAGTAGACCTGGAGCTGTGTTCCTGCCTGGTACAAGTGCACATGTTTCGACTGACTGTGGACAAGAAAAGCATGTCAGTGTTTCTTCTGCTCCTGTCTCTCACTGTTAGCACTTGTAAACACCCATAAATCCCAGACACCCTCTCACTCAGTTTTCCATGACATCATCAAACATTTCCATGATGCCATGTCCCTCTCTTTTCTTCTTCCTTTGTCTACCTCACTCACACCCTCTAGTCTTCCATTTAATGTTTATGTTAATGTTTAGACTATTCACTGCAGGTTCACTTGTTGCATAATTTGGTAGTAGCATAAATTTCCCAGATGGCCATGTGACTTCTATTCAGGAGGAAACAGCAGCAAAGTGGATGTTTCCTGAGAGGTGGTGCATGGCGGCTGAGGAATGTGTGAATTCTCACTGGATGTGGAGCGAGGAGAAGGGCTGGAGGAGGACAGAGAGGTAAAACAAGGGTGTGCAGAAAATAAGAGATAGATAAAGCAAGAAAGAAAAGGAGAAATAAGGAGGAAATACAGAAAGAAACTGGCAGGAAATCGGGCAGGAAAATGTGTCAAGACACACAGTAAGTTATTGCTCTGACAACAACAACAATGGCCAAGCGATTACACTGAGCCACTGGGGCAAAATTTGAAACAGCAAAATGACATTGCAGGAGCAACCCTGGCACTGTCACCTATATATATAGATATTTCAATTCAAGGACATTAAGACCCTTTTCACCTAAGACAGTGGAACCTTCTGAGCCATTGCTGGAGGACTGGTATTCAGGGACGTCAAAGGAGCTGAGTGCATTGTTGTCGATGGACTGGGAGATGTCCTGTAGCTCCTCTATGCTGCCCATGAAGTCGTCATCGGCGCACAGGGGGCTGTCCAGCACCGAGTCCTCCAGCGGAGAAGGGGGATGGTAGTGGCTCTCCATGTCGACCATTGCGGTGGAGGAACAGGCTGCCGGCACTCTCACTCATCAGACTAGAGACAGAGGACAGTGGGAGGGTGGAGGGGGGAAAAAAGACACGTCAAAGACGTGATATGGAAACTCAGGCAGGCAGACAGAGGGAGACAAGATAATAATTGATTTCTAAGGTCACCTCTGTCTTCTAGAGACAAGAGTCTACATCCCTGCTAGTAGCTCTGTGAGGGTGTACTTAGATTCAGCAGTGCTTGGCGCTACATGCTTGTGTCAATTTGCTGAAATGACACTCAATGTCTAGCAGGTACAATGTTCATCACGTTATACTGGCATGTTAATTCACATAAAGAACACGTCATTAGGTTTATATTACATGTATTTTAGTTTTGGACAAACTGAAACTGTAACCTGATAATAGAGCTAAATGTAAAGTCAGGGGATTACCAAAGTGTTTACAATTCATCCTGAGGGGGACATGAATGACTGCACAAAATATCATGGTAGTTCATCTCATAGTTGTTGAGGTGTTTCACTCAAAACCACAAAACCTTCTGATGGTACTACAGGAAAAGAAAAGGGATCTACACAGTTGTTATTATTCATCAGCTGGGAACCATGAACTTTGCTGTGCTACTAGAGGAAAGTTAGGGGATTACCAAAGTTGACGAGAGTCTGCTCAAAATTTCTTGGCAATCGAGGTGGTTGACAGTTGAAATATTTCAGTTTGGATCAAAGTGGTAGACCGACAAACGCTGCCACCCATAAAGCCACGTCGCTAGCATGGTGCAAAACTCAGGCCATCATTATCAACAACAATGCTTTATCTTTCAGCACATATGATTAAACACAACACTGGCTAGCACATGTGGGCCTAATTAGTAGTGCTGATGCAACATGTGGCCATCCACACAAACAGGTGATGCGCATTGCTATAGTGGGTCAGCAGGCAATGAAGGCATGAAAGACATGGAGTATCCTATGACACAACAGAGGCCCCTCCACTCCTCTGAGCTATTCACTCCAAATACAGTAACCTTATCCTCACAAACCTCATAGAGCTGCAGAATGAGAAAGACAGAGGACAGAGAGGACCAGAGTGAGGCCCAGAGACATGTGGAGGAATGAATATAGGTCAATGGGCTGGCTTAGACTGTGCTGTGATGTGAAGGCTTGGCTAGAAGAGACATGACAGACTGGCTTGTACAGCAGATGGGTGAGATTTTGCTGAATTGCACAGGGGGAACTGGGAGGAGCTATCAGCTACACATGTACTATGAGGTTGGCTTGACTTGCTGGCTTAGCTCAACACTGGCAAAGGGAATGGACCTCACATTGCATATTCAAACTTCATACGTCCGCATGTAAACTGGGTCAGTTTTTGGTAAGCCCTTTCCATCAGGCCCCAATAAGAACATCAAAGGAGGGGGTGGGGGTGGGGTGGTAAAGGGGTGAGGGTGGCTCTACAGCTATAAGATAGCAGCTGTTGGGTGTTCTGAGCCATTCCACACCTTTACACGTCTTTAGTTTAACCTTAACCTGCCCTGTACTGTGTAAGGTATTGTAGACTATTTTAGAAGAGAGACTGACTGCATGCTCAAATAGCTTCTGGCCTCAGAGCTCCCTGTGAGTCTATTTAAAAAGTCTAATGACACAAATGAATGGTATTCCACTGAGGCAGTGGAAAAGTACATTATCAAATTCATGAATGCAAACTTTTTAAGGCTGGAGCCATAGGAAAAAAAAACAGCACAGCAAGCTACAAAAATGGCAGAATTTACAAGCAGTACTTCTAAGTCAACCATGTAAAATTTCTGCATGTTTTCAGGTTTAATACAGGCTTAAGACACTGACAGAAAAAAAAATCACAATGCAATGAACAAAATTTTAATCATCAAAATTAAAATCCCTGAGAAACAGAAGTAAGTCTGATAGTGAAGACTGAAGATTTCCACCTAAGTTAAAAACACTACTCTGCAGGAAGAGAAACCTGGCACGTGAGCCGGCAGCTTTACTGAGCTACTCACTCTACAATATACTTTTAATTCTGAATGAGAGCAGTGTTGGCTCTGCTAGGATAAAGCAAACCTATTTAGCATTCAGCCTCCAGCTCCTGACCCTCAGGTCTTCCTTTAGAGGACATCCTGTTTCATACTCTCACTTCACTCAGCACTGTCTCATTATAATACTGCTTCAAGGCGAAAATAAAGGAGCTTCTTGGCTACAGCTTGACTAAATCCATGCTGTCTATTCAGGTAACACTCCATTGACCCAGCTGAGTTACTATCTAGTGGTAAGATGAGATGAATTTGTGCTCGTAAACCACTCAAGAACTTTATTTTCCCGAGGTCAGTAAAAACTCATCGTACACATTTGCAGACAAAGACTAGATATGGATCAAAGTGGACTATATATATCGAAGTTTTGTGTCAGCACACACCATGCGTGACTTTCTATTTAAATAACATACATGACACAAGTTCTTTTCTGAACTCATGACCCCTCTGCCAGCAGCAATGAGGTGGTGTACCAAGCTAACCTCATGTTGCCACCAACCTACAACATGGGAATGTAAACATACAGAGCCGCTCAGCTGCAGACTGCAGAGGTCTAGTGGTATGAAACAGAGACACAGGAGGGTGAAGAGGAATGTCAGTTAAGCTACATTACACAGTCATTATCAGCAATGTGCAAGACTGAATAAGCAAGTGAGGCAGAGAGAGAAAGAAAACAGCGGTTCCTACGGTAACAGCAAACCTTTGTCCCATAGGTCAAGACCTCTCTTGTGCTCAGTCAACCAAGCCTGCTGAGGGCACTGTGCACACTGAGTGGAAGATGAGCAAGGTCATACATGTTTGTGTGCACGTCAGGGTTGGGGTTAGGGTCCAAAAGAGGAGGTTGGGGGTCACACTGACAAAAGACTGCTAACCAAGAGCCACCGGGGTCGCTATGACGATGCCATGGCAATGCTGACATACGGCTCACATTTTGAAATCAGTGACGCAGGGTGGGCTGCAGGCATGTGTAGACAACTACAACCTAGTACCACTGGAATTCAATCTCTCATTAAAATCAATAAATCCCATTATGGTATGCTGAAATGTGTGTTACCAATGATCACAGGGCCGGATGTATGAGTGGAGTATACGTAATCCATACAGTCCGATGGATTTCTGCACTGCATGGTCACCCAGCCCCCCACATTACGCTCACCCATCGCAGTCAAGACCCACATGAAGCAGCTACTAAGCTCTGCCTGAGACAGATAAACATGCTCTGAACATGACCCAGGCATGTACAGAGCCTCCACCTCTCCCAACACAAAAGGATATAGAGCAGAATAAAGATCTATCTGAGATCTTCAAGAAAGTAATCACCTGTAATGTTGAGTTAACAGACTCAGTGGTTATATTCATCGCTCAAGAACTAGTGTGCAAAAAGGGGATCATGTTATCTGATCCTGTGGCATATATACATCCACCCAGATGGGTAACTGGCTGGTGTAATCACTCAGTCTCCATGACTAAGTACTGTGTCTGGTACATGAAATAAACTTTATGCTTTCCAAATCCAACAAGGATAAAGACAACAAGCAAAGAGTGCGATGACAAGTAAAAACAGATAAAGCTGGAGGCAAACCAAGACATTTGAGTTGGTCTCGCAAAAGGCTGGAAAAAACATTACTGAAAACCCCATAGTACTACCAAGTTAAGGAGAACATACCTTGGCAAAAAAAAAAGATAGAAGATAAATTGCTCATATACTTTTTGTCTCTCACGTTCATAACAAAACCAGTATTGCCAGTATCAGTACCAGTATCTATAAGACTGTTGGCAAGTATAGTTAATAAAACATACTTAATAATAATCTATGTAACTAAAACACTCCCACCCTACCTTCCTCATTGATGCAACTTTGATCCCTGACAACATGACATTCAGCTCTTTCCAAGAGTTTGTGTGATCATTCAGTATGTGTGTGTTTGTGTGTTTGTGTGAGAGAGAGAGAGAGAGAGAGAGAGAGGACCACAGGTTAATGTTTAATCCACCCATCCTGTGGTCTGAGTACTGACAGGCCTGTGAGAAGAAGGGCCCCAGAGGGCATTACGGCAGATATAAGGATAGGAATATGGGCTGATGGGGCTGTCCTGCCTGCTCTGTCTGTCCATTTGTTTGAAGAGTTCGCTCTATGAGCTCACCCTCTACCGTGCCCGCAGTGTAAACATTTGAGTGAACCCTTATCACTTAGGGCTGATATGATGACCGGCGCCCTCTTATCGTTCTGGAGACTGGCCAAAGTACAAGCCGGCGAAGTGATTGACATTGGACTTCAGCTGTAGTCTGTGACAGATGAGCCATATGATAGCTAACAGTTCAATCATCCCGTTATCAGGTCACTTACCTTATCACGTTGGGGTCAGTAAGAGCTAAATGTACAGCACACAGCAAATTTTGGCTACTATTTTTAGACCTGAAGGTCCAAATTTTAGCTCCCTAACTATAAATTGCATATATTTAACATTTTTGATGACCAATTTAAAATGCATGCTATATAGTTTTAGATTTTTAGATATCAGGTAATTTTTCCAGACATCCACTGGTTTCCACTGATTTTTATACAATATGAAGATCTATCGTTGGCTGTCTGCATATTCAACACCCGCTGCTGTGAGTTGAGAAATAAAACAATGTTACATAAACCCCAGTGGACTCTGACCTCTGCATTGACAGCATGTTCCATGTCAAAATAGTAATTAAATGTCCACACACGCTCACAAGACAAGAGCACATACAGTCTGGCTATAAAACACTGCAGGAGGTGCAATGTGACAGTGTATCACGTTACCTCAAAGGTCTATGGTGACCTGACCCTTAACACCATCTGTTAAAAGCACAGCATTACGTGGTGGAAAATGTGCCTGCATGTGTGCTGTGGCCTTAAAACAACAACGCTGAAAAATTGTGGTGGTCAAAAATCAAAATTTAGATAGATCTGAGCATGTTGAGTGCATGGTATACAGACTCTAGGCAGTCATAAGCTCTTAAAAAGCTAGATGTTTCCTCCTAAGTATTTGATATCTTATATCAAATATGGCTCAGGTATGTTTAACTTGACCAGCTGTCATTAGCTCCAAATGTTTTCTTTCTCATAATGTTGCAAGGCATGAGCTATTTTTGGCTGTTTAATTTGCTGATACATTAAACATTTTGGTACAATAAGTGTTAGATAAACATTAGATAAACAACTAACCTCTGTTAAACACTAAAAGGCAATATGGTTGCTTGCTGAAACATTGAGAAATCACTTTGTGGAGGAGTTGTGTTCAAAAGTATGTCATCGACAATAAATCTGATTTCATTCTTTGTTTGGCTCAGAGGAACATAACATAACAAAGGAAGGGAACAATATTGGATTTAAGCAAGTGGTAATGCTATACTAGTAATAATACTATAGTCTATTTTCTTCTGCTTTGGATGGACTGTGATGTGCCAGAAACATTGAGGTCATGTGGAGAAATGAAACAGCTGCTGTTTAACCTTGACCCTAAGTGTAGTCACAGCTTAACCAGCTACCCCAGAGTGTAAGATGTATTTACAACTGAACCAATGGCAGACTCGACCCTCACTCTTTCCAGCTGCTAAAATCACCAATAGCTAATGACACTGTCCTTAAGCAACACCTCCATTCTTTGCCAAGTGCGGGCTCCTGGCTGCCACTTTGTACTGATTTCCAAATCAGTCACAAGGATCAAGCAGGCCACCATTACAAAACCTCACAGTACATCCAAACTGTAAATTTCACAGTGGAGAAACTGCCGCAATCTTTTCCAGCTGCGTTTATCTCTTGACAGATGTAGGGCTGGGGTAACAAGACAGCAAACAGCACTTGCATACTGGAGCAACAACACCATAAAGTGCCTTCATAAGTCACCTGTATCATCTGTACATGTCACCTTGTGTTCATTAAACGTTACTGAGTTTTCACTGGCAGAACTGTACAAAAATATAAAATGACTGCAGTATTTAGCCTTTCTGTTCAATATGAAAAGCAACACATGGACATGGCTTTGTCTCCATAAAAGCAGTGCTTGTAGAGTGGAGGAAATAAAATTCTTGTGCTCAGACATTTCTAGGTTTGGATACAGATATGGCCAAATTTGAATATTATGTACAGTACAAATTAAACATTGGTACAAGAGGTTTTTGTTTTCTGGTGCACGTTCTCTGGAAAGAAAAATACTGCATGTGTGATCAGCACAATGTACATTTCATTCCTAGTGCGAAAGAGAAGGGGAAAGTTCAAGTGAGTCTGTACCTCAATACCAGCTGCTCTGTCCCCTGATGCTCTGCCAAGATACAATACTTTTATCCCCTGGCAACACAGACACAAGGACAGCAGACAAACTCTCCGTCTGTAAACTCTGACTGACCACATTGAGTGCAGCGTTGCCAAGAAATATAAAACATTTTACATGCTTTGTCTAGAGTTAGGAGGACAGTACATGCGCTACAACATCGCAGTGGGGATTTAAATTCCCCCTGGATTCAGATAGTATTATGTTTATTATGTGCATAATTCACTATGGGAGAATTCTTATCATACTGTGGCTTACAATGAAAACTATTAACTGATCAGAGGAGAAGTGATCAACAAAAAAGTATGGAAAACTTACTGATCCATTGAGGTATTTAACAAGTAAAAATACCAAACTTTTGCTGGCTCCAGCTTCATATTTCAGTAAATTGGGTTTGGATTGTTGGACTGTTGCAACTTCAAATTTTACTAAGTAAATGACTGATCATAACAATAATTTACAGAATCAACAATGATAAAAAAAATAAAATAAAATCACAGGTTACATCTTAACTGTAATAATCCATCAGAAAGGGAAGCCTTCAACCTACTCTCAAGCTACCTTCCGTTTTACCCAAAACAATCTTTGCACTGAGGCATGCTCAAGAATTTCCCCCCAAAACTGTTTTGAGGGAGTTTCTGCATTACTGAAAAACAAGAGTGGGGGGTGCCTGAGTGCAGAAATCACCAAAATTGAACATGAGTTCCCCCTTTCTGGCTGCCAAACCAGCCTACGTGTTTGTGGGGAGGCATGCAGCACACAGGCCTGGTGACAGAACAATACTAATTTGCTACTGTAGTAGGATCACTGAGTACGACAAAAGACCAAAATGTTCTTTTGGCCTCCTACACGCAACAAGTAAGCTGCAGTTGCAATCAGAAAATCTTGTAGTTTGTTGTCCAAGAGCCATTCTATTAATGTCATATTTTTACACTCATCATTATACAACAAGCTAACCATACTTGATTTAAACCACCCAATTAAACTCTACAGTCTTTGCCCTGCCTAGACCTTTGGCCTGGTCATCTGTCATGTTAATAAGCACTGTCAATTTCCATACTAGTGTCAAAGACCTCTGTTACACCAACTCAAGCAAAACTGACATTATATGGATACTTTAGAGGCCTTGTTTGTTTGTTGTGCTATAAAATCAATGTAAAATAGGGCCATAGAAGACAAAGGTTTTTTTTCTGTCTGAGCTGAAAGAGAGTGGGCTTTGTCAGTAAAACAATTAAAATGGGAGAGTTGATAAGACCAGGGATAGGTCAATGATAAGGACTGCTACAGGCAGTGGCTCACATGGGCGAGTATCAGACACCACTACATCAACTTCAAGTTGACAAGAAAGAGTAAAGCTTCCAACTATGGGTCGGTCTTAGACAAACAGGATGTTGAAGAGATGTAACACTCACATAAGCAGACCAGAAACACAGGCCTGAGAGAGACAAAGACATTCCTTCGAGAAACCAGTCAAATCCTCCTTTCAAGTCCCCCCTTGGTTTAACATACAAATTCAGCTTATTTACAGCATCCCTTCCCGATCATTAGTGCAGACAATCTCCTGTCCAGAGCTGCTTACTGTAAGTCTGGCTGGAGGGCCCCCAATCCTATTCAACCCAGAAGGACTTTACCATAAAGAAGGCTCAAAGTGGAATAGACCTGGCTCAGGTGAAGGTCAAACCTAGCCAACAGAGGACACAAGCTGCAAAACAAACAGACAATAGAGGAGACTACAAACATCCAAAACAGCCCTTGTTATGCAAAGGCCACGTTTGGACTGAAAATAGCGCTGCATAAAAATCTACATTGGTGTGGGTGTGTTATTACAGGTACCAGTGAAATTTGATCCAGGAAGTCCAGCTTAAATAACATATCCATGAGTTTGAAGGCTTCTCAGACCTTGGTCGGTTGTTTATTGAGATTTTACAACTATGGGCAGTTATCACAGCGGCAATCATTTCATTGTCCATATCAATGCCTGGGACGAAAACAAAGAAACTCTTTCAGCTTCAGTGTAATCTACAAATATGTTTACGTGGGTTGCATTGTGTTGTGGCATAGGTTGAAATGTTTAACTTTTTTAGCCATCTAAGGACGCCTGTGGTGCCAACTTAGTGGCCTCAGTGAGGTAAATGAGGAGGTGGTGTTGTGTGAGGGCTATTTTTGTCTAAATTCAGCCTCCAGTGTCATACATAATGCTTGTTGGATCCTCAAAAAGTGTCTGAAACACCTCCCTTTACACCTTTCCGATGTCTGAATTTTTGTAACTCTTCCTGTGACACCATAAGTTTCTTCGAGAAGATACTGTTTAAAAATGTACCACAAGATTCCCATTTGAATGCTTATAACATTTTGCCTCACTGTACTGTATTTTGGCAGGCCTTTCAGTTTCCCTTTTAGTGTAGCCATCTGGAGCAGCCATAAACACATCTGCCATTTAATGTAGTTGGAAGACACTTCATATGAACTAGTTTGCTTCAAACATACCCCAAGAGTCCCCAGAATAAGACCCACTACATGCAGAAACAGGCGAGAAATGCCAGGAGCGCCTTTGAACCTGCAGAGTCCATAACAAGACAGTGGTACCGTTCATCCCTTCCAGAGAGGGTCTACAAGAGGTGGAGGAGCCGGGTGGAATTACTTAATGCACACAACACAAATGCTAGACACATCTAAGACCATGACATTTTTTTCTATCGCGCTTCTGCCATCTGTTATACACGGAAGAAGAAATATAGAAAAATATATAAAGTAGGTCATTAGAACTAGGTTTTCGTTGCTAAACATACATTCAATACACTTCTTTATAGGCCTACAATAGAGACAAATGATAAACTCTTGAGACTGTTGAGCTGGAAAGAGAACCTGAAAGTCCTGTTTGAGGAGCAGAGGGGAAAAAAATCTGCCTTTCACTCTGTTCTTCTTCTTTCCTCTTTTGTGATGAATTTATTACTGGCATTTCAACATAATTATGTCGAGGTGGGGTTACAAGTTGATAGATCATAAACCGACAGGTAACACCAAAAAAGGTCCAGGGTGTGAATACAGCCAAGCAGAATCTGATTAAAGGTCTCAGGTTCCTGGAGACAAAACTGTCAGAATGCAGCAGCACAGCCAGACAGAAACTAGTAAAGGTAAAAACAGTGGCAGGACAAGTTCCCTTAGGGAAGACTGAAAGAAGAACAAGCCCTTGTCTGAGCAGTGACAGAATTCTGACAGTTTGTCTCTAAAGACATTTTTCATGCATTGTGCATGAGAGATAAGACTATCCTAAACGCATTGTGTTCCTCTGATTACAATAGTCAGGTTTGATGAATTACAAGCAGCGATAAGACTTGACAGAAAAAATGCAACATGGCCACTCCAGCAAACAGAGAAAGTGAGATCCACATGCTTCCGATGTGTCCAGTGAAGTCTGCAAGAATTAAGGAAAGTATAGTTGGAACTTAGCATGGGAAAAAAACACTTCCAAAAATCACATGAAAAAAAGAACTGGGATATATCTGACACTACCTGATTTTCCTGATGCAGTAACACCACACACTTGGTACTCAGCAGCAAAAAAATAAATAAAAAATTAATTTAATCAGGATTATGCCCATTTTGATGTTATCAAGCATTTTTAGCCATTGAAGCAATTTATTCTTCAGTATAAACGTCATGTTTTCAATTGGCTTTACTCTGCCAACACAAAACACACAGTCACTTTGAGGCTGCATCAAATCTTACATGATTTTAATGGATTTTTAACCCCACTCACCAGTATGATAAGCTGAGTAAAAATGGTTCTGACTGAAGACCTTTGATCCCAAGGTAAATGCCACGTCAATATGGAGACTGTCTTTAAGGGTTAGCAAATACAGGTAAAAGCCTGGTACACAGGACTGGGTTGTATCTCAATGTATTTGGAATGGGACTGCAGAATGGAGCATCTGTCTTCAGATCACCTTCAAAGTCTCACGTTTGGGAAACGTGAGACTTTGTCAGCAGAGAGCTTGACCTCCAGATGAAGCTTTCCATTCGCAAAGAAAAATGCAAGTCGCTTCTAACCAGGTGCATTTAAAAACACCTTCATCACTGTGGTATCAGTTAGATGTCGTCTTACAACTAAATTTAAAAAAGGACAAATAAAACATGACATTAGCAGAGTGACAAGTAACATAAAGGCACTGTCAAGTCGCATTAACTATGGAATCCCTGTCAACATTTATGACCCCACAGAAGGAATTTAAAACGAAAACAAATACGCAGCGGACAGTTATAAGGACCCTTACGCTTGTGGAAAAAAAAAAAAAAAAAAAAAGCTGCATTCCGATATTGCTTAGGGGAATGGGACACGTACAGGATTTGGGTCAAATTGCACTTTCACAGAAACAGAGTGTTATTAAGAAATGAGCGGTGCAAGGTGTTCAGTTTTCTAATGCAGAATGTCATGCTCACAGTATTCACACAACCCACTCACAGTAAGTAACATAAATCTGACAATGCCTAAATGATTTCATCCCATGCAAACGTATGGAGATAAATGAAGAGTTTGATAAGCTCTGAACTTCACATTCAATTAATGAACAATTATGTGACACACTTATGTCAGTTATGACTTTGCCTAGCAGTGGTCTGAAAGCTTTGCACATTCACAACACAAGGAGAGAAGGTGACACTGAGGCAGAGAGACAGAGAGAGAGAGAGAGAAATGCCTCAGGGTTACTTTAGGAGTCAGGTCCTTGCACCTGCAGCTACACATTAACCACCGCTTCCCCGGGTCATCCATCACTTCAACACTTCACAAGAGTTTGTGCTGCAAAAATACTTAACACAGATCATAAGCAATAATAAAACTCTATGATTTCCTGGCAACATTTCAAGTCTGTCACCAAAGGCAAAGGCATCATAATTTCCTCCTTCCTTCTGTAATCTGAAGCTCCTTGTTTACGCTTGTATACAATATTTACACTGCAGAGACCATTTGCAGGTGTAATGCAGGTGTTTCTAGCTATTAGAGCCCCATTTCTTGAGCGCCTCATAACCGGACTGAAACAGTATGTTTACGTTTTTGACGTGCACAGTATCACAGAGCACTGACCCTGTAACTCTATTGTCACTGTTGCTAAGCTGAGGCCTTCATAACAAAAAAAAAATACCTATAAGCAAATCAACAGCTACCTCATAACCACTGTTAGAGTAATAGGGCGTACCAACAAGCCAATAAATAGCCTTTGTGTTGAATGCATGGCTCACTAATGAATTGCTTACATCACACTGAGATGTTGCCTACTGATGAGCAAGAGCCACTTTAGCTGCGCAGGCGTGCAAACTGAAATCACACTCGCCTGCCTCCACACAATAACAATGGTCTGAAAATCCTTCAAGAATTTATTAATGTGTCCCAGTGTCCTGCAAACAATCGTTTGCTGTTTTTTGGCGTTGCACACAGGACGCACTCCGGGAGAACACGCGCTGTTTCTAGGCTGCAACTGTGCACCAAACAAAATTCCCTCACAGACAGTCCCTCAGCTGCTGCAGGAGGGTGCACTTCATGAATAAAAGGCCAAATCAAGACATCTACCTTGCAATAAACAGCCCCGTCCGAAGCCGCCATATCCTCGGAAATCTCTCTGGGGTGAGAAGCGGTCGGTGCAAGATCGAGAGAGTAAGCGAGGAGAGAAAAACAGTCCCCCCGACCCCGACCACGTCCTTGTTTGTTTCCCAACAGCGCTACCGCTGTCAAAAATCCCCCACCACGTCCATACAAAGCAGAGCCATGGAGCTCACACCCGCAGGAAGTGACCTCATGACTGACAGCTGACAGAGAGAAGGCGCACACCCCCGTGACACACCTATAGTTTCGGCGAATAGCAAGAGGGCAGCAGTTACTCTTGAGAAGGACGCCCCCTAACCATGGCGACAGCTGAGGAGGGGGTCCGGAAAAAAGACTTTTCCTACATTCGTGCTCTGTACGCTTTACTGCTATGCAGTGTTCAAATAAATGCTAACCTAAGGCAATCTGGAGGCTCTGCAAAAAGTATAGGGCTGGGTGCTCTGTGAAAATCAAATACAGTGATGCTGAACTGAATGAATACGGGTTGGCAAAAGCTGCATACCCACGATACTGTCCTCAAATGACCTTCCTCAGATCATCCATGTGCTTCATTCTCTCTTCCTCTCGATTCATTGCATTTAATTCAGTTCAGTTCAGAGAAGCGTTAATGGCATACGTTTCTAACCACACAACACGTTGCCTAAGCATAAACATAAAAAGGCATTAATACAAATGAGTGAATACATAAAAAGAAGATATATGGATGAAACGTGCAATTAAACACAGAATGCACACACAGTGCAAACACAGCAAAACTCTCTAAAATTCTGGAAAATTACAATTTAATGACAGGCCTAATTGTTGGAGTTATATCAGCAGATAGACAAAGAAACAAAGATAAATAGATAAACAGCATATAACTATTAGGAACAGGAAACTGGGTGCAGTATCAGAGCAGTGGAAGAGCTATTCAGTTCAGTCAAAGTACAGAAGTATTCAGTATACATGAATAAAGGTTTTGTTAGTACTGTGTAATACTGAATGCCTGCTGTCAGTGTTGTATCATCATATCATCAGGTCATTGTCATTAATGCAATTACATGTAAGTGGTACATAAATGTTATACAGATTTCTACTAAACATAGCACTGAGCTGATGTATTTAGTTCCACAACGGACAGTATCTATACACAAATCAAATTGTTAGTGTAAACTGTCTATACAATGTTGTCTATGGTAGTGCAAAGAATACTGAATAGATAATGTAAAAAAAAATGCTTTGAATAACAACTAGAGTCTGATCAATGATTTTTCCACAAACAAAAATATAGAATTTTTAAATATGCACTTTTTTTCTTTTTTTTGTGCAAAAGTTCAACTGCTGGATTCAAGATGTCTCCTGCTTCAATGAAAAGTCTATTAACAGCATGTGTTTACGGGATGTTTCAAGTTTCCATACCACACTTGTATAACGTGCATGCTGAACCACGATTGGTGAATGTGGAAAAAAGCCTCAGACATCATTCTGTGCAGTAAAGCTCAAACATCCAAGTCAAGCAATAAGCAAAACATATGTTGGAATGTGACTGTCTTTAACATATTTTGCTAGTGTACATGGTAACTGAAGTCTGACAAGATTTTTGTTTATCACAGAGTTTTCTCAAAT
This sequence comes from Toxotes lorentzi, assembly GCA_037833715.1. NCBI lineage: Eukaryota > Metazoa > Chordata > Actinopteri > Toxotidae > Toxotes > Toxotes lorentzi. The sequence continues at coordinate 19,755,649 of JBBMJY010000021.1, forward strand.
CTAACACATCTTTAAATTTCCAGATGCTTTGGCAGCATGAGATGTAATTGATGAGCTGTTGACCAGTACACGGTCCTGCTAATTGTGTATAAGAAAATAATGTAATTTTCATGAAAATCACATGGCAGCTGGAGAAAACATTGTGTTCCACACTGACACCAGGCCAAGTTGTGAGGGTTTCCAGTCAATCTGTCGCAACAAACTGTCCATTAATGAAGCGTCTCTGTTTTCTCGGCTCATGCCAGATGCTGAGTGTGCGATCCCGATCCCGTGTGCCGATTGCATCTCTCAGCTCTCTTGTTTCCTCATCCCAGCTCCCCATCACATTCTGTCCATGCCTTTGGCAAAGTAATGTGGTAACGTTGCTCTAAAGTGTCCTGGGAACACAGTGGAACCCTCACGACCTCCATGTACACACACACTTACATGAATCAGGATGGAAGAAGTATTCAGATCCTTTACTTAAGTAGAAGTACAAATACCCCAATAGAGAAAACAGTCATTTTAAATTTTGCCTATGCATTAACTGTTGCCACATCATGTGCATGTGCTGCCTGGAAAGAATCAAAAATATCTTTTAACTGATCTCGGCAGAATGGTGGATTGGGTTCTAGAGGATCCAACTGGAGGATCCACCCAGCAAAGTCTTCTCAAACTACACACTCAGTTCATTTTAGTATGGAACTGGAGGTAGTCCCTTAACCGTATCAGCAACGCTTCAACTTACATCAAACGGAGATTCTTGCGTAAAATCCAAATGATTGACTCATATATTCAAGTACGATGTATCACAAACATCAGTACTCACACACTTGACTTAAGCATCAGTTGACTGATCCTCTCTAAGGTCTGTATAGCCCTGTTAATGTCTACGTGTGATGATAACGTGAAGAAACAAACTAAAGAAATACAGTAGCTGGCCAAGGTGGAGACAGTTTTAACTACTTTATGTACAAAGCATGTGAGTTCATTCCTGACCTTGGAAATAAAAGTTTGACAAAAATCCAAACTGAAGCTCCACTTGCTAGCTTTCTGTGGAGCTTTCAGCTGTATTCTAAAATTGTCATCAGCAGATGGAGTTTGATCAGTTGGAAATGGATCTGTTGACATACCAGCTAATTTTGTCAATAGTAGTCTTGTTTGCTTAATGTTTGCTTAATGCTAAGCACCGAAGTTCAGTCTTGATCTTGGAAATAACAGTTTGATGAAATAATTCCCATTTTACCCATGAAAACTGTTACAGTTAAGTTGCAGTTAAGAGAGCTGGGCTTGTTTTGGGTTTGTTTTATTAAACTTTATATTGTTTGATAGTTTAACCTTTAACAAAGGATTGTATTTAATTAGTTTTCAATGAAATGTAGTGGAGTAAAAGATACACTATTGGCTTATGAAACGCAGTAGAGTTGAAATAGAGCGTTGCCTACAAGGTGAAGTTCGGTAAAGAGCAATACATGTAAAGCACAATTACCTAAAAATTTTATTTACATACAGAACTAGATTAAATGTACTTTGTTACAGTCCACCAATGCAAAAACACAGTCAAGCTCTACATTAAATATAAAACCAATTAATGCAAAATCCTGCAGTACTAGATGATACTCAAATGCACAGATGTCAGCTGCAGTGCACTGAGCTGCTCCACGCCTGCTGGTGATTTCTCCATGTGGGGAGGACATGGAGAAACATTAGACTCAGAAGTTACGTCTTGTTGCAACACGAGCAGACAGAAACAGAGTCCACAGTAATGGGCTACGGTCAAGACTTTCTGTCTGGACAACAGCTTGTTTACCAATTAAGGGGAGACTCAGAATGCTTTCCACATCTAGATAATATAATGACAACTGCCCTATTCGCTTACAACATGTCTGTCCCTGAACTGAACCTAGCTGTAATAAAACAGGCCAGAAAGAAGCAAAAACTCGATGAAGTAATTTATGGTTATGAAAGGACACCCATCCTTAGGATTATAGTTTAAGGGAAGGCCCACTGCTCCATGCTTAACTTCATGGAACTGCCTTTTTTTTAAACTGAAAAATAATTTCAACAAGAATACAAATATGATTATGTTAGTGATTATAGTAATTTTGTATGTTACCCTCTGGTAGCTACTGAAGAACATGATGGTGTGTGAAATTTAACCCCACTATTTAGCCAAAATGAATCAAATTAAACATTTAAACCACGAGACCTTGACATCCTATTCTCAACCTTCTTGTTTCCAGTCACACATAAAGTTGTACCTTTATATAAAATAAGTCTTGGGTGCTTGGGGAACTGGCATGCACCTCTTTTGACAAAGGTTAATGGGTTGACCCACTGAAGTACAGTAAGTGGGTCACTGAGGAGGATCAACAGCAAACAGACCTCTGCTGCCACCTACTGCTGAAAAACTGCAGATGGACGTTACTTCACCCGCACAGTCTTAAACCAGTTTTTAGCTACTACAGTTTTAGAGTTAATTCCGGTAGCAGCCTACTGACTGCTGTGAGCAATGAACAATTTAGTTTAATACCTACCACAAAATAAATGTTTGATTAAGTACTCAATTTTTTGACACATAATGTGAATTATATATGTATATAAATAGAGATGAAAATCACAAATGGCTTTACAACTCCAACCTCTATCTGCAGACTCTTGATTTGGATGAATAAGAGATAATAATAATAATGATAATAATAATAATAATAATAATAATAATAATAATAATGGAAACTAGATGTATATGTATGTTTATAAACTGATTAGATTATTGACAGAAACTTAATAATGCCAAAAATGAATCAACTCCAGCTTCTCAAATGTAAGAATTTCCCCCATATTTATAGTAATTATAGTAACTTGAATATCTTTTGACTGTGCACTGTTGGTTGAACCAAACATTTGAGGACATCACCAGGCTTTTCAGGCAATTGTGATGGGCATTTTTCACTGTTCTTCAATCATTCTCTTAACAGATTAATAATGACAACAATCATTAGGTGCAACCCTAAGACTGTACAGGGAATAGTAAAATTACAGTGTAAAGTAACAGAATGGTCGTATTAAGTAAACAAATTAGAGACACACTGTACAGGCAGAATATCGACTGAGCATCCACTAGGTGGCGCTTTAGACATGTCCATAACAGAGAGTGGCCTGTGTAACTGCTTGAAGTTGTTCTGGTGATTAAATATATTAAAATAGATTGTTTCTATGAGTAGAAAATCTAAATATGAATATGGAATACGCACCATTGCTATAGAAACAAGTTATTTCATTCCCTTGCCCCATATTTCAAATATATATAGAGCACATAATAGCACATTCTATAATCACCGTGGCGCAGATTAATGTAGCTGAATCTATTTTGATGCAGGCTTAGTGTTTCTTCATTTCAGTGAATGCACTCTGTTCAGTGGTTTATTTGAGGGGCCTGCCCACACTGAGCCTTCAATCCTATCCACTTACATTTGATCAATAATACTATTCCATTTATACAGCTATGACATCATATGAAGGCTTAGAAAAGCACTGCTGTGAGTGTTATTCTTTTCAAATTCCTGGCAAGTTTGGATAAAACAACAGTATGTTATTGAATTCTGACTCATATGTTTCAGACTGAGTCTCAAAAGCTTTTCATTAGTTTCTTATTGCATGGGAAAAGAATATCCCAGGGTGGGTGTCAAAGCTTTTTGCAATGTTTTTTTTTTTTTTTTGTGAAGCAACAAGGCAGGGGCTGAAGGATGGAAGCTGGCCTTTAAAGATGCAACCCCAGAGACAGGATGCACACAGATCCATTATCTCATCAGGCTTAGTATTCAGCTCACTTTGCTCTATCACCAAGGCCAAGGCTCCAATCAATTCAATATGGTGGCTGGCAGTGGACGGCTACACAGTGGGTACACAGTGGGTACAGCCCACATACAAATACTCTCAACACTGGTCTAGACACATGGGACACAGTGCAGTGGTAGATTTTTTTCCCCACGCTTCAATCTTACAGCTCTGTGCTGTGCTACTCCAATGATGCACTGTCACATAATCCCTCTCACTGTGTCAGAAACATTTGGTGAATATGTAACTAGTTCAGCACGTCTGGTATGACTGATGTGTGTGAAACCATGACATGCAAAGTGAAATATGAAATATGTGCAAACTGAGGCGGTGTAAGCGTGTACAGTACAGTAATGGGTCTGCACATGCATGTCTATAGTAAAACGCATATTACTAAAAGTAAAAGTTGATCACTGGGTATCTGACTGTAAAGTGAAGATACAGGGGTGAGCAAGGGCTCTCACTGTGAATGACAACCCCCCAAGTCTGACCTTGATATGAGATACAGGGCTGCAGTCTCAGACAGTGAGGCACGTCTGATGCCCAAGTTGGCCTGATACTGGCTGGCACTCACCTCGTCAACTATCTGTGTGTGTGTGTGCGCGCGCATGAGTAAGTATGCGTATTTATGTGTGCTGTTGGCCAGAGAGATAGAGTACTGTAACCATCATCTGTTGCCATATGAATCATGCTGTAGCTCAGGAGGTGAGATTGTGCCATGGCTCTTCTTTCCATCTGCTCTGCTCTGGGCCTTAACGACATGTCTGGGCTGCTGGCTGATCCCAGGACTGGATGGAGCCAGTCGAGTCAGGCTTTTCCAGAGGTATTTCTGATATTTTTTCAACCAACAAACAATGATAAAAATGTTTGGTTATGTTCAGCTAAATGGCTTCCAAAACAAGACCATTTAGCTCTAATGCAGTTGGTCAACTGCAAATAGTTTCAAAGTTTGAAACATTTAAATTGAAACTTTTTGGATATAAGAACAAAACGGCAAAGACAAACTGATTCATTATCCATTTTTTATTGTTATTATATTGTTATAGCAGAAAATCTAAATCAAACACACATTCCACGGCAAAAAGACTTTACCTGCTGGTCCTGCCTGCTGCTGCAATGACTTGCTGGAGCTGTGGTGCAGATAAGAGATGACTTGATGACTCACGGCCTGAACAGTTGACCTGGTTTGCTTTACTGATCCTGGAAATTTTTTGATGCTATGCACATGAGCCCCCCCACCCCCTTGTTGTCTGTATGGTGAAGTATTGCTGCCCTTCAGGGAAGGCAGTAGGTTGTATAGTTATCTCCTGATTGGGCAAAATCACTACCCTGAAACCACACAACCTACTACCTCACCCCGTACGAACATCAGAAAGATCCTACAGGTTGGCAAGCTTTGGTGTAACTTTTGGTAGGGTGACATATAAACACTACATTTTACTATAGTAAACAAATACGTCCTCATATATTTTGACAATAAAAACACTTCATATCAAAAGCATCTTACATTGACTGACTCATTAAGTTGAGTTTTAATTTCTAAGAATTACAATGGACATAATCAGAATCAGTTAGTTTGAGGAAAAGAGCCACACAGTTGTGACCAAAATCCTAAAAGGCTATGATGCACAAACAGGAGAAAAACTGTAAAAAAGTTAAAAACAAGAGCGAAGGAAAAGGGGTGACAATTAGATGAGAACAGGTTTATAAATTCAGTTTTTAATGAGATATGAATGGTTGATTGTTGTTGTTTGGCACAAACAGAACCAGCATGACATAACAACACTTATGATAATTTTTTTTTTATTGACCATAAACTTTAAGACTTTCAAAGTACAATCATGAAAATCATAACATGGAAATCTACCTAAGGTAACTACAATCCTCAGTGACCTACCACTGTCAAAAGCTGCAACTGACTTATGTTCTTAGCTGTCGGTGCGTAAACATGCACATTCCAGTGTTGATCCAGATCTGAAAGCTCCAACAAAGGCATCTGAAGACATTACAGCCACTTCAGGAAAGACAGTAAGTTGTATAGTTATCTGACAGGAAGGGTATGACCCTAAAACTATACAACCTACTACCTCACCCCAAAGGACAGTCTTGAAAAACAAAGTCCTTTCAGGTCCCCGTTCATGCAGGTAATCCGCTTTGACACACCTCACTGAATACAAAACAGCAGTTATGATTCACAGAAACACAAATACACATGCCACTCTCCTCTGGGACACCTCACCCGTGTGTCTGGGGTCTGTGTGTTCAGAACACAATGTGACGACTGGGTCATCCGGTTCATGGCTCGAACTGAAGGGGAATTCAAATAATCCAACAAGGTGCATATGTACCAAACAAATTGTATAGCCAACATATTTCCATATTCAAATGCAACTAGTATATAACTTAAAGGGTACTGTGACACCCATAATGAGGATTTTACCAAAAGTAGTTGAACCTCAGCACTATTAAAATGCAATATTCCATTCATCAAATGTCATCTGTTTAAAAACCCAGACCATAGTTGAGGGCTGGGACCTCACAAGAGGTCTAGTAATGTTTAAAAAATAGAAATTATATTTAAAAAAAACATGCAAAACATATTTCTGAAAATTCTGTTTAGTTATTCATTTACTTAAAAAAAAAAACAAAAAAAACTTATCTCTAATTTTTGCATCTTTTATTGTGAAATACCCAAATGTTTTTACCTCTTCACACCTCCAAAAATGATTTAAATTAAACAAACTGGTTGAGCTGCTTGCAACTCATACAGCATATAGAATTCATATGTAATCTATGACATGAGGCTGCGAGTAGTAATGGCTTTGCTTTAAAGGGTCACCAGCCAAAAAGTTTGAGAACTGCTTCTCTAAAGCCAAGCATTACTGTTCACAACATTGAATAAACCGCAAAAAAAAAGAAAAAAAGAAAACTGGTTTTATTTTGTGTAACAGTCTGTGCTGCCTCCACCATGTTTCTACTTTTTTCTTAGTACTGTTTTCTGTGCTTCAGAGAGGAGAGTGTTAACATTAGTGACCAGTGTTGAGAGTGGGCGAGCGCAAGCTAGCTCATATCCTGGCCTACATGTGCGGAGCAGAGGGCCGCAGCTGCTGCTGCCTCTGTTAATGTTTCTCACCTGCTCTGTAACATGCAGCGAAGCGGGGAACACTGGCCTATCGCCTCCTCCCTCCATCACGGTTTCAGCAGCATGTCAGGTAGCCTCCATCTGAAAGTCCCCGAGAGGGAAAATCTGTTACTTCTGCAACAAAGGAAATGGAGAAATACTTCAACACTATGACTTTCAGATTTGACTTCTGTGAGATCAATTGCAAACACCCTGGTGGCTGACAGTCTGTACAAGAGTGTTTTTGATTCTCAGGTGAAAACATACTGTTTGCTTATAATTTGAGTATGTGGTTATGTGTATCTACAGTGTGCTTGTATGAAATTGTATATGGCTCATACCGGTGTGTTCTGTGAGAAAACCACACCGTCCTGCAGGTTTGACTGTCACAAGATGCGGAAACAAAGTCAGTCACATCAGGGTAATCTTTGTCAGCATGCACCTCTTCAATAATGTTATTCTATGTGTGAAGGCACAAATACAGCACAGCACAATACAACATGGTATATCTTGAGCTGAGGGGCCCCATTGTGTCTGCTCAGTGGTGAGTCTGAGGCTCTCTGCATTATTCAACACTGCCTTACTTACACCATAGCACTGGATGAGTGGATGTTAAGTATGCACAAACACACACCCTTACAGGGTAACAGACACACACAAGGAGCACACAGACACTTTGCAGACAGAGACAAGCTGACAGAAGGAAGGATACAGTATGCACACACTCATACAGTATGTATACACATGCATATGGTAATGACAGAAAAGAAATGAACAGGCACAGAGAGAGGGCTGCACAGGGACTAAATTTACTTGGAATAGAACATATTTCAAGCTAATTCTATTAAATTGAAAAACAAACAAACAAAAATAATTTACTGTTTTCATTTCTAAGCTGAAAGGGGCTAAAAGCATTAGATTACTGCTTTGAAGGAAACCTCAACTTCAAATGAAGTTGCACATTAGAGACATCTTTGATCATATGCAATTCAAGCAATTCTTAAGATTTTATATGTTTTGATATTAAATACATAAAGGAGACTGTTTGCTCTGTGTAGAGCATATCAGCACTCATGTCACAGTCTATTCTCATTGTGCAGACCTGCAAAAAGCTCAACGGTGTGAGCCCAGACTTCATAAGGTAAGGTCAAGGCACACTGTCCTCTCGGTCTGCTGACTGGACATACTTCGATCTAATATAGTAGATGGCTCTGGGGTCCTGACCAACAGAGAGCATGTCCAGGAAAGCTATTGCTTTCAAGTGAAGCCAGTTGCTATCATCCAGTGACAGGGAAATATTCACACTCGCACCCACACACAAGTAGTGCAGAAGACCAATATGCAAGGCAAGCACGCATACACGCACACACACAGGCATGTACCCTTGTGCTCACTTGTTCAGAGCTCTTCACACAGTTATGCAATACAATCTAAAAACACCTCCCTTTACTAAGAGCTTGTCCACCTGAAAATCCAGCCATCTTAAAAGTGTGCAAACTCAGCAAGCACTCCTTCACTCTAAAGAACAGTGTCTGTAACTGATATGCTGCTTTTGCCTTCCACATCCAATAGCTGTTTACAGGTGCTGGGGTGCAAAGTCCTGCTTACTACACTTCATCATCTCATAATGTCACACAAACACATACCCACATATGGGGCATGCACACGCAAATACATAAACAAATACAGACACACACACAAGGACACCGTTTCCAATGCACACACATTCACACGCAAACATGGAAAAGTACCCTTTGGAGGGAGTAAGGCAAAACATGATATTCATTTACCTCATCACATTTTCACACAGTGTTCAAAGCAAAGGCATGCACTGCTTAAAAAGCCACTTTAATTCAATCACACTTCAGTCTAAGTGCTACAGTGCCTATCAATCAATACTGAAGCTGGGTTTCACTGCAGTGATAGTCAGATTGAGTAGAGTGCTGTAACCTTGTAACCTCATCTTTGGGGTTCTGGTGGTCTGTGGTCAGTCAGTGCGGCGGGTTATTCGGAAAAAGAAGCTGGACGTTTACACAATATGTATTCCCACATTCCCAATGCATTATTTTCTATATATATTTCTACTCATCCTCCAAAAACATTACAGTTAAATCATTTGTGAAGTGTAGGCAATTCCAAGGATCCAGGTTGTATATTCCTATGTTTTAGGGTTTTCTGCAGGACCCATAAGTACAACTTCATATCAAACCTCAATAGTTTAGTTAGACTTTTAGTTAGACAGAAATGTGTCAATAGCACATGAGTATTGCAATATTCCAACTGCAGAAAATTGACATCAAGTTCATACTTAGATTCATGGTCTTGTTTACTTAGTCTATAATCAGACATTAGATTCATGTCCTAATTTTGCCAAGTTTAGAGGATTTTATTGAGGACATTGTTAAGTTTGTGTTGTAGGGGTTTTGAAGAAACACATTTATATTCCTCAAAGTAAGGTATTTGCACCAAAAAGCATGTTTTGTATCGGCACCAATATGGAAAAAATGATTTCCACTGTCGGCTTGCTGCAGCTCACTTGAGAAGTTTCAAGAAAAGAAACTCTTCTTCAGACTCTTCTTCAGATTTACCCTTCTCCTTGGCCTAGCTTATGTGGATGCCTTTAGGCTCCACAAGATTATATTAGTGCTTATGGTTCAGTTTTGCAAGTGTCCACAGTATATGTGGTCATCAGTCCTTGTGTTTATACAAATGTCGCTTCCATTATCTCAGGGACCTGGTATAGGTATAGTTATAGGTATGTGCACATACTTGTGTGCATGTAGTTCTCCTTTGTCCATCTACATGTGAGCCGTGCTACAAGTGAAGTGGTGGTGTCTGGGCGCAGACAGGAGGAATCCAGATAGACATGGTGGAGCATTTATAAAGGGAAGCATGGCTTCTGTGCCCCATCACAGCCCCCTCAGGGTAGCACAGCAGGCATGACCCATCTATTTATACGAGGGCCAGGGGGAGGCAGCGGGAGGAGGAGGAGGACAGGAGCGGGGGAAGAGGAGAGGCTGCATGGGCAGGTCCTGTTACACATGCCAGGGGGGATGGCTGGGGCAAGCCACAGGGGGATTCTGCTCAAAGTCAGACAGGCTGACCTCTCCGTCACCTCCGCATGAGGCAGATATTGAGCTTGCAAACTTTGTGTGAGTGTGTCTTAGGAGAGTGAAAGAAGAGGGAATTTATGGCTGCATATGAAGGTGTTTGAATTTATGTGCCTCTGTGTGGGTGTGGGGCTACATGTACACATTAACGCATGTGCTCATGTATGCACTTGTGCATGTGTGGTGTTTGTGAACGCAGATCAACATGTGTATCCATGTGTGATGGAGTTTGCATGTACTCACGCCTGTGTGCAAAATATGTATGTCTGCCTGTCAGGCTGTGAGATGAACCGGACCCAGTGACCCCTCCCCCCTCCCTCGTAGAGCCATAAACATGCCAGGTGAAGAGGGCTGGATTAAGCAGAGTTAGCTGATCCCAGTGTGGCCCCCCGGCCCCATCCTTAGAGGTAAAAAACGACCCCAATCATTGTAATGACAGGGCACGCAGCAGGGGTCACCCAGGCCACTCAGTCCAACCTTGCCAGCTGCTTCTCATCTCTCACACACAGTACACAGTCACATGTACATAGAGAAACATACACACTCTTGCATGTGCGTGTGTGTGTACACAGATACTGCAAGGCTGCAGGATGCATAAATGACTTGTATATGCAGGGTTTGCAGGTGTCTATTACAATTGCAGTAAATATCAGGATACCTAACACATGATGCCTTTTACGTTTCCATGATTAGACATATTAGTGCTCATGGTTCCCAAGTCTACATTAGGTTGAAAAGACAAAAAATACAGTTGCTTCATACTACATGAATATCTAAAAGCTTAAACTGGTGATTCAACCAATGACACTTACTACTTTAATCATGAGAAGTTTAAAATTTGATTTTTTTTTTCTCTGCTTAATGGTATGTGTAAAATAGTACTTTGAGGACTTTACCTTACCCATTACGTTTTTACATCAGGATATCTTTGCACAGGCTTGAATGGCTTTCCATACGATAACCACGGGCAAAAAAACAAAAACAATCTTGATCAAGTTTATACTGTGGAACCAGAATACAGCCCATGGCTTCTACTTTAGGGTTATAAGATTAATTGCCTTTTATAAGGTTGTGAAATTCAATTCAAGGACACATAGATACTAAAATCAAAATTCATGTACCAAAAGACTTTTGCCAGAGTAAAAATTTCATAGTCTCCACAAAGCCCATTAGAAGATGATGTTTCCCTCTAAGAAGTTTGACAAATTTCAGCTTTTTTGACATTTCACTATACATCTCATAGAAATACATTCAATTAGATTTTTTTTTTTTAGATTTTTTAGATTCACAGACTCAGTCTTTGTTCCCCCCTGCTAATTGGAGCCGGTGAAACGTGCACTGCCATGTGGCTGCTGGTGACCTGTAGGGCCCCTGTCTATTAGGGGAAGTCTATAGTCCTGACACGTCTGCATGCCCAGCTCTGCTCTGGCCTGCCTGCAGGGCCCCTTTCAGTTTGGGCAGTGCCCCATCGAGCTGCATCTGTCGCCAGCTATATTTAGAGGGTGGGACAAATACCTTTCTCCCTGGATATGAACTTCAGCTGACAGACAGAGGGCCAGAGTAGGCAGACAGGGATCTGTACAGTTTGTAACCTTGAAGAGCTTGTTCCCCCCAGGCTACAGCTGGCTGTAGTCAGTCTCACTACAGTGGTTAGCAGTTACAGCTGAAAGCTAAGGCTGTAAATACAGCACAGTTCACCACAGTTAGCACTGAAAAGCTTGGTTTGGCAGCAGTTACTAGCACCAGTGCCTATAGTTCCATGACTACTGCCAACATGAAGTGGAATATATAGCAATGGACACTGATAAAGAAACTGAACACTTCTCCCCCTGTGAGCGACAGAAGAATTATGAATACATTTCTGTAGATTTGAATCACCTTCAAATAGTCCTACATGCCTGCCTATAAGCATTTGTGTGTGTGGCAGTGCCAGCGAGGCAGCCAGTGTGTGATATATGACCATGTTGCATGGCCATCTGCTCTATATAACCATAAACAAATGCAGGCAGGCCAGCTTCACAGTATCATTTCCAAGAGGTCTAGGCCGGGTAAATGTATTCATGCTTTGGTCTCTGGGTAGATGTTGTAGAGATATGCCCTAGAAACAGGCCACGGTCATGCAAAAGCATTCATAATTCATTCCACAAACACAATATGGAGGCCACTCTCTCCCATATGCAAACACATGGCCAGATTAAGGAGTGCGGAGCCAAAGTGGACAGAGTGCATTCTGAACTGTACGCAAAGCCATTGACTGCCTGTCTGTCTCAATGAGAGCTTGTCTGTGACAGGCCTAAATAGGCCAGGTTTTACTGCTAGAGGGACCTCTGCTATATTTTGCACCTAGAGTCTAAATCAGTTACATGCCAGCAAAGATACACACTGATACAGTAATGGAGTTTTTACAGCATCACTTCAGGCCATAAACAGATATAGTGCCCAGATAAACACTTGTGATGTTTTTCTGTGTAAGCTGTCAATATGTTTTGCCCCACTGACAACAAGGTACATCTATATGCTTATTTATAATGCACATGTATGTTGATGTTTTCTACAGTTCTTACACAGAAGTGGTTGGCACACTGGTCAGTTTAACTGCTAAGCTGGAAAAAAATAAAGGCGCAAAATTCAGGCGCTACCATGAGCTTGTTGAGTGACATGAAACAAGTGAAATTACTTCAAAGCAAGAAAATGAACAACTCTTTCTAAAGATAATAAACTGTTTTCAACATTTAGAGGCTACTTTCATTCACTGTGAATGTGGTGGGAAATGGAAGAAAATCTCCATGCAACAGATGAATATCTGTTAGTTCCAAAGGTAAACTCAGCTACATCTGATATATAAAGTAAGTGATTTCATTTTGATGGAAACATAGGTCAAATGACAGAAACCACAAATGAGGAAAACAACTCCTGAAACATCAGTCCTCTTTCCACTAATTTTCAATTATTGTTCACCATAGCGTAGGCTAAAATGCTGGATGTTTTTGTGTGACTCTGTCAGGTTTAGTAATGGACTGATCAAGAGTAAAGCAGCAGCAGACAACTACTGAGAGCTTGATATAGTATCAGTGGTCTTAGGGTCAGATGAGAGGAGGATTTTAATAACATCTGCACATGTAATCATATGCCTGTCGCATTCAGAATTCCAGGGCCAAGGGCAGCTAGCCACTGCTGCTGGAGGTTGGAGGGTGGGGCCTGGGGTTACTAAGTGCATGTGATACAGGCACAGCAGGGTTCGAAACTACAGCTAACAGTGTGCTGTGGCTGGGGTGGAGACAGGTACATAAGCAGAGATTAAAGCTTTACCCATGCACTCTGGCTCTAGAGTACTATATGCAGGCAGGTTGTGTTACTATGGGGGCCAGTCTGTTGGGGAGTCTGGGTGGTGTGGAGGAAAGAGGGAGGACTGATGGAGGGTGGAGGGTGGAAGGGGGTCATGCAGCTGTGGGCCCTGCCAGCCCATTTGCCCCTCTGGAAAAGAACTGTTTATGGCATCCACCCAAGGTCAGCTCTTTGAGAAGAGGAGCTGGTAAGGGTCCAGTGGGGAGGCTGATAGTATGCAGTCAGTTGGCAACAATTAAAAACCACTCCATGAGAAAAAGACATATATTCTATCATTGTGCACTGGAGCACCTCTTTTCTCCGATTCTCACAACTCCTTTCTGTTTATTTTAATTTGCTCCTTTACCCCGCATCCAGTTGCACCCACCTTTTCTCCCCCACTTTACTCTGTCCTTCTCATACTGCTACCTGACTACTTTGGCAGCGATACACAAAATGGCGGCGGGGAGCTGAGAGCTGGAAGGCAGAGAGTGGAAGCCATTTTCTAACAGATCCTGGCCCCGGCACAGAGAGAGTCAAGACTTCCTATGCCTAATGGACAATTAAGATTACACCCCATGTATTTTCTGTACTCGTGCACTAAAGATTATGTCTGTTTTTGTTTTTTAAATCTAGTGCACTAATAAGCCATTGGGACCACTTGGCCTTTCAAAGGCACAATATCCAGCCATTATGATTTAATCTAATGCAGGCTCAAATTATAATAAGTCTCAGAAAGAGAATGAAAATAGATGTAGACAGAGCAGTTACATGCCATGCATGTAACAAATGAAACTTATGCAGCATCTAATTACAGACTTCATCTCATTAAATGAAATGCAAGACAACACAATGGCATTACAATACATCATTAAATAACAACATATTAAATTTACAATACATTATGGTACTTACTGCTGCTGCGATCGCCAGTCTGTCTGTCCGTGATTTCACTTGTTGACCAAATTGTTTGTGCCTGTGGCTGAAGTCAAAACCCCACTCACTGCCTACAAGAGGGAAAGAGAGATGGAGAGAGAAAAACAGAGTGAGAATTGTAGAGTCGAAGGGAGAGACAATTTACAGCGATAGAAACACAGAGGAAGAGAAAACAACAGAGACAAGCAGAAACACAGAGAGTGATCGGTTGGAGAGCCAGCAGCAGCAGCAGCAGCAGAGGGCTGTAGGGTCTCCACTCTGTAGCCTGTTTACTAATAAGCTCGCCCCACGGTCTTGCCTGGCCAAGGAAACTCATTAGTGGAACATGTAACACACCGCACCCTCTCTGCTGGCCTGTACACTGGCCAACTCTCACTGCCGCATGCTCACCCAACACCAACACACAAGCTCCGCCGTGGTCTTGGCCTTGCCCAGTAGCACCCACTCGCTGCATACACGCACACATTTTGGCATGCTGTATTACTGAAAGCCTACAGTGTCATGTGCGTGGGTGAAGTGGCGCATATGCGTGTACTTGTGAGCATAATAAGTGATTTTCTGCACATGCGGCACAGTATGTTCATGTTCACACATGAGGGCATGTACAGACTGCACAGCATTAATGTATGAGGCAGCTTTTAACATGTGCTCATGTTGTCCTGTCAATAAGTAGGTGTGTGATGTCGGGACCATTGTGAGAAGGTGAAATGGGACAAAGGACAACAGAGATAGTTGGTCATCATTAGTCAAATCTCAGATTGTGGAAAAATAAAGAGCTTGAAAGAGATAAAGAGAGATGTGAGTGTTGTCCTCTAGCAGACCATGGAGGACACTGCCAATTAAAGGCCTCCACTCAGAACGGCGGCGGCGGCTGCTGAAGCTGATAATTCTGTACAAGGACGCTAATTGCAGCGCGAGACACAGCATTGCCGGGGAAGGGTCTTTTATATATTGTTTCTAATGTTTGTAATTACAGTGCAGTGCCTTGGACAGCCGCCAGCACATGTTTATGGGCTCATGAGTAACCCAACTCCTCCAGCCTGTGGAGGGAGATTCATGTCAGAGCTGTGCACTCACTGCACTCTGCTCTGTGTGTGTGAGTGTTGTTTGTATGTACATGCATGTTGATGACTCATAAAGCCTGGGCGAGTATGTGCAGAAGGGATGGTCTACAGTATATTAGTATACGCGAAATAGAAGACTGCAAGTATTGTACTAAAACATTAAAAACAGTAAATATACATACACATATACACACACGCACACACATATATTTTTAAGCCAATATGCATTTAAAATGTGAAATCTTTACTGTCTTTAATAATAAAACTTCTGAAGTTCTGCAGTGCTCCTGTTAGGTAGTACGACTTGTGTAGCCTTCAAATCCTGAAATTTTTGGTCACTACATCTACAAAGCAGCATAAGCAAGGAAACCCGAATATATAAACATTACTGGAGTGCTGAATTACACAGTAGATATGAGTACTACAGTGGTGGAAAATAGCATTCAAATCAGTAAAAGAAAATGTGGGTTATGACATATCAAAGCAGAGAGTATATTCAATATTCATTTTTCTGTACCGAAATGAATAGCTCAAAGACAGCTCAGGCCAGTGCATTTATTTTATTACTACATGGAGCCAACATAATTCAACTCGGGGACGATGAACAGTAAGAAAGTGATGAAGTGGAGGTGAGGTGAGGGAATGGATTTACAGTATTTTGATAGTTAGAGAGTTGCAGGCGAGGCCTTTCAACACTTCCAACCTTACCTCCAAGTGGAACAGTTTTGCAGATTCTGCAGTTTTTCTCTGACTAAATTGCCTTGGCGACAGCGGAGGCCAAAAGCTGAAGAAATATATGAGCATTGGAAAAGAAAAGTTGAGTGGGCGCAGCTCAGTGTTATCTGGAATATCGCTTTGCCTGGCAGGTACATAAAACAAGTATCTGTCCTGACGATGTGTGCTGAGAGACACTCACACGTGATGCTGCAGACCACAGACTAAAGACGCTCTAAAACACATAATGACACATTGAACACTGAGTGGTCAGAGGCAAAGAAAACTGTTTAATTTAATGATTCTAAATATTAATTTGGTTGGATGAAAGAAATCTGCCTGTCAAACGTCTAACATATTCCCTTGAGAAAACTCTTTAAATGGTCAGTTTTCAACTGTAAGACTTGGACTCTACAGAAAGCGTATAAGAAAATCGCCCTTGGGTAAATAAACTTGAGAAAAAAACCTTGACCTCAGCCAATGGGCCTATGATGTAAAGCAACCATGTGAACATCTAGAGGAAAAGAGGGGGAGGTACAGGGGAGGAAAATCTACATCATTTGTCACCCCTGAAACTCTCCCCCAGTCCAATATTATGTCATTATGACTGTGCTCACTGCCTCTGTGGAGTTGCTGTGGTTTTGTGGATAAATTACATGTGACACTCCCAGCTGACATCCTGATTAACACAGGGAGAATAAAATGGCCCCCAATCCTCAGTAGTCAGTGGGGTAATGCACTAATGGCTTCCATGTATGGCGAGAGAAACGAGGAAAAGCAGGTTTAGAGACTCTGGTGTGCATTTACAAATGTGCGATATGCGTGTAAGTACATCAACATATGTGTCTGTAATTACTGAGCCTTGAAAGTTTTGCTTTTGTGCAATTACTTTGGCACTTACACGAACAACACCAACCCCAAAACTGTATGTATATGTGCGTGTATTCTTATTGGGGTCACAGCCTCTTTGTTCAGGCTCCCTCTTCTTCCTACTACACTGTATTGCTGATCCTGTATGAGTTCTGCATAGCCTGTAGTGGCCACTGTAGATCCACTCTATCGGCTATCCCACATTCACAGTACAGGACGGCAACAGGGAGCCTGGCCAGCTTCTACCACAGAGAGCCGATCTGACTAGACTGTCATGTACCTTGAAGAGATTTGAACAAGTTTCTACTGACTGACAACCGCTGAATAAGACCCTGAGGCAGATGTCACACAGACTGACAGAAGTACTGTAAAAATGTAACGAATTGTCTCACAGGTTTTGCAGAATGCAATGTGACCTTTGGATGTTCTAGGCTGCTGAAGTGAGATTTCAATCCAGCTCCATTTCTACAAGCAGTGACCTGCTTGTGCTAACCTGCTGCATAGTGTTAAGTTACTTAGCACCCCTGCTAATAGTCTGTCAGTATGAATACTGGACCTAAATCTAAGGTGGAACTGGAAAGTCGTCATATTGATACCCCGTATAAATATATTTTCAGCCCGCTTAACATGTCAGATTTTATTTTCCAAGTCCTTTATTTTACAAATGATGCACTGAATATCCACTGAGCTGAACTTGAAACATGAACACTTGGAAAACGTGGGTGCTTCTGCTACAGCAAGAAAATTCCACTTTAAATCTATACATTTCTGGTCTTGTAGTTTATGTAGCAATTACATTGTCTTGTGATCAGAAAAAGTACATTATTTTGACATGTCTTAATCTTGATCTTTCAACATAAATTAATTAATTTAAAAAAAAATCTGACCTAAAAACACCATATTGTTAACAATGGACACATACTGCATCACTGTCCATTAATTAAATATACAGAAAAGACATCAAAATCCTCTTACAGTATAAATGCACGGGCAGTACTGTATGTCAATCAAATCCCTAACCCTGACAGCCCTCCAGAGAGCTTAGACATACAATATAACTTTCATTATGCTGGGTTTTTCAGTTTTACTGTACTTAAAACAGCACACTGAAACCATTTTAGCGGGAGAAATAAAAGAGGTTTCATTATTATGGCAGAAAAATATATTTACAGTGAGTGCTCACTTGGCCCCCATTCACCACTGCAATCTGGATTTCATATTAGGCAGGAGGAAATTGGATGGAATTCACAACATCACAGCAAGCTCATAAATGAAACAAAATCACATAATCTTAAATACCAATTTATCCACTTAACAAATGAAGCAGTGTATTGGTGGCTTATTGCTGTTTTGTACTGGTGAATGACTCATTTTCACTGTGTGTTGCACTAGTGAGAATACACTGAGCACTGGCACATGACCTAAACCACATACTCAACACTTGAAAAGTCTCTGGCAGAAATACTCAGATCCAGAGACATACAGTAGTCTATACTGTACTGCTGAACACACAACCATTAAAATCTACAACAGGAAACATCTTCATCAAAAGTTATGTAGAGATCAAAAACCTCTTTCATCTCCATTTAGATTACACTACTAAATAATAATATTCCACCCCCAGATTGTATTGTTCCCATCTGTTAATTCCATGTGTTAATGTTGTGTGAAATAAGATTTTTAATATTAAATATACTGAGACATGTGCCAATGCCTCAGGCTGGCAGTTCGTGAAAAGATGTTGCTCTGTTTTCTTATCTACATGGATAAACTTTTTATGCTTGTAATGTTACTGAGAATAACAAATAACACAATTCCGGTGCAAATGGAATCATACGAAATTAAATAACCCATATAAATATTGCACTGTACTTTTTTCTACACTAGTCTAAAGGCATAACTGGACAAATACTAGGAAAAACTAAATGCTGAGAATTGTAGTTTGAAACAAATAAATAAATAAATGCACAAAAATGTTTATTGTGTCCCTTCAAAAGTCAAACAATAATAATGGCAAACTTTGTGGTTTTGCTATCAAAGGAAAAACAAAAAAGCAATAATGCAAAGAACCCAGCACTATAAAAAAAAAATCCATAACAAATTGAAAAAATCAAAGACGTGACCCAGCAGGTGGAGGACACAAACATGAGCGTGCGCATGCATGCATGGTCTTACTATATAAACACACACACACACACACACACACACACACACACACACACACACACACACACACACACACACACACACACACAGAGGATGTGTATTCGTGAACTATTATTGTATTCTCTACAATAACAGCAATGTTGTAAAAACGTATATATTTGTTATAATATATATGATTTTTTTATATATAATTTTTATGTTTTATGCTTTCTGGTGTGTTTTCCTCTACGTAGATGTAAGCTTCTAGAAAAAAAGTACTTTTCTCTGCAAGTGTTCCCTCTTTGGAACTCTATGTAAGAACTTTTAAAATTCTTAAATAATTCATTCTTTACAGAAAAAAATCAGGGAGAACATTATTTTACAACGTTTATTCTTTTTCTGTGTATACACTACATAATATGGTAATATGAAACTCAAATACGTCTGAATCAATTACAAATTAAACAAAGCACATTAAAAGTAACACAACTGAAAAATAATTAAAGTATTTTTAAAAGCCCAAATTGCAAACAATAATAATTACTTAGAATTACTGTGAATACTGAATAACTATAATTCTACATGGAGTATAATTTATTTCCACAGTGCTCGTTTTTTGCATTTTTCGGTTGATACCCATAAAGGTTTGAGGTGCTGTTAGTTGAAATTTTTATAATCCTCACAAAAACATATAGCATTTAGCCATAACTGGCATATTCTAAGAAAAATGCTTATTTAAAGTACAATTTAATTAAAATTCCAGAAATTCACACTCAAGTTCAAGGCCACAGTCAAGTTCAAGTTTGGGAACTTGGTGTTCTAGCTGTGCACTGCATTTTCCTTTAGCTCTGTTTTTGCAGCATATTCATGAAAGACTGGTACCTTTGTGTATAAAATAAAATAAATAAAAAAATGAAATACACATACAGATAAAATCTATTAATGGGGCGATTTTGAGTGTCATACGAAACACTTTTAACACACCACTTCATCAAGCCACACAAGAACACACACTGAAAGGGCAAAAACAAGCAAGGACATAAAAAAGTTTGTTCCCTGTTGTGAAAAAGTATCAATATCTGACTCCCTACCCCAAGAAAATTATTAAATTATACATATGAATATGTACATTTGATTGTGTACTTGTATTTCCGTGTGTGTGTGTGTGTGTCCCATGACTGGCTTTGCTGTATTTGCTGTGTAGCTGCAGTAAAGCTGAAGTTTGCTTCAGTGCACAGAATGCCTCATTGTGGGCTGTACCAGGCTGTTGGATTGGTCAGGTATACTTTTACAGAGAGAAAATACTGCAAACCCTCACCACCCTGCCATCTGCCTCTCAACATGCAACCTTTCCCTGGACTCCAGCCATCCACTGCCAAAAAGGCCTTAGGGGTGGAGTAGTGTGATACTCTGCCAGCCAAAACCATGTGTCCACTGCTAGTTAAGCAGAGCTTATATTCATATGGATGAACATAATCACCTGTGTATGGAAAACCTGAACGTGAATATTGAACCACAAGAAAGCTTCTGCTCTTCAGAAAAAGTCCCCTTTCATATAAACCCTGATAAGCAGCCTTACATCAGTGCACACCTCAGAAAACCAAAGCACAAAACAGGCCAATGATGGAAGATTTCCATGAATCAACTGCTAATATGTCAGGTTTAAAAAACAAGCATTTGAAAACAGTTTTTACTGTCTATCTGGTTTCTCTTACAGGCAATACTACAAAATAAATGTTATGAATAGACCTGGGGACTGTAAATTGCCATATAAACGCCTCATATGCTTATGCAACCTGAATTTTCCTTTCTACTGATAAAGTTAACTACCAAGTACCTGACAAAGAGCCGAATGAGCCAAAGTAAATTATATTTTATTCGAAGCAACTTATCTAAAGTCATATTCATCATTTTACAATCGTTTCTGTGGAATTGCTTTATGACTGGTTAAAGAGGATTAATACTCATTCACATTTGTCCTTCCTTTAAAAATAATGACAAAAGCATTTTGAAAGACTTCGTATACATTTGCCACTAAATATTACAATGCAAAGCAGAAGTCTTACAACATCCTGTGTTCAAAGAAGTAAGATATACACACAAAAAATCAGGAAATGATATCATCAGCATTAAAAGTAGGTGTATACAGGCAAATACCTTACAAACGGCAAAGTGATGGACTGTTTTATATTTATTGTCTATTCTGTATTCTTAACTGAAATACCAACTTGGCAAATGCTACCCGCAAAACTTTTATTTTCATAGAAATTTAGTTGACAAACAAGCTTTTTGAGAACATTAAACCGATCAACATGATCAGTACACCACGTACTTCTCTTCATACAGTACATACTAAGCCCCGACCGCATCACTCATACACATACCCCCACAACCGTGGCCTTCCACTCATCCACTGATTACCACGAAGTAGGATTATCCTGGCAGCAATCAAAGTGCTATTAATGACTTTTGTTTTTTCATTACTAAATTGCAATTAGATTTTGTGGAAAGCTGGGAAAAGCTATAGAAAAGCATCCTCCAAGCTAAAAGGATTGATCTGTCGCTCTTGTATGTGCTACTGTATGCTATGTGTAAACTACATGAGCATGTAGGGCTTTATATTCAGATGTTTAAATGTGCACTGAGGTAAAAAGAAACTTTGTGTAAGAACCTCAAGTGCATCAAATGTTTATTTGTACAGGGTGCTTGTTAAACACTGAAAGCCTAAAACGTAAACACATGGATAAACTTCCATCAAAAACATGCAAGCAAACACATATTAAAACAGATATTACTCACCAATATTTCAGAGTAAAGATGGCAAACGTCGGCACGCGAAATTCGGCACCTCTTCCCGCTTTGATCCACATCTCTGTCAAGAAGAGGGAGAAAGCCATAAGCTCCCATTTGGTGGTTCTTGCAAGACCCAGTGATATCCCTCAGACTGTCCCCTTCACAGCCGTGCCTCAGCCCCAGCTCCAGCCTGAGCCCCAGCCTCAATCTCAGCTCCAGGCTCACTTCTCCTTCCAGCCACAGTCTGAGTCCCAAGCTCAGGGCTGCATGGCTCGTCTGCCACCGGCTGGGTCCAGGCCTGGCGAGGCCTGAAACAATAGGAGGCCATGAGGCTGTCTACAAGGCTCCAGCTAAGCCCGTCTTCTAGTTAACAAGTCTTTGAATGAGGAATGTTAGCAAACAGACAAACAGCATGTCTGATGCATGCAAATAGCACAACCAGTCCAGTCACAGCCTTGGCTGGGCGCATGAATAATTCAGCAGTCTATATGCTGCTCTCCCACATTACTCCCTCCCTCTTCCCAAATGAAATGCCTTCACTAGAGTAAGTGTGGCAAAGTATTCAAACCCCTGCTTTAACAACAGCCTTGGTCACTACATCAATTTTAATACTTCATATAAACATGCAATATTAACGCAAAGTGGCCATGTAGAGACATAACATGCAGGGCTACTTCTGACATTTCGCAGCAACAATCTGAAATTTCGCGAACGCTACATCTTTTTCTCTTATTGCCTTTGAATGTCTTTTGTTTGCAGTTGGCACCTGTCCCAGAAAGAGCTCCGGCTCAGCACACCACTCACTCCCCTGTTAGGAGAGCGAGTCGGTGTGAAAGAGAGAGAACAAGGGTGAGTGAGAGACTCAGAGGCAGAGACAGAGAGAGAGAGAGGACACGGGAAGGAAATAGAAGGAGAGACAGAGACTAAAGACGAAGGAGGTGCGGTACTTCACACCAGTCGCTGGCGCTGATGAAGGCCATTTCTTTAAAACACAGATGTGTACCATGCTCAGATACTGGTCACATTCTCGGCTTGTCATCCATAGTGGTCATCCAGACCACGAGCCCACCACAAGCCGGTTACCCGTTAGAAATGGCGCCCCGGCACTCCAGGTGGAACAAGGCCCATCACATGGCGAAACACCACCTTCATGAATTTCCATCCAAAAAGAAAGAAACCAAATAAATACTATTAGAAACCCATCGGCGGAAAAAAAAAATATGAAGATGAGGAAGATTTTTAGAAAATAAAACACAGGAGAACGGAAGAAAAAGCACCAAGATCCAAAGTGATGCAAAAATCAATGCGCCAAAAGTGAGAAAAGGCCCCTAAAAAGCAACTTGTTGCCAGGTTTTGCAGAGCTGCTGTGCAGCTAGTTGGAGGTAGAGGGTTAAAATCCAGCTAGTAGTGAGTGAAAAAAAAGCTCCGTCTATGGAAGGGCGGGCTGTGGGGAGGCCCTGACTGTAGAAATAGCAGCAGACTTTTTCTTTTTTTTCTCCCTCGCAGAGCTTAAGTCTCCCCCTTGCGTGTGGCTGGAGCAGAAAGAGGGGAGCAACCGAAACAGAGAGAGAAAAAGGAGAGAGAGAGAGAGGAAGAGAGGAGGAGACAGCGAGCGCACAGTGAAGGGGAGAAAAGCTGATGATGAAATAGGAGGTGCGGTGGAGCGCGCGAACCAGTCACTTTTTCATCACATGTCCAACACGGCAAGGAACTGTATTTGCACTGGAGACAAGGGAGAAGGAGGGAGGGAGCATAAGATGGGTGGGAGATGGAGACACAGAGGGAAAGAGAGAGAGGGAGAGTGGGAGGGTGGAAAGCACTAAATGTGGGAGGGGTGGAGGAGGAAGAATGACACAGAAATCCACTCCTCCAGCAGCGCGCAGTCGCAGTACACACACTCACACGCCATACTGGGATATACTATACCATACCTCAGCTACTATATCAACTAGTGAAAAGAAAAGCTAGGAAAAAGAGAGAATACACAATCATTTAGAGTGGACTGCCCTGCTGAAGGATCCTTGAAATATGCAACACTTCTGAGAGCTGGTTGAATTATTAACCTTATCTCTTACTGCAGTTGGGCTTTTGTCGCTGCAACAGTCTTGGGAGCACACTCTGAAAGGAGCACACACTCTCGGAGTGCATTAACTCTTTAGCATGCCACAGTGACTAGCGTGAATACACAGAATAGACCAGTCGCGCGCACACACACATACACACAAGAAAAAGATAAGCTTGTAGAGTGTTTATTTCAGTAATATGTGGCAAAGAACGCACGGCCAGGACCTTCCTCCTTGCCCTTGCTCTGTCACAAAGCAAACTGAATGCTGAAGCTGAACCCTTGCAGCTATTTTGGCACAAAGTCAAAAGGCTGATAAGCATTTTTGGGTGAGACTTTGCTGCTTTTCCTCGAGGAAAAACAGCTGCCACTTGCCCTGTGAAGCACATTCAACAGTTCAGTGAAAAATTCGAGAACCCTCCCCCTACCCCCCACCCCGAGATGCTGATTTGTCCTTTTTTAAATGGAGGAGGGATAAAAAAAAAAAAGAAAATATAATGGTCTAAACAATTTGTTATAACCGAATCCATGCAGCGATTTACACGAAGAGTAAGCAAGCCACAGAGGAAAACTCGAGGGGGAGACCTAAACAGCATGGCTGTTTCCACCATCTTAGATTGTATTGATTATTCTTTGCTGTAACGTCTGTCTCTCTCACACACGCTAGCTCTCTTTTACTCTCTTCTGTCCCTCCCTCCCTCTTTCTGCCTCTGTTCTGCCACCTTCTCTGCTCGGCGATCAGCATTTGGCTTTTTCCATTTGTGGCAGATTACTGTAACGCTATTGTACAACAACTTCCTGCCTCTTTTGGCTCTGGTTCTAAAAACTGCAAAGGCAGAGCTCGTGGCTTTGACTTTTTCCCCTCGGCCTTGAACTACAGGAGCTCTATAAGGAAATAAAAGGAGGAAGGGGATATGTAAAGTGTATCTGTTACTGAGGAACTATTTTGATTGCATTTCTGCTTTATAAACTGCTGAGAATTAAAGAGGGCAAGAGGGGACTACATGCCTAGCAGACACAATGAGAGAAAAAAAGGTGGGGGTTAAACTTTTTTTTACTTTTACTCTGTGAAAACTTTCTGTTGGTTTTGGAGGGCACTGCATTATTAGTGGGGCTCAAGCTCACGCAGATTTGTCTAACATGGCTGCCACTGCTTCAGGCTGCACAGTTTGTGAGGGCTGCTTTCATAGCACAGCCACCACCCCGTTCCTCTCCGGCTGTCTTCCACACTTCAGCAGGACAGAAACTGGACTCTCCACAAAAACTATTCTCCCCTCCGTACTCCTCTTTGCTTGACAGGTTTCAATAAAAACACAGGTGGCTAAACACAGAGAATGTGTCAGAGGAAAATGCTAGCATTATTTACACTAACTCTGTGCAGAGAAGGCTGGATTGCAGTTTATTTGTTCTCTGTTCTCTTTCCCTAAATGAAATACGTGCTTGGTTCAGGTGTCTGCATTGGCATGAGCTATAGAATCCTATTAGAAGGAGTGCAGCTGTACGTCACATCTCGCCATGTGTTTTAACCAATGGAGAAACCCATGACTTCATTATGGCTTCAATGTATAAAGCCGCCATGTGTATGTTTTAGACAGAATGTGTTAGAACTCCAAACATTAAATGTAGATGTTTTAAAGATGCACACTTTGTGTATTTATGCTTAGTGTGCATACTGCACTTTGCATGGCATAAAGTTCATTTGAGGATACAGTTTTGGTTTTGGGTCGCTTGCCAAGTCTTACCACTGTCTTTCTCTGCATTGTTCCTCTGTTGCGTTTCCCAATTATTTATCACGCTTTAGTTTTAAGGTCATAATTTATCATATTTTGTCAACTAATACAGAGTTTTTAAATGGACAAAATAAATCTGTTTCTGATGAAATGCACTGTTGACGTTTTTTTTTTTTTTTGCACCTTTACAATCTTTACTCCTTTTTACAATGCCTGATATTTTTATTCCTTACTTATTTTCAGGCTAAATTATTAAATACAAATGTTTTTACAATTAACAATGGCATGAAAGTATAACTACTCTTTTATTTACATACTTAACGGAAATAAGCAGAGGAAAGCAACAGCTTTTCATCTGGAGTACATGGCTGCTACCTCTGCGTGATGCAGAATCAGTCAATCAGACCTATTGATAATACGATGTGAAACAAAATGGCAGACAGTGCCATGTTATGGACTCTGCCTGACATAATTTTACTATTCAAGGAACAACAAAAAAAACAAAAACGATCCTTACTTGCTCTCTAAACTGCTAATCTTTTTTGTTGATTTTGTAAAAAGCATTAGATGACTACTGACATTTGTGAGATTAAAATTTTGTGACATAAAGTTTTGTATCTTATTAAAAAGCACAAAATAAACATATTTAAGAATATTAAACAGAGGAACAATTACACTGAAAAAGTTTAAAAGATTAAAGAAATTGAACAGCAACATAAATGTTGCACATATGCATCCAAGAAGTATAAAATTATAACGGGATTTATTATCCAAAAATTATAACTGCATATCAGGGCCTTGGATAAACCTTCAGTCTCACACTGATTTAGGTCTTGGCCTCATATAGCATATGTGCTGTGGTCTGCTGCAGACAGGAGAGCACACTAAACACATATTTAAGTGTCTTAAAAGACAATTTTCAGTCAAGGAAAGAACTCCATTACAGAACGTTCAGCTAAGGGGATAGGACAAGGACACATTACTGCATAAAGATGCTGTTTTTCTATAGCTTTCTTTCCAGAGCTGCAGGAAACAGTGAGGAGAGCTGGAGGAATATGAAATTGCAGTGGGCAGGGGATCCGCAAAGACAAACAATATTTGCACTTAGTCATTTGCAAACATCAAGGACGCATTAGGAGGTTGGGAGGGTGAAAGGGGGGTGGTTCTGTGCTTGGTCAGCAACCACTACTACATCAACATACTAGACATGATATGTGGCATATAAAAACACATAGATATTCTAATGGACTTATTCAAGGGGATAAAAGCTAACCACAAAAGTATCCCAGTACTACTTTATACTCTCCAGGAGCAGGAGCAGGGTCTATGAGGTGGTCTTGCTTAAGCCCAGCACGTGTCTAAACAACTTCTCTATTACACCCGAGACCTCTGAGGGCACTCCCCATCGAGCGGGGAACAAAGGCCATGACCCCTGGGTCAAAAGCGTTACACGGGAGGCCAAGCGGGCCCATTGAATTTTCCATTGCTGTTTGCTTTAAGAAGGTAAAGATTACTAACACATTAACTAATGCAGATTAGGGGGTTATCCCTCATGGGACTGAGGTCCCAGGGCAGCACATCATGTCTTATTAACACAACCTGACCTTTGACCTCAACAGTCACCTCAGGCAGCCGACTGTGACCACCA
This sequence comes from Toxotes lorentzi, assembly GCA_037833715.1. Classification (NCBI taxonomy): domain Eukaryota; kingdom Metazoa; phylum Chordata; class Actinopteri; family Toxotidae; genus Toxotes; species Toxotes lorentzi. The sequence continues at coordinate 19,782,982 of JBBMJY010000021.1, forward strand.
CTTTCTGCTCTCTGTTTGACACGCACACACACATGCACACAGACGAGGAACAAAGAGTGTCAAGGCTAGGTGCAGCACAGCTTGAAAACAATAATTGTTGTCTGGACATGAATAAATGATACAATATTATCACTGCACGGTTTTTGCAGTGGTAATGCTCTCCTGCACCCTTGATTGAAAATGAAGGATGTTCGACTTGCATTAGCAAGCAGTGCATCCTCTGTGTATCTCAAAATGATCAAAGTAATATTTCCAATAAGCATAACATCCTAATTAAACGTGATTGATTCGAATAAACAGTTTTCAAGGCCTCCAACTTTAAAGCACGTGTTCTAGCGAAGTTCATAAAATGGGGGCGTGTGCACTAAAGTTCTCATCACAAAATGGTGGACACAAGACATGCGCAGTGTTGATGTACCAGATATATCATATGATGAAAGGCAAGAAAGGGGCAATTTCTTCACAAACACTTTCTGCCATGGTATTCAAACAGCTGGGAGGTAAAAGGAAAGTGTTGTGATGAGCTTAATCCTATGTGTCCAAAAACAGCAAGTAAATAAAACCTCATACTGAAACATAACTCACACTCACCATCTTTCAAATCACTGTTTATGATTAGACAATTTGCAGTTATCTCTCCTAAAATTAAGTATCATATCAATATTAATTTACTGGAAACAGAAGAAATGGTGAATTTTCCCTGGAGTGTTTTCCCAGAGGTCAAGTTCATGTTTGTGCAAAGAATGTAAAAATGACACAGTTTTTCCACAGTTTGTCTTTACTTGTAAAACCTGTAGATACTACAATTGAACACTTATTTTAAAATGCACAATTTAATAGCTGAATGCGTTCTGAACATTTGATTACAGAACATCTTTGTATCACAAAATTAATACATTTAGTTTATTTTATAAAATACAAATATTGGTTTAAAAGTTGATGGCTGTTTGCTTTTTGAGTAAGTGCACACCTCATATATAATTTAAAAAAGGCTAAAAGCCAATAATAAATAATAACTCATTAGGAGTGTATGATGGAACAAACTGGATGCAAAAATGTGCAATATCTGAGTTCAATTAATTTCTGTAAAATACACAGCTCTTTTTTTTTTCTTTAGGTTAGTATGGTGTAAGAGGGGCTTTATAGTAAAAAAATAGAAACGTAAAGGATACTGATTTTGTTTTGGCAAAAACTTAATATGTATGCAATGTATGGGTTTAAAGCATGCATCTCCATCGTCTATCTATCAAACTAATTATTTGTATTGTATTTCATTTTATTAGAGAAAATAAATCATAATTACACCATTGCACATATACAACTCTCCCAAAAACATTTCAGTTTGATAAAACTATTTTTTTATTTTTGCGTTGCCTTGGTAGAAATAATTAATAATAATTGTGGAAAATTATGCTTCATATGTGTGTTTATATTTACTACATATGCTACTTTATACTTTCCAAAGTTTGCTGTAATATAAATACTAAAGAAAACAGATTTTAGTCAACTTTAGACACATTGTCAATTTTGAAAGAAACTTCCAACTAAATTACATGTTTGCAACCATTAGCATCCTGATTTGGAATTAATACAGTTTATTATAACGATTATAAATCTTATAATTGAAAGCAGTACTTTTTTCCTTAGGGAATATGTCTGATAATACTGGATATTTTTTGATGGCATATTTTAAAACATGGCATACTTCAAAATCACTTCATTGCTTGTAAATGCATGAATTATCGTATTTGTTCAGTTTAATTTTATTGGAAGAGAGCTCAAATGACTCCTCCTTGCTATAATCTTTTCTAATATTTAAGCGCAAAACAGAACATTGATTTTAACATGTGGTAAATGCCTATCAGCTTTTCATCTGCTATCTTCATATTTAACAATTCAAAAATGTAAAATCAGAAGAAATCTTTAGGCATGCTCGGAGCTGTGTTTCAAATAATGTTCAGTCACATTCTAAAGACGTTAAATTTGAAGAAAGGTCATGTATACTGGATCAATTCATCTTAACAAGAAAATAAGCATCAAGACTTTTTTTAATGGGAGAAATTAACTCACCTCTCTGTTTTTCACAGGATTCTGAAAGAAGAAGAAGAAGAAGAAGAAAAGGAAAAGAGACACAGAGAGAAAAAGAGCAAAGGAGAGCTTCTCCGGGGAACAAGCTGGAAATTATGGACCTATTCGATATCAGACCTCAGAGTGGACAACCTATCCAAAGAGGGACGCGCCCTAACTGTAACTAACAACTACTTCTGGCAGCCCCTCAACAGCCAAACATATTGTCCTGGATCAGGGCAGCTTTCATATGGCAGCACTGAACTAGGGCAGCTAAGGCAAGAAATCCACATCAAACTTTAGCATCAATAATGGAATTAAAATGTTGATAAAGCATTAAAAGTAAATGAATGTATTTTTTAACATATCTGAGATACAGACTGAGCTCAATGATCCCTTCATTTTGCTCATCAAACTTTAAACATGTTAAGGTGATACAAAGTGAGAAAAAGATTAAATTAAGATTTTCACACCTTGAGCCATTTTAGACACTGATACAACACGGTTTGAAGTCTAAAGATTTGAATTTTGAATTGAAGTAAGCATGTGTGTTTTTAATGTATGAAATTAACTGAATTATGATGCAGGATCTTAAAAATTATACATTTTTTCCTGATGATAAATAAATAACTCCCTTTAATAATCTTACTCTTTATTAATTGTAATACCCAAGTTATTATGGTAATTACAAGAGCTATTCCAGTGTAATAAAAAACCTTGTAGAATGGATATTATGTGGTGTTGACTAAACAGTAGTGTGAATAAACTTATCTAAGGCACTAAGTTAACTGAGGTACTGGAGCAAATTCTCAAAAGTCAATGATGCGTTATGATAAAAAAGAAAATTCTCCTTTTCTGTCCACTTGACCAGCCTGCGCCGGGCTTGTACATACCTGAACTCTCCCTTTGCAGTTTTCCCCTGAGGGCTTCTAATACCTACTTTAAACAGCCATGGCCATTTTGTTTTATTCTTCCACAACATTAAGCCAGGAGAGCACAGGCCTGGCATTTTAGGGGCCACGGCAAAACGCCTGTGTCTGCGCCACAGGGCTGCATGGAGTCCAACAGTCGAGCCATACGCACTCAGCAGTTCACTGCCTCTACAAACACTTTATGTGTGCTGTTTTGTTATGTGTTACACACACTCTCTCTAGCTTCCTTGGTCTACTGAGAATGGCAAAACACGCACCTAATACGCTTTATCCATTTAATAAACATGCTCTCCTTCTGGTGCCTTCTACAACACAGAACGACTGAATCACTTCACAGCACTGTCTCTCTTCTGATTACCACAGAAAAGTTAGCTCAGTCACAAAACAGCTTTGATCAAAGACAACAAGTGAGGCGGTAGATACTAGTAGTGTAGATACTCATCCAATTCCCAATTCAGCAATGCCATTTAATGAGTCTGATAACTGTTTCTAACTTTCTGCACAGTGAAAAAATCAGTGGCATCCTTAAAAAGGGGAAAGAGTACTGATGCTGATTTGAAAGTGACAAGGATTAAAAACACTGATTAGGTAAATTCCACTTGGCTGACAGACTGTAATTGATGTGCAAAACGTTATTAGCAGAAGGATATTTATCTATGTGGGAGAAAAGCAGTGCTTCACAGGACAGCTGCATAAACAGAGGTTTTATTACTCCGTGGGCTATTTTTGCACATTTAGTGGCTCTTTCAGTTCCAGTAAAATATTATTTTTAAGAGGAGCAAAATAATGTGTTTAAGACATGTTTCAAATTTCAAAGAAAACAGATCTGGTGCCACCACTGTGCATCCCTAAAAATGTACATTGCACATATTATTTTATATTACTCTATATATTAATTCTACCCTGTATTTTACTTTGTGTCATCCATATTTTAGGGTATGTAGGTATCAAAAGTACTGGTCATCTAAGGGCATACTGTAAAGAGGCATTGTCTTTAAATGAACAAATGAGTTCATTCAGACACAGGGCATTACTGTGCATTATGTTTGTGCCCATTAGATGAGCAAATACAGGCACTGAAGAGCTCAGTCCGAGGACATGCACATTCTACAAAAGGATTGTTTCTGTGAACCTGAACCTTTGGTGTACACAGGTGTTCTTCACTGTAATCCAGTTCAACTGATTGGCTAGTGTGTTTGAGATTTTTCTCTACAGCACGGCTCCTTGCTCCTACAGGAAATACTACATATACTGGGCAACTGTATGTAGCAAATGAATTTATAAGTTAAATTATTTAAATATTTTAAGTAATAATTATTTCATGTTATAATAAAAAACAAATACATTTATTATTATTGTTATTATTACTATTATTAGCATCGTAATCATTACTTCTCATGTTATTATAATACTTCTTTGGATACAAACAACCGTGTTCCTCATGATTATGGCTACAAACACTGCAGTTTCTTGCTGCCAAATTCTTTCAATAATTTCTGTATTTCAGGGTCCAAACTGTGCTGACTATATGGTGTGTAATATTCTCTGGTCCGCCCATCATCATCATCATCAGGCTTAAGGTGTGGACAGCACGCATGAAACTGTGATATGACAGCCTCTGACCTCTCACACCAGCTTAGAGAGGCCGAGGGTCATGCAGAGGACATGACGGTGGAGGGAGAAGTCAATCTTATCCTTCCGTTCCGCCACAGGCCTGTGTGCAGCGACAGCAAGATGAGCTAGAGGGCTTTCCAAAATCCACACTCGTTTGGCTGGGAGCAAGGCATCAGGGCCGTGTGTGTTTCAAAGGAAACGCTGAGGAAAGCGTTTTTTGTGGCAGCACCCGTGCACTTGACAGTGTGTATTAGCCTGCCTCTGTGTCTTTGCTCTGTCCCCACCCTGACTCAATATCCCTCAACACCAGTATCTGCCATCTTTAGTGGCCAAAGTGGCTTGCAGCCCATTTGTCTCATAACGGTGGAGAATTCTACCTCGTCTCATCTTGATATGATTCTTACATGTACAGACAATTTTTTGTCATTATCTCAGCACATTACAAATACCTCTGGCTCTGCTGAACAGCACAGGGCCGAGGGGTTAAAAGGCTGGAGGCTCTGAAATGAGAGGGAGAGAAAAGCATCAGTTCTCGGACTGCTGTCAACTGAGCCTGTGCCTCTGTAATGGGGGGGCGATAACCTGGCACAAAACCAACCACTAATGCCCCTTAAATGTCAGAGACTGCAGAAAGGAAGGGAGACAGCAAAAACGAGAGCACATTCATATTTCAGTATGGCAGATGCTATAATGCGTTGGTGCCTCACAGTGAGTGCACACAAGGACACCAGGAGAGAGAAAAAGAGAAGGCAGACCTGAAAAAGGGGAAATGAAAAGAGAAAAAAAAGGACTTTGCAGCAGTGATGGAAGCAGCCCCATCTGATGGTTGTCTCTATTCGACAAAGTTCAGAGTGGATCTGTCTCACTCTCTCTCTCCCTCTCTCTGTCCGCAGACGAAAATCTGGCGGGGTGGGGTTCGGGGGACGGGGTTGAGTCTGGTGTTGGGGGTGGGGTTGGATTGCTGGAGAGAGTGATCTTTTTTTCCAGTGGGGTGAAAGGCGGACGGTCATGTGTGCAGAGCTCATGACAAAAGGCCCTTTTATGTGCAGCGTATGCAGATAGAGGAGGCTCCTTTGTGCACAGATGGAGATCCCATGCCTGGGTCTGCCTGCGGCGGAGAGGGAAGGGAGGGAGGAGAGGAGAGAAGAGTGTTGGTGAAGGGAAGAGAGGGAAGGGAGGGGTGTCTCTGGCACTGAGTGCCATCACTGTGTCTGGTGGGGGGAGGGCGCACGGAAAAGGAGAACCAAGCCATCCCCGTCCTGCCAGGTTCAAACATTAGGGAGGAGGGGCCACAAGGTTTGCTAAGAGGATATGGAGACTGGTGACCCCATAGTGGGATCACAAATAAAGCCTCATCTACTGTCTAGCAAGTGGACCAGGGTCAGATATTATTTGCAAATAATCTATGTTGATTTTACCAGCCTGGGAAAGCATGGAATGCCACAAATAGTGCCAGAAAGTTAAAACAAGTACAGGAAAGTATGTAAAACTCACCTGATGTTAACTAAAGATTACTGGGTTAGAAAAGCTTAACCTACTTTTTTAATGCCAACTTTTTCAAGCTCCTAAAAGGTTAAACAATCAAACATAAACATCATTTAATTTCAGTTACCAGATAAAAAGGGGCCAGCTGATTATGTGAATGATCAAGGCGAAAAAACTATGTCTAACATCAAGTTCAGTTTGAGCTTCATAGATGCCTCTGCCACTGTCTGCCTGTCTGCTACGCTATTATCTTGATGCTGTTGCTGTGACCCTTGTTCTGTCTCTGTTGTGCCTGTAATGTATCAATCTCTGGATAAGAGTGTCGGCTAAAACGCCGTAAGTGTCCACCCTATCCAGGTGCCACCTCTCCCCTAAGAGATGAGGTGACTCCCACTGACATCCCGTCTGCTGAGAAGACGTCACATCCTTTAAGCGGCCTCCTCCCACTGACCAGGACATCTTGACTATCGAGCCAGACAGATTCCTATCCTGCCAGAGCACCAAGTCATATGGCCATTTTCACCAGTGGACAGATGGACTACAGCCCCCCCCCCGCCCCCCCCCGCCTCCTCCCCCCACCACCACACACTCACACACACACACACACACACTAACAGTCAAGCTAACCCCTTAACATAACACTGAAGCTGCTGAAACACTTGCACTATACTGAGAGTTGTTAACACTTAATTGCAGGAAAGTGGAAGACATAAGTGTAGACTTTGCTTAAAGAGAGATCTGTCTAGGGATGCATTAACTATCATGCTTGAAAGCTAATGAGTTAATGTTAGCTAGCAAGTGAGCTCATTATCTCTCTATAGTAAGCTTGTTAGCAAGACTGGGGGGCATGACCAGTTTTTCACCAACATAATACAGTTTCACTGTCCTTAAATGAAACTCATGAGTTTGTGGTTTTAGACATTGGTGGTAAAGGGCATGATCTTGTTCTGGTTTCAAAAATTGTAAATCACTTTTGTTTTGAGCGTTACCATGCCAGGTCAAAGGTCGCAAAAAGAGTAGAGAACAAATGATGTGTCGACCACTGCGAAGTGTCTCTAGAGCTTCAAAGGGATCATCAGCCAAATTGGCTTACAGGATTTCTATTTCCACTAGTTTTCTTTACATAAACCTAAAGATGTGCCTCTGCATCGATATAAACATAGTATAAATACATGAGTTGAAACAAAAAATCTTTAACAGTAAATTTCTATGAAACTGTTAAATATCAACAATTTTATGTGCAAAATAAAGAGAGAGAAATGGTTCATCTAATTATTTTTTAGATCATTCTTCCAGGGATAACACTGTGCAGTGCAGTTCTTTTAGTATAGTGGTGAAAATCAGAACTGCAGGCCATGTGATGCCTTTGGAGGAGGCAGAAAAACGTGTCCTTAAAAAAAAAATTTAAACTGTAAAGAAAACTTCCTGAACGTGCTAATTCAAAATCTACTCAATTATCATATTTTCAACTACACTGTACATGCATTTCAAACCAACATTTGGCAGATTGGCAGGTATAAATTTCAGGTCCTGAGCTTGCATTCTGATCCATCAGACAGACCATGTATAAAGTCCACAACATAAGGACTGTTTTACAAGGACTTTACTAATGTTAAGTAGCTACCGCTAAGTTACCAACAATTGTTAGTCCTCTGGCTAACTTAATGAAGATTCTGTGGCCTAATTGATGCAAAATTTTAGAATTTGTTGCCATTGTTGATAATGTGTGTTACACCTGTTACACCAGTGTGTAACACCTGTTGGCTTGTTAGTGAAAAAAAACCCAACAACTTAAAACTTAAAAACATTATGTAATATCCTATGTATTGGCATTTAATCAAATTGCTCCTTTTAATGTCAGAAAATTCCTATTAGCTAAATCCAATAAAAATTAACTCTCCTTCGCAGCTCTGTGCATCTCCAGCCACTTTCAGTTTTTCTGTTTCAAAACCATAACAATACAGCTTTGTAAAAAACTTCGGTCAGTAAGAGACCATTACAAATTTCAATAATATCTGTCAAAACTGTAATTTTAAAGTAATCACAATTTTAGTTTTTATATATCCTCATGAATTACATAATAGGAAATACTGCTAACTCATGCAGTAAAATGACTGGAAATGGACAAAGCATCTGAACCATTATTACGAGTTGAGTCTTTACACAGATTCTAACTTGTGCACATCCACACGTGTGGACACACACACACACACACACACACACACACACACACACACACACACACACACACACACACACACACAAGCAAGAGCAAGCAAACCTGATGGCAAGCTCAACAAGGTAGGCTTAGGCTAATTAAAGTGATTAGGTGTTTCTGTCTGAGTACTGTCTTGGTTTGCTGGCTCCGGCCTAACCCATGCCTGGCCAGCCTGCAGTCTGCCTGCCAGGAGGCCAGGAATGAAAGGCTGGCACTTACCCCTCTCTCCTCTATCTGATCCCCTGTTGCTACCCTAGATGCCAACAAAGGTATTTCTGCCCCTAATCAACAGACAGGGAGAAGGAGAGAGATATGGACGCATGGCTGTCTGAGATAGAAAGTAAGGCAATAGGGCTTAAATTCACATTAGGACAATATATAAAGATTAATCTTCTAAAACGAAATTGTATCCTTTTGTGGCAAATCAGTGCTTTACAACCATTTACTAAACTATCTTCTACGCTTAATCTTCATCTCATGACTTAATGGATTCACAAAGCGAAACCACTACATGACCATTTCTTCTCCAGGATCCATTTGATCATAGAATTTCTTACAGAAAGCAGATAAATAGTCCTCAGACATTGTACCTCAGTGAATCAAGACAATACACAAGGAAAATCTGGGAAAATACAGTCAGAGACAGGGTGAAACAAACAAAGACAAGAGGATGATGAAGATGGCGATGAAGAGGAACACTCTCTTTGGCATGTTTCGATATCTGCCTGTCTCAATTGACCTGTAAAATCTTCGAGACTGGAACAAATGCAAATAGCGCTGACTTGCTCGCACCAAAAAATCCTGAAGGCTTTTCAAATGAGCTCACTCTCACAATGGTCGGGTGCCCAGAGCAGGGTGAATATACGGTCTGGGCTCTGAATGGCACAATGTGTGAGAGCAAAACAGGGAGCCGTGAAGTGAAGGCTCAGGACCTCCAGGCTGCCTGCCACTGTGCTGTGCTGAGCTTCGGCTGCTTCCACAGCACAAAGCTGACCACCTCTAACCACCGCTAGTCTTCTAATCAGCCATGCCAGGCTGACACCGCACTGTAATGCAGGCCTGTGTTCAATATGAAAATGAAAATTTAAATTAGAAATGAATAATAATAATTTATTTAATATCAAAATTTAATATGGACATAGCCACAAGCAAGCAACAGAGCCCCCCTAAAATTAGAAAATTTGAGGTGTATTAGAGTCAGACAAGAGGAACACGGAATGTCCCCTTTCTGCTCACTAACAGCTACAATAAAGGAAAACAGGAAATTCTAATGATACAATGCTTCTTTTAGTTATCTCACACACTATTTAAAAACATAGACTAATTCCTTTCTCTATTTCATCAGTATACAGTACACCTGCCACAAATGAAGTTTTCTGTTACTGTTTTCTTATGTATTTGTGTATTTGTTGGTGAATACAGCTGAACAACCAGACTATTATCTATCTTACATTCTTCCAAAGCTCTTTTCTCTTCTTTCTCTCTGGTTACTCAGAATAAGCTACAATATATATACAGTAAAAAAAAAAACCCTGTAATTGTTACAGCAAAAGTGAAACATTTACCGCAATCAAATCAGTCCTGCTTTTTAAAATCTAAATCTGAACATAACTTAAATGTAGTTCCAAAAGCAAACTGACTAAAGCCCTGATTTGATCTACAGTATGTTTGAACAGCACTTCACTGTACAGCCCTACTTCCCTGTCCATGACTAAGGAATGTTTTGTTAATATCTCTTTAAGAGAAGGCTGAGCCTTCAGCTGTGAGAGCTCTCTGCTTTGTTGCTACTCTTATTTCTACTTTCAAACTTCATTTTCAGCCCTTGCAAGATTTTTCAGAGCCGCTCTCTGGACGTTGGCAGGCACTTTCGCCAGGAGCCAAATTTCCCAGCATGCCTTGTGGCGGGGCTGGTTTTATTCACAAAGTTAACTGTGAAGTTGCTCTTCTCTGCATGAGAACCAGAGCCTCCTTCCCAGTTAACCAGTGCAGGTTTACATGAGGTACATAATATACTGTCAGAAGAATGAAGTTTTCACATGCATACTGTGTTTATAGCTCTTAATTTCACACTGTTTTATTACACCAATACTGAATATTCTTTCAAGAATCTCTTACAACGTTTGATGCATTACTATAATTTGAAAGCTGTGGTTTAAAAACCCCCAGCAAACCCCCAAGCAGTGGTTATATCTGACATATTATAATGTTTTATAACAAACTTCTTCTTTCATCATCTCTCCAAATACTTGAATTAAACGAATGGAATTAAAAACGTGTCTTCAAGCACACTGACCTCAGTCCACTTTCTGTAAAAGATGCATCATCAAAGCTACTTAAAAGCCCAAAATAGGACCTATTTTCTATGATGCACAAGTAAATTACATTTAATCCTAACACCATGGAAAGAGTCCCAACCCTTTGCTCCAAAGTGGATATTACATCTTCCACTGGATGACATGCAAAGGACAGCGCAGGCAGCCTGCAGCATCTGGTGGACACCTGTAAGACTGCAAGTCACTGGGAAGAAAAAGAGAGGTCTTTGTGATTCTGCTAAGTCACAGAAAATCTGAGTATACTGACCCTCAGTGCACCAGCCAGTTCCATAGCCTTTAGCACAGCAGCCATGTGGGGTATTTAACCCAAACTTTTGATAACTAAATCAAAGGCAACATAAATAACAATGACCAGTCAGTGAAAAGCAATAAAAATGTCAACACCAATCTGGTCAACCAGACAAGACCAGCTTCTTGGAGTGGTCAGCAAATCAAGTCCTGCCACCATTTTCAATTGTTTCCAAGGTCACTGGCACAGAAAGAACAAGCAAGAATGACCTGTGAACTTCATTTCAATCTTTTCAAGTGGTTACAGTCGGAGCTGCAACTTCTTGGAATGAAGTGTAAAGGGAGAGAGACTGAGAACTGCCTCTGTATAGTAGTCAGGTCTTAAAAACCAAATCACCCTTCTCACACATTTGCACAGTTTCCCATCTCTCATATGTGTAATGTTACCAAAAACAAATGCCTCTACCACACACTACACAACAAAAATGTGAATGTATACATTTCAAAAACTAGTAGATAATGCATGACTATTATATTTGACAGATGTTCAGGTTATTGTGTTCAAGTTCTGTATATAAAAAGTACTCACAATGATTGTTTCATGGCCTCCGTTTTCTCGCCACTCATTGATCTGTTGGGCAAACAGAAATAAAAAAAAACATTGTGAGTATAGGTGGAAAACATATAACTGTTTGTTGACAAAATCGTTAGCTCTCAAAGACAAAGAAAATGAATTCAACATGTGTTTTAGCTCAAGTACTTCAGACCTGAATCCAGTGTGCACCATGAGCTCTTTCATTTATGAGAGCTTATCACTACAAGTGAACCAGATCACAAAGGGACAGTCACTGACACCAGAGCAATTACGTTGTACAGGTCTAATCCCTTACACAGCACTTAGGACAGTTTTAAAGGCCACCAGGGCAAACCGTAGAGCTCCCTTAACTGTTAGGGTGCAGTTTGGTCCATTTTACAGCCACTGGGGCACAGGCCTGATTGTTAAGACCAGGGAAAGTAATCCCTGGAGTCAGGCCACTAAACCTGCTCTGTCCCTGTAACCATGGCAGCAGACAGGTAGTGTCTGGGTCACAGGGCAAACATGGCCGGGCTTCAACACTGGTTCGCCAGTGTGTGAACATACATGCACGCAAGATAAACTCATACATATGCACGCACGCACGCGCACACACACACACACACACACACACACACACACACACACACACACACACACACACACAGAGGTTCAGGCGAAAGTTGCCAGTTGACCTGAGAAATGCTACAACTGCAGAGTGTTGCTAGGTTTCAGTTAATCAGCAGTGCCAGTGGATATCCAAGATGCTTAACCATCCTTGGGTGCTAAACACAATGAGTCGCAGCGACAGGTGAATGGTAAAAGGGTCCAGAAATGTTCAACGTACAAAATTATAAAACAGTAGTATGTTTAGAAAGAACTTCATTACTTTGTATTTAGTTTTCTGACATGTAAAAATCGTCCATATATCTATACATCACCAGAGGGGTTGAAAGAACAGAGGTTGGACTCACATTTCGTTCAAAGGGTGTTCTCTATCACCCTTTGACACAGACCAGACTGTCTGTGTCTGTGCATTTTCTCTTTTTAATATTATTCACTTTACTATTTATTACAAATGCAGTCCAGGAAAAGTACATCTTTTAAAAAAACAGAAACTTTCAGAGAACACACGCTGCTACCTAAGGCCCCAAAAATGCTGTCATTTGAAATAAAGGTAAATAATGATGAATGTGTAATAAGGAGACGAATTGTCCAGTTTGATTTTTCCTCTTCATGAAATGCCCAAATGATAGTCTGGTCTGTCTTGGCCTTTTGAAAGAAGCACATGGTCTCCCCTGGTCCTTTCTCCATTTACCAGTTCTCCCTCTCTCTTTTCAGTTGCTATGAGACACTCCAGCTGAAGCCAAGGCTTCCACAATTCATTACTGGAGGAACAAAAGCCAAAGCAGTGGACAAAGCAGGGCAGACCAACTCAAACCAGCTCCCACTTAACACACACATCACACCTCTGAGTGCTCTGCTGACATACAAATGGCCAATTCAAGACCTCTCCTTTTTCCTCTTTTATTTTCAGTTTTACAATGCCAGTGGGATAGATGAAGAAAATGCTCAAGATACACAGTAAGAAGTCAACAAGCTGAAGATTTGACACATTTAAGGATCACTGAAGTTTTCCAATTTCTTCACACCAATTGATTCTTAACAGCATCAAAAACATTTTGAAAGGATTTCAGGCAATAAAGTATTTCTAAACGACAGCAAAAGTAACATTTAATATGTTTTTCGTGGTATAACACACAGCTTTTTTTTTATGGATTTGAGTGCAGCATCACCTGTCTCTGGCTTTCCACCATTTCTCCTTGCCAAATCATGAAACATCTCTTTTCCCTCCAACCAATCAGATCTAAATCTCTGGCTGTTCTCATGCAAAGAAAGAAATGGGAAGGCCAATAAGAAATGGCCCTCCTCCTTCCCCTCGTATCCTACACGCACGACAATCACCGTCTGAGAAATGCCAACGGATGGGCAATCAGTCATTGTAATTAGGCGGGCTGCCATTCCCGAGCCTTCATAATTCAGGCTGGAGCTGGAGGACATAGGTAGTGAGAGCCCAGCTGCCGGCTGCCACAGCCCACGACTGGCTCACCCAAACCTCAACACAGGCCACTCCCTCTCCCCTCTCCCCACTCTGCTCCCTCTGATGGGGGAACCAGGAGAATTATAAAGGGGCTGGCTGACTGCAAAATTAAACCCCCCCCCCCATCTCCCTCCCTTCCTCCTTGTCTACATCCCAAAACCGCTCCCACTCACACTTCTTTTCACTGCACTGCAGAGTTTTGTTCTCTAAACTGCGTGAGTGAGAGAACAAATACCTTTTTAAAATGGCTTTTAAAAAGAGGAAGGGTCTTAATCTAAATATATTAAACACATCTTTAAAAAGTAGACTAGTGTCATTCCCAGTACAGTTTTATTTGAAGGTGAAAAGCTTACAGAGGGGTATTTTCCACACTGTTTCTAGGAGTGGGGAACACTGAATTTACAGTACAGACATGGCTCGCTCTTTTCTCTTTGGAATTCACAGCTAAACAGGAAGCTATGGCAGTATTCTGCAGAGATTTATTTTATTTGCTTACAGGCAGCAGTTGACTCAGAAACTGGCTTTGCCTGTTGTATAGAACCTGAAGTTTTCTTGGCAGTGAAATGAAGAACTGCAAGTTCAGCCAAAATAGACAATGAAGCAGAATGGAGAAACATGCCAAATTGCTGGGGCAATTCAGTTCAGAGGCTCATTTTTCCAAAATGATTCACACTGGAAAGAAAAGCATTTCCCTGTCCTTAGATGAACTTAGTGTGCTCTCTGTCGGCTTTACAAGGAAGCGATGGGGGAGGGAGGAGGACGTGTGCACACTCAAACACACACACACACACACACACACACACACACACACACACACACACACACACACACACACACACACACA
>JBBMJY010000021.1:19797477-19883380 GCA_037833715.1 Toxotes lorentzi
ACACACACACACACACACACACACACACACACACACACACACAAACACACACACACACACACACACACACACACACATGACCACGCAGCCATCACTGCAGATTCTTTGCTCACTGTGGAATTAGGTCATGCACGTAAAAGCCCCAAACACAGATACAAACATGCACTACTTTAAGAAGACATTTCAAAGTCACAGGGGGAAGCCACACACATTAATTCTTTGCAAGAAAAACCCAAATAAGAACAGCCAAACTGGTTAAGTGCCATTTTACATATACTGTACTCTGTGCAGTGTTTTTTTTTATCATGTACTCAGTTTTCAGTGCAGCAGCAGTACAGTTGAGGGATGAGGGAGGACTAAAGGCAAGTTTTGCATCAGTCAGCAGTGTCCTGAGGCTGGTTTATTGGCTTGTCTGGCTCAGCTGCCTGATAGTGTTCACCTGTTCCTTATTCCAAGTGCAGGATGACAGTCAACAGTCTGCTGTAGCACAGCAAGTATAAGATGCTTAAACCTATTTGTCACTATTCGTTCATGACCAACAAAGACTTCCTTTGAAAATCAGATGCTATAAATTAATATGCTGAAATTAACACCTACATCAGTAGCCTCTCACCAATAAACATCAAAAAATAATAAAATCTTTTTACAACCCCAAAATATTATTGTGCTTAAAAATGCAGCCTGCAAATGTATGTCAGCATAACAAGATATCTACAGCTTGTGTTGCAGGAGTGCAACTCGCTTTGTGAGTATCCACTCATTAAGTCTCACAGTAAAATTAAATATTGCACTGAGCAAACATTAAGCATTAGGTTACACAGAAAAAGATAAAAGCTTTCTGTATGGTTTTGCCGGGAGCTTTTATGCAGTCATAAGTATGCTGCTACTACCGACAGTAAATATTTGCGCAGCTGTTTTGTATTGCATCAGTGATATGCAGCAGATATAATATTAGATCAAAAGAATGATCAGTGAAAAATGAGAAGGAGATCGAGGAAGCACATCAAGGAACCAAAATATGTATTCACCACAATCTATAACGTGAAAGTTATGACACTATTAGTTATTTTACTGTCAGATTAAATTATCTTTTCACTGTCAATCGTAAGACATTGCTTACTCATCAGATTGTGCTCAGAATATTGTGCTGTAATATAATTAATGATTGACCCAATGTGCACTCCATTGAGCCGTGCACTCCACACAGCTATTAACTGATGAGTTCTACAAGCAATGAAGAACTAGGAAAGAGAACACAGCACCGTCAAGAGATGTACACACACACATCTGGACAGAGGCATAAATGTGTTTGGACGACGGTAGGGAGGTTGGAACTGAGAATAAGCGGGCTGTGTCATATAATACAACCTCTAATGCTGTTGCAGAAAACAGAAAATCCTGGATTTACACAAAATCCAGGTAAATACATAAAGATGAGGACGGTACTCAGCCAAACCCCTTCAGAATCACACAAGAGTTAAATGACTAATTTTAAACAGTAACAGAAATACGAGTATTGTAGTTGCAGTTGCTGCAAGAATTGTTTTTAGAAATGAGGGCTCCATATGAGGGTTTGACAAGGCAGGAGTGTATTTAGACTCTTTAAAGATGGTTTGTGAACGAGAGCTTCACTGTTATTATTAGCTCTAATGTGCAGTTTTGCTTTGAACAGTTTGTTGGCCAGTTTTGCTCAGAAAATAGGACTTTGACAAATATGCCTGCCTCATCTTCAACTGACTTAAAAATGTGCACTATTAAAGATGTTGTCATGTTGAAATGAGAAATTTCCAGTCGTTTCTGAATTCCACATACAAAACCTGTGTAAAGTATATATCAACATAAAATAGCAGGTAAAGAGAGAAGCTTAATCATTTTTTTTGTCTCATACTTAGAGCAACAAAAATGATACACAACAATTCAAACTGCAGAAAATAAAAAATGAATAAGTGGCAATTTTATTTTTCTACTCCACAACTCATGTTTGAGTTATTTTTGACACATGACTCTGTAAATATATATATACCGAACTTCAAATTTTATTGTACCAACTAATCAACACAAGATATTGCATCTGGAGGTGATAAAGCATCATCCGAACACACTTTAAAGTGACTTTAATGTGTACTGTGTACAAAATTTGACACTTATTACCTTGAAGTTTTATGTTTTTAATAACTTCTTATTGGGTGGTCTTCCTCTACAGGTCTATCTGACCTAATACTCTCATTTAAATTCAGTAAATTATATTTATGTGTATTTCTGACGAGTCCTTGCACAGGACTTCTCAGAGCCTTTTTAACTTTTCAGGCTGCACCTTCGCCTCACTTCTTTATGATGCATGAACACTGTTCAAAATTACTTAGCTGAAATACTGAACCAACAATTTTCTGTTTTCTTGACACAGCGACATCCCTCATCATAGTATTTTCCAGCAACACTACGAAACTGCATGTCTGTTTCAAGATTTTAAACAGAAAACAAATAACCGTGGTGACGCATGAACTTAATTCCTCTGTGTAGTGTTGTTAATGTTTGCACTCATCACCTGCATAAATTAGACTGAACCTCAACACTGTTGAGTGTGACATAGTTAAACAAAACTTATCTATTTTTTTCTTCCTATTACAATGAACCTGCAGTCACATGATACCTACCAACATGGGGCACTGTGAACAAATACAGGAAATAAACTTAAAAAAAGAAAAGAACCACAACAGGAAAAAAAACCCAAAAACTTTACATCACAGCACAAGAGCAAAATTTTGTTCATATTACTAGTAAAATTATAAAATCTCACAAAATATTTATTGAAATAAAAAGTATGACAATCTAGCTTCTTTCCAGTGCTACACAGAGGGCTTTTACTGACTTTAAGCAACTTTGACACCTGTGAAAAACTACCCTAAAGACAAAATCTATGTGAAGTCACTAATGTGCACAAAGGACTCACTGTAAGTCCCACTATAAATAATCTAAGAATATTACAACGGTTTTTCCACTGGGATGTAGTACTGTGTTAAAACCGTAAATTTATTAAGGGTTAAGTTAGTTTTTTTTTTTTTTTTTTTTTTAAATAAGATTTTCAGAATAAGTCCCACATCAAATACTTTGTCATAGGACAAAGAAAAGTTGCAGTCGACTCACCATAACAACGCACAATGTGCTTGTTGCTTGTCAGCTGAAAGTCTCCTCCTTATGGGTCCACAGCGTAACAGGCACGAGAGGAAACCCAGAAAAAAGCTGCATATTGAGGTGTCCTCTTCGGCTGCAGCTGCTGCGTGTTGTTGTGGTGCTTCAGAAATTGTCAGGAAGAAGGCGTCTTACGAACTGTGCGTGTCACCAGCACTGTTTCATCCAGATAGCCTAGAAAGGGATCCTCAGCCGAGTTATAATCTACGAGGTGGTCTGACGACTGTCGTGAGGACAGGATTATACACATCCCAGCGAAAGCTTTTCATCTGTTTCATCCGCTGCGCAGGCTGTCCCCAATATCTCCGCACGGCTGCATGGCGAGGCTGACTCACCCCACTGTGCATAAAGGCTGGACTGCAAGTTATTATCACAGCCAACAAGGGTTTTGACTGGTAACGTTTGTGGGAAACAAAATATTTATTCGACCTCGTTTTGATAATTGTTTCTGTGGGGAATTCAGGTTCTGGTGTGCATGTGGCTTCAGAGGATTTGCTGCTGGAGAACAATGACTCCAGAGTTTGAGCTTCATATTATCATATTATAGTCCATACAGTGCGAGTCGTTTTATTTGGTCCAAATTCTGGCTGCAGGACAAATGAGAGTTAACATCTGATACTAAAGGACGGATCAATACCACATATCTGCTCTATCGAAGATGTTAGGACCTGCAGCTTTGTTTTTTGTTCTATGAGCTTTAGGTTCATTTAATGTGATATTTAGGGTTAATGCAGATCATAACTGTCATACTTAATCAGCAGAACATACTCAAAATGTCGGGTATTTATGTAAAATAGTAGAAAAATGAAACATACTGGCTGGTAAAGTTGGATATATCTTTATACACACTTTAGCTGATATGTGATTGCATGTGTTTACATAACAGCAAAAAGTCAGAAAAGCTGAAGTAGACAAAGAAAAGTTTTTTTTATTTTAAAATCCAAAATCACCTCATCAACTACTGCACTTGTGATAAAGGCTTATTGTTGTTACAGCAGATTGTCAAACAGCTGTGGCCACTGCTCTGTAATCAGTGCAAAATTTGACCTTTGTCAACACAAAATCTAGACCAATGGAAGAATAATTATTATGTGCGCACACCAGTTTTCTGCTTTAAATTGTTATACTTTTGAATCCCCACTGTATTTTACAAGTCGGATGCACTAATATGAAAATAGTTACACTGGGAGCACCGAACAATCTCAGACAAGGTTTTGTGTGAAGAATGCAACCAGTTGCTTTACAGCTGCAGAAAATAGATTTAATTATTCTCATCAAATTTTGTGTGTTGTATTGCAAGTGTTTCTGAAGAGGTATGTGGTATAAACACATTCACATCAGTCAAGCGCCAAGTGTCTTCTGTGCATAGTTCACTTAAGCAGTCAAGTTACTCACTCTGCAGTCCTTCGGACAGACTGAATGGCCTTAGGAGTGTTTTATGGGTGACTTGAGCTATCACTCAGAATAACTCTCACTGTATCTTAAGTTGCATGAACTGCTCTAAAATACCAGACTTGACAGACAGTAAACACAGGCTGCACTGACTTTTCATCCTGGGCACACAAACAACTTTTACCCAGCAACATGTTTTGCTCTGAAGCCAGGCCACTTAGGCCTCTTGATAGCCGCTATTAATACAAACCACCTCTCACACTGAGGTGACTCATGTTTCTGTGAAGCCTCACCAAAATTCATGATCATTTTGATCCCTGTGCACTGCAGTGGCACAAGCAACACAACCCTGTTGACCCCATACTGCATAGAGACAAGGGTAATGAGATTAACTGTGCATGAGTGTGACCGTCGTTTGTGACGTGTCCTCTCCAGACTGTGCGTGCACAGCTTTCAGGCTCTGCAGTTCATGTGACAAAATCACCGCAGTTAGGAGAGCGAGGATTACTGGGCGGGGTGATTGGGTTCACAGAGCGGCGAGCTCAGGGCAAGAGTTAGGCACCATAAGCTTGTGCCAAAGGAAATGACATAAAATGTCAGGGATTTCTGACTGTTTCCAGAATGAACTTCCTGCCTTTTAATAATGATATTTGGTAAGTTCTGTTTTAATGCACTGGAACAAATGGTTCAGTTTTAAGGCTGTGTTGTAATCCCCGCTGATAGTTCAGTTTCTTTCTTTCTTTTTTTTTTTTGCATAATCTCTCTTTGCTGCATCTACAAATGTTGGGGGTCATCTTAAGCACCAGTTTCATTGTTTTGATTTTTGCCTACATTTTTTCTGTTGGGATTTTCTCCATTTCCTGGATAAGGGGTATGAGCTGGTCACTCTCATTGAAGGTGGGGAATATAGGCATATTAGTCCAGCCAGTGTGCCCACTTGTTATGAACATAGGGGTGTGTCTACCAGTTACACAGAATGCAGCACATCTTATGGCTGCAATGCACTCTGGTCTATTGGAGCTTTCGAAGGTCTGCCTCTTATACTGTATGTTAGAAGCATATGGTATGTTGATTTTTAATATCAACATAAAATAGCAGGTTAAGAGAGAAGCTCTTATTCCACATCATAAACTAATATTAAGTGTCATTTTCAGTTGTTGAAAATTATGGTATTGAACTCAATAGTTGAGTCTAAATCTGAAACTGTCCCAACTGCTTAATTGTGTGAAAAGTGTTATTTCTCAGTACTAAATAAATTATTATTTAAATACTGAAAATGATCTTTAGTAGCACACCATTTGTGGTTCAAACGCCAGTCATATTTACATAAAATAAAAGAAGAACTATGAACAAGACTGAGAGGTATTTTTCATCTTTTGCTTTCATGTAATTGTTACCCAGCACCTGCAAAGAATTTGTGGATGTGTATGCAATACAGCTTACGTCACAAAGAGCTATTTTAACTGCACGGAATATTGAGCTTTTTTTTTTAAAGATAAACTTCATTGAGTTTTCGAAACAAAAACAATTTGAATCTTGATCTCATGAGATGGTCAGGGCTGTTGTTGGTTTTCAGAGGGGTAGTTGGTCAGAGTATATACATGAACCACTGACACGGCTTCCACACAAAGTCTCTGAGAACGGCCACAAAAGTTTTGCCCTCATTACCCACCTGTCTGGCAGCTCCAGACACACATTCAAGGGCAAAGACACAACTATGATCCTGATTGTTAAATCAAATCACTTCTGTCGACTTGATATTAAACTGTTCAGGGGAGACTTCTGCTCAGCCTCCATACTTTGATTAATTACACACTGACCACTGGATCTGAGCAGTTGCACTAGATTCAGCCGTATTTAGCTTTGTTTTATCGGCGGGTATGATTGTCAGTGTTGTGTACGCCAGGCAGGCCTTTCATGCGGCATCATAAGGGAACTTTCTGAGGGAGTGTAAGGAGAAAAAAGGCCACAGGTTACAGCACTGAAAGCATGAGATGGTTTTGTGTTTCCACAAGGAAGACCTCATGCCCATGTTCTGATCCATCTGAGTGCCTAAGGAATGCACACTCCTTTGTTTTGGTTATGTCATGTCCTCATTTTCAGCACTTGTACAAATAACTGTTCTACATTGTATGTAACATTTGTCCAATTTATCATACTGTATTTAAATAGAAAATCCAAAATGATTTGACCAGTTTTCCTCCTGTTATGTCACTGTGTTTATTTATTTATAAAATATTATACAATATTTGTGAATTTTTATTTATATCGTGCACACAATAACTTGGCATATGCGCACATCAATACTGACCTTGAAATAATGGAGCATTTGTTTTTCTGCCCAGGACAGCTGGTCTTGGCACCCACCCACACCAGTACCACACAAGTGAAAAAGCTAAATATTTTATTTTTGAAGTCACTCCAGCAATTGTGTGACGGACCTTGAATGCACACATCCTTACCCTATTTCTATACTCTCCTTCACACAATGAATCTCTTATGCTCCTTGATCACAAGTCCAGACACAACGTGTTTGCCAATGCAAAACCACTTGATATTTAGATTAAGGATTACGACTTACTTGTCTCATTGCCTTCTCTTAGATTCAATGGAATTTTTCACCATCCATAAGCATGTGAATTCCAGCTATGGGGTAAAGTGATGATGTCGCCTGTGACTGTGGTGAGATGTTTTGCACGAATGCTCCTTGACCTAAGGCTGTCTGGAGGCTCTTTGCACACTAAGCCATGCTTATTTGTAAACAGAATGCTTTGCTGAAGTTCTCCACACTCACCCTCCACCCTCTGAATAAGGCCACTTTACACAAAGAGACTATTCTCACTCGTGTTTGGTACTTTCTATACTCCAAATTTGTTGTGGAGGCCTTCATTTGCTCTGGATTGAGAAAATGCGACAACATTTTTTTGCAAAAAGGTTTGCATTAATCAGTAAATTGAGCATTGTGCGTTGGGCCTGAATGACATGAAGGTAGCGTTTGATCTCAGTAGTTTTTTGGTGCCCAGACCACCAACCTCACCAACAATATACCCCCTAAAATGCTGCATGAAATCAAACAAGTCTGTAAACCAAAACTGGCAGCGGACCTCAAACTCTTGGCTGTTGCTAACTTTCTCACATTCTCCCTCGTGCTAGTCTGTTAACTTTCAGAGCTACCTACTTAGGAAAACATGTTCATTAAATTCCCAGCAGGAGTCCCCTACGTGGGCTTCACCCTGTCATTGACAGATGTCTGAATGACTCAATATGTGTCTGGATTTGTAACCTGCGAGGGCTTAAGAAAAAGCCTGGGAGACAATGGCAACTGAGGCAAAGCTGCACAGCCTTCAGTCTAAACAAAATCTCATTGTTCCTGTTTTCCACAGTTAGGGGGTTAGGCATTCCCTCGCCCACCCCCCACCCCATAAGACTCCCAGAACCTCAGTCCGCTGTCCCGCCCCAGTCTCTGTACTCCACCAGCTCTGAGTGCTGCTAGTGAGGCTAGTAATTAAACAGGGCTGCCTCTCAGTTTCTGCAGCTCCATGGGGGGAGTCCCTCCATGAAATGTACTCCTCATTCTGAGTCCAGACGGCAGCTGATGAGGGATTATCTGCTGGCAGAGGCATGGCATACTCCCCACTATAATCTTCAATTAGTTCAGTTCACGGTGATGTGTTGGGTGGACCTGCTACTACCTTTCCCACGGCTGCTTCATAAACACCACACTAGTGTCTTGAATAATATACTGTGTCACTTGGGTTTTCTATACACAAAGTGTCAGATTGGTAGAGGAAATTAGGTAGATTTAAGTTAAATCAAACATTTGTTATTCAAGATAATGGATTGTTTGCCTAACCACTAAATACATTTCTTTCTTTTTTTAATGTTGGTACTTTGCATAAAAAGACACAACAACACATAGAAACATGTTTGTTTTAATTTAACAATAATTTTTTCCCCAGCCTCTACAGTTGGATGATAATTGTGTTGTCTTGACACTACTTCTTTCAGTGTCTTATGTAATTTAATCAGTTCAATCTATTGTGTTGGAAAATTTTGATGTGGCATGCAGTGAACTGCACTCTAATTCCATTTGTCGGATTTTGCCTCCCTCCATTGTTTCTCAATCATTCCACTTCAAAGTATGTTTGACAAAGCGCTGAATCAAGTTTGCTGCATAGCTCATATTTTATTTATTCACAGGTGTGTGCTTCTAGATGGCACATTAAATCATAAGATTGAATGTACAAGTTCAGGTTTATATATGTATGTAGTCATTTATTAAAAGCAAGAAGAAGGTACCTGGTCTGACAGCCTATACTTTGCCAAATATACTTTGCCATGGGCCAAAAATTGGATGCAAATCTTATGGTTCTATCATGAGTGACAGTGTGGGAAGAGAGTTTAATACCAATTGGCATTTAGGTATTTACAAAAATTAATAGATTAATTCAGAAAAAAGATACAGTGGCTTCAGATGATATTCAACGTTATCCCATTCTTTCTGCAGGTCCTCTGAAACTCTGTCATACTCTATGGGAAGCATCTGAACTATCATCTTCAGGTCTCTCCACAGATGAGATAAACTTGTCCTGAAGCCACTCCATCATTTTCTTGGCTGTATGCTTCAGGTCATTGTTGTGCTGAAAGGTGAATTGTTTCCCTGGTCTCAGGTCGTGTACACTCAGGGGCGGGTTAACTTCAAGGATCTCTCCATATTTGGCTGTATTCATCCTTCTCTCAATTGCAATCAGTCTCCCTGTCCGTGCTGCTGAGAAGTCCCCCTATAGCAGGATGCTGCCACCACCATACCACCTGCATGATACCAGGGATGGTATCATTCAGGTGATGAGTAGTGCCTGGGGTTTGCCAGACATAGCGCTTGGAGTTCTGCCTAAAGAGTTTTGTCCCATCAGAAAAGAGAATCTTTTCCCTTGTGCTCTGAGTCCTTTAAAAAACCTTCTAGCCGACTCCAAGCAGGCAGTCATTTGCCTTTAACTCAAAATGGCTTCCGTCTTGCCACTCTGCCATAAAGGCCTGGTTGATGGATTGCTGCTGAGATGCTGCCTTTCTGCCAGGTTCTCCCACATCTGCAGAGAACTTCTGAAGCTCTCTGCAGGTGTGTGCCTTTCTAAACTATGTCCAAACAACTCAATTTGCCACAGGTGTACTCCAATCAAGTTCTAGACACATCTCAGAGAGTATTAAGGCAAACAGGATGCACCTGGCCAAAATTTGGAGTGCCACTGCAAAGGGTCTGAGTACTTTTGTAAAAGAGAGAGTTTCGTTTTTGATTCAATAAATTTGCAAAAATGTCTGATAATGTTTCGCTTTGTCATTGTGGATTGTTGAGCATAGATTGGCAATTTTGTCCAATTAAAATTAAATGTCCAACACAATAAAGTGTGCAAAAAGAGAAGAGGGTCTGAATATTTTCTGAGCCCACTGTGTATCTTATGAGGAACAAACAGAAATAACTCGTGCAAAAGACATAAGCAGCCTCCCAAACTATGCTTATATGGCTGATGTTACTTTGCAGTGGCTACCTTCAACCCTCTGCGGTGAAGCCTTATGACAGGCATGCTTTACAGTCATCAGCGTTCTGTTCCTTAAAGTTCATTTACACTTAGAACAACTGAGAATTCAGAAGGTGTGTCTCAAATTACTAAAGAGGAAACCTGTTAATTACTTTGACTGAAGGATGTTTTCACAAGCTCAGTGTGGAGTTTTAAAACACAGTTCGTGAACAGATGAAATATGATACCTGAGCACATACACAGTTCTAGTACAGCACCTTTAGCTGCTTGAATACACAAATGATACGTTCCTATTTAGGAGCATACAACAAGGATCACGTGTAATGCATTTCCAGCTCATTTGTAGCAAATTATAAATTATATCTGAGGTGCAAATATCATATTACTGTGGTATTTTCCCACTTAATCAGCTAGTAAAATTATTATCCATTTATGTTATCAGCCCAAGCTGATATTTGATAATATCTTAACACTCTCTGGAAACACTAACTTGCAAACCCTCCAGGAGACTATTTCTTATAATTCTGCAAAATCCAGAACTCCTCAAACATTACCATTTTAATAATTTATCTTTCATCAGGCATCTCATGTTCTGGGGGCTTGCATGATAAAGTGAAGCTGCGTCTGTATCAAATGAACAGCTGTGTTTGCAGAGGAACACAATATTTTGTGGAGCCAGTTCTCAGTAGTTTAAGATTGCTTGAGCTAATGTGGGAAAGTATTGGCTATGATACTATATGTCACACATAAGAGTCCGATGGCCAAATGACAGCAAGATAGGTTGGACAAGGAGATGGTGAAATGAACCCCTCCGTCACTTCTCCATGTGTTATGCTAATCGGCTCATTTTCCATGAGAAGATACCAACAAAATGTCTTAGAAAGGCAAATCCCATATCCCTCTGCTCAGACAGCTTATTGTTTTTAATGTTATTCTGAAAGATGTTAACCCTAATGTGGATATGTGAAAACAGCACATACTAGATCACACTTGCAAAGATTCACACAAAATAAGAATTTTTTTAAAAGTACAACCAATACATTTAATAGCTCTACCATGTTTAGCAGAATTTTACTCAGATACCTCAGTAAGTTGAAGACATTAAAAGAGCCAGTGGGCCAAGTCTTCCAAATGTATCAGCTGACTAGAAGATAGTTTTATAATTACTCACTTTATAACAAAACTAATTAACTTCATTATATTTCTACATGCCAGACTACAGGTTGGATGTGTGTGAGTATTTCAGTCAAAACAACTTTAATAGTGAGCCAGAAAGACCAGCAGCATCTTTTCTGTTTGTATCAGCCTCCTGGGGCTAAAGAGAAAACAAAATGTTTTGTTTTCTCTTTATCATGAAGTAATTATTTTGTGAGGTTAACAAGTTCTATTGTCTCTTGATGATAAAATAATTAATTTTTGATCTTGGCAAAACCCACGCTGGCTTCAGGTAATCAACATATTCATAGGTTAATCATCTACTGTACATCCAGAGAACATGAGACAATTCCTTCCAAAGTTAACCTGATGCATCTGCAGTAAAAGCTCCTGTGATGTACCTGTAATTTTCTTACAGGAATTAGTATTATACCTGTGGTAGTCAAAAGGTACTTTACAGTGCCAAGACCAAACTTTGATGATACTACCATAAAAAGTCTGGAGTAGCATTATTAGTATACCTTCTTCACACCTGCTGATTATAGATGAGTACTGGGAATCTACATTCCCAGTACTATACTCCACATGCGAACTGATTCAGTCTCCAGGATCCTACACACTTTACTTGCAGAGACAAATGATCTCAAAGATATTTAGTAGAAATTACAGTCAAAAAGCACAAGGCATTACATATCCTAGTTGCCATGTTCCCATTGTACCAATGCAGTTTAAAAGTAAATTTGCACGTCTTTTCTTTGACAAAAATAACTGCATTATATCAGGCAAACATCCCATACAAAGGTTTGAATTGTGTCACAACAAGCTAACAAAAAATAGAGCACAACTAATAACCGTTTCAACAAGCTCTAATGCAAACCATTCAGCTGGTGGCTTAGTCTAAGGTACACACCGGCCATGTTACATTATTATAGGAGGTGAAAAACAGCAGCAACACCCATAGGGTGAGTCACATTCATGTGGAGAAGGTCATCTCAGGTAAAGTGATCACGTGGACTCCCCTGGCAGGTCTGGCACTTCATCCTATTATTGCTGACAAAAGCTGGCCCATATGTTGTGTTCTGCAAGAAAGTCAGCCTGACTCTGACACAGGGCCAGCAATGCTGTGACACAAACAAGGCACGGGACTCCCCTCAATTTACCTGACCTGTTTTTAAGGACAAGTCTGAAAAGATGAGTACCCATGCAGCCAAGTGTTTTTGTAGATGTGTGTATGTGGGTCTTGTTTGTTTTCCTTCAGAGCACAGTGATAGGCTTAGATAGGCTGGCAGACATGCCTTAACAAGATGTGGGGCAGGCCTTGATAACACAGTCAGATGAACTGTCTATTTTCGGTCATGGGACTCCATGGACTTGTTCACCCCAGCCAGTGCAGATGAAAAACAGTTGGCTGCAGATTCAAAATATAGCAGGAATCTTGTTTTGTCGCTACATCCATACAAACACATGCAGCATGAATAAAATTGTGGCTTAAGCACATGTACATGTGTGTTTTGCATTCACTATTGCATTCATTATGTGCATACATTTCTCTGTGTGGTGTGTTTGCATGTGTCAGTGCACAAGTGATTTTTGCATGTGGCATCTAATGTTTACCTCATGTGGCCTGGCCCTGTTGTTTGTCAGGGCATTTGATCTGCATGTGATCCCTGTCAGTACTCTTGGATGGTCTCCATTTAAGGGTTTTATCCCTCCGGCTGACCCAGAAGATCTTTGCCGATTCAGACTGTCTGTTGGGCCATCCCCACAGCCCTGCTGCGGTACTCTTACTCAACACGGCATGTGTTATTCATCACATGTTTTCATGAGCTGTCAAAAGCAGCCATGACAAATGCTGCTTTTCTGTTTATGAAACGATCATGTTGGCCTCACACTTCAAACCACCGTTATCATCCGCAGTTGACTGCCAGTGCTGTGAAAAAAGCTGAGAAAACAACAAGAAAGACATTAGTATAACTAATGGTCAGACTTGTGGATTTATCACAGAACAACATACTTTTTTCCATTATGGTAAGTGACCTCCATGAACTTACAATATAAAGCAATCAACGTTGGTGACTGCACATTATGATTACTGTATATCTCTTACACCCCCTACTGCTCCTAGAGATGACAAACATGCATTGTCCATGTCCATGGCCAGAACAATCACTTCCTCTGTGGTGGAATACTCAAAGGTCAGGCAAGGTCAAGGATCTTCAAGAACTGGAGGACTGTAAAAAAATGCACATGTGAGTGTAAAGGAAAACAAATAACTCATTCACAAGTTATTTATTGAATTATTTGTAGTGAATTTTACCTTAAACCCCTTGAAATGAAACCTCCTACTTGTGTATCCCTATTCTCTGTCTGCATCTGAAATGCTTGCAAGTCTGGTGGGCCTGTTCAGACAAAGCCATCCCTCTGTCACAGAGTTCTGCTGAAGATATTTCGGCCGCTACATGGAGACAGTATTGTCCCTATCTGCGTCACTCCTTCCTCCTCTTCACCCCTCCTTCTTAACACAGGCTGAATCAGCACACTGGGCGCTCCCACCCCGAGCGTCGCTTTGCATTGGTATCACCACAAATTTGCTTGCATCACAGACAGAGAGCTGTCTCCCCCAATGACAGGACTAGAAGGGATAGGGTGGGTGGGAAGTGAATTTGAAACAGCCGAGATGGCAGGAGTGAAAGAATCACCGTCTAGAAAAAAGTTTCGCTCTACTGAGATTTAAGGGGAAACAGGCATAATAAATCAAAAAAGGAGCCCATGGAGCTTATCTCTAATGTTATTTTGGCTCTTGTTCTCATTTTAACTTTTAAAAGGCATCTGTATTCACTTTTTGCTGTGTAAAGACCACTGAGTATTTTTCCTGATGAAATACATGACCAAAAAGTTCATTCTAACCCTGTGTGATGACTAAACATGAAGCAAAGTAAGGAGATCAGTGTAAATTGGCACACATGTGAATATTTCTCAGTGAACTTCCATTTGACCCGTGTGATTAGAAAGTAGCTTGAGCAGTGGAGTTTACATGTGCAGTGAGCGTTGGAGTCGAGCAGTTTATGGCTCTAGGGTCTGCTCTGTTAAAAGGTGCAAATTGGTCAGGATCCAGCAAAGACTGATTGTATTTGGGTAGGAAATTTGGTGCACACTCAGTCAGTATATTTTACTGGGTCAGTGGACCTTGATTTTTATCTTTCCCAAAATCTTTGAAGCATTTGGGGAAAAGATAATCTAATTAGTAGCAGTATATTTTCTGGCCATTTGCTTCAGGATGCCTGTTGACATATGTAGAAAAACCAGATGGCAAAATCTTGAGTAAACTTAAGTGAAGTAAATAAAATGTAATGAAAGCAATTACAATCTAGCTTGTCTACCATATTAAAGGATAATTCCAATAATTTATCACAACTTGGGTTGTGTTTTTGACACATTTGCTGAGTTCTGGAAATTTTCTACATTGCTATGATCAGGTGTTATATGGAAATAAACACAAACGGCCACATGTAGAGTAGTGTAATCAAATTATCTTTGTTTGCAGGTGAAACAGAAATTGAGCACAGATGAAATGTCTGTAATAATCCTTCATTGCACTGAAAAACTGTGCACAGTATGGTAGATCACAAAGTCAGTCTCTAAACTGGGTAATAAGTTTAAGTTTTGCCCTGATTTTTTATAAGAGAAGGGGGACTTTTAAAATAAGGCCCACATTGTGATGCATATTTTTTTTAATTGTGTTTATTTTTATATCATTGTTCATAATTGTCAGCAGTTAGTCAAATTGTAGGAAAAAGTTGAATCTCTGGATTCAGGACTGAGTACTGACAACAGCACAATAGTTTATGTGGGATAGACTCAAAATAAACTACAGTGCCCATGTTTACCATAATGAAGGAACATGACATTCACTGTGACTCAGTGTGTAGTAGTAGCATCAATTCATTGCTGGTTTTGGCCTTTTCATGAGAATTGTTGATAATGAACAAAATATAGAGTTGAATGCAGAATCACCGGACAAATTTGACAGGGGAAAATAAACACTCTTTTTCTTTAAAGGTTGAGGTGCTCTTAAGGAAAGTCCAAAAGGCTAATGTTCATAGGGAGGAGTGTGGTGACCAAAGGACTGTGGTTGTGCTGGCAGGTCCCCGAACTAATGCAGGGTACTGATAAAAACCATTCCGCCCTGCAAGGTTTAAAAAGTTTCCTCCATGCAACATGAATGACATTTCCTCACAAGGGAATAATCAGATCATTGAGCACATTTGTGATTATTATTCAGTTTCTTTAAGCTGCGTTTACCACCATATATTCCAGATTTTTAATGTCAGTCCACGCGTTACGAGAGGAGACGGCTTTGATGATTCATTCCGGTCGAGATTGGCTAGAGATTGTGGAATTAAACAGAACATTTACATATGTTTGATGTTTAAGTGCTTTAAACAGTGCCCAGTGCTAGAATGCACTTTGACTTGGAGAAGTTAGCACAATGTCTATCTTTGATCAAGGTCTTTTTGAATCTTAATGAGGGTACTGTTACTGTACAGCGATACGCCTGGTGGGACTGGGAGCATGGGGTGTCCGAGCCAGGCACTGTTTCAATCACACGGCAAGCTGGAATTGGAGGAGATGTGTTCCTCTGAATCTAGAAAACCATGTGCAATCAAGAGTCAGTAGGTCCCTGCCCACCCCCACCCCCCACCCACACCCACACACACACACACACACACACCCTGACCTACACACACATACATACAATCCAGTTGGCAACCCAATCCACTGTAGTGTTGGCTGTAGTCAGGAAGTGCTAATGAAGTTATTAATGATATTCATGTGTGCAGTGGCGTGCAAGCAGGGACCAGGCCTCTCTTAGCCAGCTGGTAGATCTGTCTCAACTTTGCCTCATGGTGATTAATAAACTGGGGAAGAAAAGAGAGAACTTTGTCAAGTAAAAATGAGCAGAGAGATGCTGCAGACAAACAGATGATACATGAACAGTGTGTGAGTGAAATAAAATGGTCACTTTGACAATAAGGAATATGGTACATGTGATCAAGAGATTAGTGGTAAATCTCCAAGTATTAATGTTCACAGTGTTGGGACAGTCCTTTATTACATTGATAGCTTAGAGCCTTGAGTCACTTCTGCAAAGATGACAGCAATTAAGATGGCGGATGGACTGGGGGACAGTCAGACCTCAGCCCCATGCAGGCTGAATTCATTGGCTCCACTACTGGGGCTGCCTGAAGTAAGGGCCTCCTTCCCACTGCTACCTCAATGCTTGTCCAACAACTCCCTCTGCTGGGTGTACACATGGATCATAGTCAAGTACCAGCTCAGTTTAATCAGATCTCTGAAAGGTTTCATGCATGTAGTGAGGGCAAGTCCACGACCAGCCAGTCCCTCTTTTTTTTTTTAGCATGCTTTCCTGTCTTTTTTCCTGCTTTTGTCTGTCTTTAAATTTTATGAAGGTTAAAAATCACTTAGAGATCATTAAAATATAACCAAACTTCTAATTTCATGCATTTCCTGTGCATGTTTTTATTTCGTAGACAACTGAGGGAGAATATAGACTGATCTCGAAATGACAGGCTCATTGTGTTGATTTTGTGTTGCATACTCTGTCTCCATCTACTGGGAAAACTCAGCTGTCACTTTGTTTTCCAAATTTATCAAACATCAAACGGTGGCTATTTTACCAAAGACCAGAAAAAACTAATTTGGGACATTTCTGATAATCTAAGCAATACTCAGGAAATTTCACTTGGCAGTATGCTTCTTGTCAGAACAGAACAATAATCTGTACATGACTCTGTGAGAGAGAGTCATGTACAGATCAGACAGAATCTTTCAGACATTTCACATATAGATCAAACTGTACTAATCGGATTCTTTGACATATTGCTGTAATGTACCACACACAGATGGGCAGTGATTCCCAAAGACATCATCGTTCGAATGGGTTCCTGATGACAGCGGTCAAGTCTGAATTTCATAAAGGAGAGCCAGGATCCAACCGCCCATTAACCACCAATACATCCCTCAATATATTTAATCACTTGGTTATGAATGATTTATCTATCCGACAGCAAGCGGCGCCAGCACTATGCACGTTCGGGAGTCATTATTCTGTTCAAGCTAAATAAAGATAAAGGAAAGACATATTTATTACCCTTGTGCACCTTTGGTAAAAAAAGAGTCAAAATTGCATTGTCCACATTTGCTATATGCCACTTTCTGTGCGTCTGCATCTCTGCCAGCAAGCATTTGCTACAAATTCCAGTAAGTGGTGTCAGACAGCTTTCCTGGGCTTAACGGGAAATCTGTCTTTGGGGTGCAAGATTATAACCTCTGCAAACCGCTGGTCAATGGAAAAGTCCTAATCCGCTCATAGGCCAACCACTCCCGAGTGTAATATTGGCTCCAGGAGATATGGAGGTGGCTGATTTGACCAAAAACAAATAATTTCTATGAAGAATAAAATAAATACTCGGAGGAACAGCATGAGGGGAACGGAAGAACATTCTGGTCTCTGTTTTCTTATAGTCACTTTTGGTTATGTTACGACTCAATTCGAAGACTAGAAAATTGTGCTTTGAAAATGTGGGCCTAGTTTGTCTGTTCCAATTAGCCTAAAAATCTGTGTACGATCCAAGGAACTGAAGCATTTACATTTGTTCATTAACTAATTAAAAATGACAATGTCAACAAAATAGAATAGAATTTTTTAGTCATGTTAACATCTTCCATATAAATGCCTTTTATACGACCATTACATTGACATTCCAAATTTAAAACAGCCTCTCATCAGAAGCTGATGATGACTTTTACTCTTGCACTTGGCCTAATTGTTATAAGACAGTCTAAACAAAGGAGACGTTCTTTTAATTCTCTGAGGGAATGCATGTAGTAAAAAGTGTGGCACCACAGCAAAATAAAACCAAATGGGAAGCCTTTCATGTCTTTGCAGCTTTAGTTTATAATGGGTTTTACACTAGGACTGAAAATATCATTGTCATGCCGGTGGCGGCTGAGGTAATGGCTCCGGCCTCAGTGTGGAGGACAGCTCCCCTTCTGTGTCCACCAGCCATTGTTGTCATCTTCACCCAAAACCCTGACACCAGACAGAAGGAGGAAAACTGAGGAGAAGATGAAGGAGACACAGGAAGAGAAGAGGAAGGAAGGAAGAACCCCTCAGAGCAGCCACAGTCCAAGTCCAATGAAACCCTGGAGTGCTCTTTGACCTCTGCTGTCAAACAACCCAGAATGCCCTCTGTTTGCAGTTCCAGTGGAGTTGAGTCTGCTGGTAGGGAACCCTGGGTTTGGCAACACTGGTTGTCACTCTTCTGTCTCAGCGGAAATGTCTTCTTCCTGCTTGAGGGCAGACACCCAGACCGACAGACAGACAAACCGCAGGCAACCCAGCGCTGTGGAGTTGAAATAGCAGTCACATCTCACAGGAAGTCGTTGCTCACTGGGATGCTTCACTGCTCAGACACAACAAAGTGGCCTTTTACAGACACAAACACAAAGGCAGAAAAGTGTGGGGTTAACTGGAGGCCAGGAGATGGATGAGAGTTGAAACTGTGTGTGTGTGTTGACTGCGCTTGCAAATCGTGTGGTATTCATGTCTTTAAAACAGCTTGGAAAGGGATGAAGCTGAAGTAAACAGTCTTAATAGAAAAATGGCGTCGGATAATGTATTCATAAGGAATTCATTTCTATTTTGGAAAAAAAGGCTCGTGCAAGTCTCTGTGTGGTCTGGTTGCCCTTTGTAACACACGTTGGTATGCAAACTGATGGTTGGTAAGCTGTCAGTGTCTCTACACCAGTGTCACCTGGATACGTTTGTATCTGATACGTTTATTGTTCTTGACAGTTTAAGTGATTCTGACTCTGACCCTCCTGAACCAGAATAATTCAACGGTCTCTCCAGAATTTCCTCTGCTCTGGCTGCCTCCTTATCCACTGTCCAGCTTCTAAGAACTACGAGAACCTCCCTGACCCAATTTAGATGTCAGATTACTGTTGTGGAGTCAAACAGGCAAACAAGCAGTGTGTGTGGCTGTGTAACGGATCCATCCAAACATTCCTTTGTGTATGTGAGGCCCCTGCAAGGTTCAGTGTGTGGCTGACACAACAAAGAGAACCTGTGTTTGACAAGCAGCCCAATGCCAGGCCCAATCTGAGGCTGCTGGAGAAACCCAGGACACTATGAACCCACCTGAGGATGGACATCCAGCTCATCGACACAACGCAGACATACACACACATAAAGAATTCAGAATGTATTCACGTGTTAGGGAGTGATTACTGGCATTCATTTACTTTCAAATTCTGATCTTGTGACATATTTTGTGTTATATCTTTTATGCTGTTAGTTTGTAACTCTCTCTTCTCAGTGCAGGGATTTTCAGCTGGGATAAATACAGAAATGGGCTGTGGTAAAAAAAAAAAAACTACGGGCTGTGGGTGAAAAGTGACAAAAAGTGATGTGTTTTACAAGTATGCGTTCGATGAGGCATTCTCAAATGATGAAAATATGCTCAGAAAGTAGTGTTTGCTGAAAGAGATAAAATAAGCAGGCTAATGACATCTGAAGTAAAACGAAACTGTCTAAGCAACACTGCAATCTTTATGTGCCCAGTTAAGCTCTGGTATTTAACCACAAAGTGCTGGCACTGTCTGGAAGAAGATAGAAACAGAAGAAGACTTTTAAACAAAGACCGATTTGGAAATTATTCTTTGTTAATAATAATATTAATGATTCTTTATTATTCTGGTGAAGAAAAAATGCCTTTATCGTGATAAAACTGGGTTTGTAGCTTGTTACTTTCTGCATCTGCTACTCGGTGCACAATGCATTTGAAATTTTGAACTATTATGTTTAATAACTTTCAGACAACGTCACATGCTACAACATTAAACATACAAGAACAATTTACAGCAGACTGTTGCAAAACACCACAGCAACTACAGCCACAACTTTTTCCAGAGCTTTCATTTGCAACTCATGATCTTTCTCAGTGGACAGACAGGTGGTCACGTGATCTCAGGGGTTATGATCTCTCTCCATCTGCTGAGGAACACTGTGAGATGTGAGTGAAAGTTATGGAAAAGACTACTATGTGGACTTTAAGTTGAAATTCAAGATTTTTTTTTTTTGCCAAACCTCATTATTGATGCTTTTCTTTTGGCTTTATAGTGTCACTTGGGCATTGAGTTGTTGCTATGTTTGTGACATTTGGTATGACATGGAAATAAAGAAAAACTAACTAATTAGCAATGTAACGTTGATGTTGCTGCCTTCTGGTTCGTCTTGGCCAGAATGCTCTTGATGTAATTATTTCTTATTCAGGCTTTCCAGTCTTATTGAGCAAAAAAAACTGCATTGTGTAATCTGTAAAAGTTACAACAAAATAAGAAAATGTACCGGCTATTTTATGTGCTTTAAACCTGGGGGGGGGGGGGGGGTTTGAAGGATCATTGGTTGAGTTACTTGCTCCCTTATATCAACAACAAATCTAGCTTGAATATCATTTCACATCAGCCTTCCTGAAAAAGGCAGCGCTGCAAGGAAATACTTGTGTGCCATTTCTTTATACCGCAGTCTATCAGGCCGGTATTATTAGGCCTCACTATATAGCTGCCAAGCCATCAGTGTGCAGGAGTGAATGCCACAGATGGCCTTTACATATTACATATCCAGTGTTTGATGTCAGGATGGTATATGAAAAGGCACTCTGACAGTGCCAAAAAAGGAAAACCGCATTCTTATATCCAAACATATCAGACCATTGGTATAGAAACCTCAATCTGCCAAATGCAATGCTGAAGATAAACAACATGGATGGATTGCGGGGAATGGCATATGCAGAGACGGAGTGGACTGAGAAGTCACTTTTTAAAAAAACTTTTTAGACATTCAGCTAATGCACTCATCCCGAGTGATTTATGCTGGGCTCATCAGCAGAACAATGAAATTCTGAGAAAATTAAAAGCAAGCAATAGTGAGGCCTACTCTTTTAGAAGTTGATTTGATATCATTTCATTATGTGTGTAAAATATGATGTGATTTAAGACAGTAAGAGAGATTGCTCTCTTGAAAATGCCTTTTGTTAATGTTGTAAAGACAGTCTGGAGTTCATTGTTTATCTATTTTTTTCATTAACCTCTTTATAACTGGGCAGAGAGTGAAAGCAAGGACAATAAGCTTCCCCTGCTTCCCCGGCTTTGTGAACTTGGTGTGCCAGCTTCTTCCTGACAGCAGGTTTGTCTTCGTGACTGCCATTGTTAAGGAAATGAAATAGCGCATGACTAATATCTCAGTGACCCTGATTGGAATGCCAAAACATTATCAATTGCCGGAGGAGAAAACTGGGGGCAAAATGTATCAGGTGCATTTCTGAAATTCTAGATGATTTCTCAATGAACTTGGCCCGAGTGCGACCTGAGGCCAAGCCTTCCCGGGTTGTGTGCGTCTTCACAAAAGCGAGCCTCAGAGTGTGCCTGAATGGCAGGGGGACGGAAATACGGGCTGTTTGAGCTAGGTGCAGAGCAAACACAGACAGTGCATGGATCATTGTGTGAGACAGAGAAGAGAACGAATGACCCACTCACACTGCAAACACTCCCAGCTGTTCAGAGGAAGGTTAGCATGCATGTCTGTGTGCTTGTGTGCATGTGCCCGTGCACTTGTGCCCGTGATAGCTGCGGTCAGATACCAATATGGGCCACACCTTAAGTCAATGCTCTCTGTTTAGCTTTCACAAGTATGTAAACTCCAACGCCAAAGCATGCATTTGATGTACCTGCAAAGTTTACCCAAAAGGGGAGGAAAGTTAATATCTAATTCAGTTTTGCAATGTTATCTCATCCATATTCCTGCCTATTGAAGTAAAACATGCTCAGAACATTCACTAATAGCTCTCAGCCAATGAGACCAATATGCTCGGGAATCAGTGATGCAAGATGGTTATTTAAAGTACTATGGCCATGTTGGAGTGCTAAGAGCACTCTAAATGTCATAAAGCGAACCTCAGACGTACTGTTTTATGTCATTTTTTCTTTATTAATGCCTTTTTTCATATTCAAGCTGCCTTTTTGAAAATAAAACAGCAATTATACAGTTGAATTGTTGCTTCTGGACAAAGGGAACATGTCATGATATTAATATTTCAGACGAAATCCCATCCAAAGTGCCAAATTGATGTGGACTCTGTCTGTTCTCAGACCTTTTCTCATATCCTCAGGCTTATTAGAGGGCAACAGAGAGTATTACTTGTACTCGCTCCACTGCACACAAGGTTTGGGGCCTTTGCTACAGACACAAGCCATAAGTCTGTAGATTTTATTGTGAATGTAAATGCTTGGGTTTCATTCTCTGACCAAGGAGACTGACTGTGGTTTATGTATTTTTTTTTGTAACACCAATCTTTTTTGTTGTTGTTTTTCTGTTTTTTTAGTGATGAAAATCATTTTTTCCTACATCCAGTGATCACTTTCCTCAGCTTTGTTTCTTCTATTAAGTTAAACTGGACTGTGTCCATGACAATTTAAAAACAGCATCTCCATACCAACCCACTCCACCGTCTACCGCATGTCCCTAAAACACTACACATATGCCCCATCATTACAACTGACAGGCCCATCTGCAAACTGTGTCACAGCGGCCTCCTGTCCATCTGATTTCAATTCAATCATTTGCATACAAATCGTTTATGCAGAGCAGTCAGGTTAGTCCAATCTTCATGGGGAATAAAATGGGTGCACTGATGTTACACAACTTTCTCATTGGAATTCAGAGGAAGTGCAGTATATAGTTATATACATTATGGTGAGTTGAACTGTTCTGCACATCAAAGCCTGCATGTGGGTACTTTTGATGACACTGCTCTCTCTAACATAATATAACTTCAGTCCCCACACCACATAAACTCACTATCCTGGTTCAGCAATCCGTTGTCTCTGACATTTGTGAAGAAAAAGCTGAAGAGACTCATCTAAACTTTTTTTCTAATCATAAATTCAAAAGTGCATTGCAGATAATTGGTGAGTTGGCATGAATTGAAATGCACAGACATATTTTTCAGACTGTACTTTATTGTGCTTCCGGCTCATTAGCAAATATTAGCCTGTAAATCATAAGTGTTTGAGTTGTGACATAAAGCCAGAAAAACAAACCATCAATTATGTTGTCTTGTGTGGCAAATTTTGCTGACGGTGGCACTATGATCTCCTCTAGCAGAATTTATTCCTGCTGAACTTGTTGTGTTTCTTCTTTTTGTGTGTCTCGTTTGAAATGTCTCTTTTCTACCTCATGCTGCTCAATGTGCCTTAAATTGCCCCCCGGGGACAAATAAAGTTTTCTGAATCTGAATCTGAACTCTCACATACAGTAATTATTAAGTGTATATTGTATTACTTTTGTGAAAACATACATACCCAGCTACAGTCACAGACATATATACTCATGAGCCAGGTCTAGACACATGGCACAGTAGCAACAAATCCTAATCTCAGACATTCTCAGGCCTCTCCAAGTTGAAACTGGACTCTTTTCTTTCCTCTAAGCCATTTCATTCATTTTACTGAGTGTGCTCTTGAACAGGGACTACAGCTTTGGCGTGGTGTCCCAGACTGTCAGATTTGGGTAAACTGATCCTGCCTCTCTGTTCTGTCTCGAAGCCCTGGCCTGATCAGGAAAACACCCATGACAGTTTGGCGAGTGGTCTTGCTAAGAAGTGAACCCTATTTAAAATAGCAACATTGCAAATTAGTGTTTGAAGGTTTTAACATGAGCAAAGACACTGCTCTCCCTTTAAGCTGCAATTCAAACTTCATACAAGCTCCCAAAGTGGTGTGGGACAGTAACAAGAGGGACCCATGCTCAGAAAACCTGCTTTCTATCGAGAGGGCATGGCGCAGCATTTCAGCCTGGGCTAATCGGCCAGTAAGAAGCAGGCTGGGATACATGCGGACCTAGCCTGGCAAAGCTGCTTATATGTGTGTGCACACACACGCACACAAATGAGGCACTAAGGACCTGACATATCAGCGAGCATGGTGAGGAATTAATCAGACCACACCCTTTCCCTTTTCCAACCGTTTCCTTGTCCACAGCTGTGACTAAACAGGAGAGAGGAAAAGGTCAAACTCATTGGTCAGGATGGGAGGATTGGTAGGCTTGATTTAACCTTTGACCTCACATTTAGATGTACAAGGAGACATCTGACATCCAGGTCTGAAAGGCCACTTTCTCTCAGCGTAGCTTGGTGAATCCTCTTCCTCTGTGGCTGCTCCCTTTCACTGTGTCATGTTCTCAAACTAAATCTGAGCTCAGTTACTTGAGGGAAGAGTTAAGATCAAGGAGAACAAAGAGTTAGAGGAAGATGGCTGATGGAGATGGAGAAGGGGACTCTGCGAGTCCATTTCCCCCTTCTTGCCTGGGGCCCAGTGTAGATGTGGTGGACCCAGCCCCAGACGCCACTCCATGGTTTGGCACACTCTGCATTTCAGCCCTCTCACTGTTTCCAGCTGAAACAGCTCCCATGCAAACACATGGGCAACCGGTGGGTTTTCTTATTTAGCTGTTGGTCAAGAGTACTTAATAATATTCAAAAAGACAGTGCGACATATCATCCCATGCTAGCCAAAATATGATCCCCTTCTTTTTTTTTTCCTGTCTCCCCAACATTTTCCCCGCTACAGTTTGGGAAGCGTGCATGCTGATGAAAAGGAACAGATATACAATGGTGCAATCTTGAAAAGGTTTGGCTGACAATTATTAAAGTAATAGAGAAGACTAAGAAGAGGGCAAGTAAAGAGCAAGGAGGAAGACTGGAAGGGGAAATATTTCAAATACAATGGCCTGTAATGCAGCATAAAGCACAGGCAGTGATGTGGCATATGACTTACTCAGATTGATATGTCCTTGCTGACCCAAATGCTCTCATCCCTGCCTCAGCTTTTTGAAGTTAAATAAACAGTGTGTCACAAGATCCTCCACATACCACCCAAGTGCAGTGTGTGTGTGAGAGTCTTAGTGTGTGTCCACAGTGCATGTGTCTACGGTTTGATTTGTGAGTCTGTATGCATGCTTACTGTATGTGTGGACAGTGAGAGACAGATAATGTGTGTTAGCGTGCACAGGAATGTGTGCGTCGACAACAAACGAGCGCGGATGTGTGTAACATGTCTGTAATGACAATGGCGGGTGACAAATAACGCTGACGCACACTGTCCCTGGTCTTGATCCTGCTTTAATAAAAAGCGTTGGTCCTTTGAACATTTTAATTAAACTAAACAGGACCATCCCCACCCAGGCCTCGACGATGAGCTATGTACATTTGAAGACAAACAAGACCATCTTTTACGGGGTAGACATCAAATACATGTCTTTTTTATGTCATCCTAGGCCCGCATGTTGACTTTCATTATTTCTGAAATCCATCTGGAATTTTGATGGGCATGTTTTGAAGGAAAAGGCCTTGAAACCACATTGCAGGGATGTCTTGAAACAAAGGTCTCTGTGGTTTTGTCTGTTTCTCGTGGTCAACAACAGCCTGGCAGTCTCTGTGCTCAGATAGCTCATGTCTGTAATTTTAGTTTATGCCATCATTATTACAGCACGTTAACCATTTTTCATGCAGTTTCTTGGAAATACACTGAATTCATAGTTTACGTGTTCTTTTAAGAAACTGTACAAAGTTTAAAAAATTTATGGAGAAGAGAAAGGGGTTCCTTTGCTGTTTGCTGTTTTTTCTGATGACACGTAAGCTCAAAAAAGGTCATCAAAAAAGGGGTAAGGTCAAAATCTTGAGTCACCTTGTCAAAACGACGTCAAAATACATCCCCTTTATTACATTCTTCACACAATATTAGACCTCCTCCTCACTAACTCTAAAACTTTAGTGGAATTTTCTATATTAAAAAAAAGAAAAAAGTGATAAGTAGATGGTTATTAGTAAACTGATACTTATGGTGAAAGGCCCAAATGCTATTTATGAACTGAAATCTAAAAATAAAAGTAACCCTACCCCAAAACATGTAAGTTGTGTTGATTTAAAAAAAAAAAAAAAAAAAAAGAGTGGCAAGGTAAAAATCTAAGACCAAAGTGCCAGTGTCAAAAGAGCTTCACTTTTATTACATTGTTCACACAACATTAGACTCTCTCTCCTTTAGCTTTAGAAATTTAGGGGGATTCAGAATTCAAAGAAAACTAGTTGCTAAGTAAGTGGCACTTTACTGTAGCTGTCGGTCACTGAACTGAGCTTTGAGGAAAAGGCCCACTACTACACTTAATTGTGAAGCCCTTGCACAAAAACAGTTAGGCAAAAGCTTATTACAAAATATCAAGTGAAGTGAATTAAATTCCATTGTATTGTATTGTCTACTATTAACTGAAGCTTCCTGTTAGTTTAATTTCACAGTGACACACCTCTGTACATTTTTACATTTTCATATTCAGATTTTAATTTTTAACAGATTAGCAGCTTATTGATTTCAGTCTTGGTTTTTGAAGGAACTCTCCTCTAAGAATCCCACTATAGTGAAGAGGTTGACCTTATTATGTTTATCAGTTGAGCATTGTCTAGTTGCCACCAGAGGGAGTCTTCTGAGTCATATAATAACTCCCAAAGGACTTGACTCTGTATTCTGAACATCTGCTCAAAATTCACATCACTCGAACTCAAGCCCTAGTAATGGGAATACTGATGTTTTGTTTATGTTGTTTTGTTCATGCATTGCACTGTTAATCAAAGTGACTGACAGTACCTCCCTGACACAGTTATCATGACGCCAGATAATTATTATTAGTCATTATTAGTCATGCTACAGTAATTTTTATTCACACAGCTGGAAAGCCATTCCTCGTCTGTTTGACTTTATGGGGCTCACTGTTGTGGTGGAGCCCATCCGGGGAGCCCACACTGGTGGGGCAATACCCAATGTTGCAAGCGACAGGCACCAGCCGAGCCTGGGATACAGGCCTATAAAAGGCCATTTCACTTCGTTCCTTTTAGTTTTCTGTATAACAACTACACGTGTTGAGCACAGTCTGGAAGCCCGTCCCATTCCCTGCATATCCATGCTGGAGGAGGAGGAGGAGGCGTGTAGCCCTTTTGTTACCTGTATTAGAGTACCTGGCTGTTGTAAGTTAGTAACATGGACTGAGTTTAAGACATCTACAAGGAACAGAGCGAGCGAGCGAAGAGCAAAGCTTTTAAACAAAGCGAAGTGCACAGGGCTGGCAGGGCACTGCAGTAAGTGCTACTAGTTTTTTTTTTCTACCTGCAAGGCGCAGAAAATGGGAATTGTTAATTAGGCTCTACCGTAAGGACGAATAGGAGGCACTTCCTCCAAGAACTCATTCACCTTTCAAGTCCGACCCTCTCTCAAGTTTCGTTTTGGAGTTTTTATCCACCTTTCAGGTCGTCATCAGCATCTCACCTGTACTGCTGGACCATGAATTTCACACGGTCGAAGGTTTCAAAGGCGCTTCAGCTTGATGTCGCGGAAAACAGGCGGTATACG
Source organism: Toxotes lorentzi (assembly GCA_037833715.1). Lineage (NCBI taxonomy): Eukaryota > Metazoa > Chordata > Actinopteri > Toxotidae > Toxotes > Toxotes lorentzi. The sequence goes on from JBBMJY010000021.1 coordinate 19,825,284, forward strand.
TGCATCTGGAAGGGTTAGGAAACCTGCCAATGTGAACGGAAAGTGTGACCACTTCATGTTACAGTGCATGGCCTCTGGACAAAGTGGTAACGATCATGCACAAACCCCTCCGAAAGCGGAGTCTCTACGTGTTCCTGTGTTTTGGCATCATATATCTCAGACTTGGGTGAGTTTTTTATTACCTGTGATTCATGCGTAGACAATGCTGCTCACATGCGCAAACCTATCGAAGTATCGAATCCATTGCGACACTCAGACAAATAAACTCTTTACAGGAAAGCATCGGGTGCCCTCTGACCTCAGATTTAAGAACGCTGTGAAACCACAGTTTTCAGCGGGTGTGTTAAAAAAACGATTTAAATAATTATATGCATACGCCTGCACCTGGGGAATGTGTTGTGCGTAAAAGTTGCGGATAAGGTCTCACGCCAACAGACAATATGATCGATTTTCATTCGCTGTCAGAGGGCTATTAAGTTCACCTCAGAAGACTCCTGCTCCTTTGTCGCACAAGATAATTTGAGCCGCTGTCTCTGCTCCAGATCCAGCTCACCCCTGCATACCTTCATTAATAGCGGCAGACTGAGTTGTATTTCCACATTCCATTGCCCAGACGGAGTTTTTTACCTGTTTTGCAATACCTCACCTTGATGCATAAACACAGAAGGACTTCTCTGCAGTCCCTATAGCAGTACCCCTCAAGCGTGTTCTTCTAACAACCCCATATACACACATATTAGAATCAAGACCAGTTCTCTCTCATGAAAATCATGTAGGAAGTTTTTGTTGTTTCGTGTTTTTGTCTACGCTGTGCGTGCTTGTGTCGGTTAATGTTGCATACATTCTTTAGTTATTAAATGCTTATGCTGAATAGTAAAATGAAAACATTTCTACTTTTGATGGTGACACCCTTAAACATAAACTGTAACTTTAATGTTAAGTATACTTAACATATTATAAGTTATAATAAGCCCCAGGGGCCTAGTTATACAGGTAGGTATGAAGCAATGCAGATCTGGCAAAATGATGCAGTGGAGAGTAAACCCATCAAATCATTAGAAATAACTGGAACTTTTCTGACTCTGTTATTCATCAGTAGTTGTTTACTTGGCAACGTTTATGCGCCACTACATTTTCTCTTTTGACTAACTGTAATCAGTTGCGCATGAAACAATCAGAAGTTATTAACTGAAATATAAACTGACACAGGTGATACACCCAATTTCCTTAGTAAAATAACATGATTACGTCCATACAACAACAAGGCTGTTGTACTGGTTCCATTGCATTTTCTGCGATTCCTGCAGACACAGTGAATCAAACAAAAAAAGTGTCAGCCCTCCCTGTGAGAACCTCGTGTGGAGTGAAGCGTGTAACTGACTTCAGGTTCCACAGATGATCATATCACATGACAGTAGATCCAATATGGGGGGGAAGTCACCTATCTCCGTGTTTACTAAGCCCGAGCAGTTAGCTCATTCCTTCCATCCTTTCTAGCTCTGGCTAAATCTTTCATGGTACCCTCTTCATTTCCAATGACTGGAGCCTGCAGGTGTTGAGTGAGAGTCACGATGCTGAGGCGATAAAAGCCCTCCACTCACTAAGCTCTGCGACAAAATCTCCCCAAGTATTTTATTTCTCTGCACAGATCTCAGGCAACAAGAGTGCTATTTTTATACCTTCGCCTATACATGGGTTTTTAGCGGTCTAGAAATCTGAGGAAATTATCTTACAATTGTACAGCAGGGTCACAAAATGAATATTTTGACGGCCATCAAATACCATTAGAGCGCAGCAGACAGGCAGACAGCAGACATATTGTAGACGCCTATAGGAATATTAGAGTCTTACCACGGGAAATAAAAAGGTCACCGAGACGCATATTTGAGTACCACAAACATGCTTTACGTCTTTAAGAAAATATTAAAGGAACACTTGCTACCAGAGGATATAATACTGGAGAGATCCCAAGAATATTGCAACAATATTATAAGAATGTCATAGGAGACAATGAAAATTATTTTTTATAATAACGCTCGATGCTCACTCTCACATAGACACCCCTATAGAAATATTGCGAGAATAAGTTATGTCATATTATAAAGACTTTAGTGTGTTAATATGAGACCAAGCTGTTGATTCAGAATGACACATCCTGCCAAAGAAATGTGCTGTTCTTTTGCACATGGAGCTGTGATGATGATGTGAGGCTCAAACAGCCAGCGTCTATGTTTGTTTATTTTTGGCTGGATGGTGGGGTGGGTGGTGGTGGAGGAGTGTGTCTGTATGTGTGTGTGCATGTGAGTGTGTGTTTGGGGGGGTGATGATGAATGAAACCTCCTGCACGTCCAACGGGGATCGGATCAGTGTCACCCTATTGTCCCGTTGTGGCAAAGTGGGCGGATAGCAGTGTCTTTCCCTGCCCAATGGCAGGCACGACTCTCATGAGAGTGGAGAGAGGCACTTTTCTGCCATGCAAAATCCCTAAAACCATCATCATTCCGGCTCGGGAACCCACAGTACTGTGTAACAGCCTCCGCCGCTTAGAGATGACAGAGGCAATCTCAGCGCACACACGGCCCTGGGAGCTTGGAGCTGCGTAGAGCCACCGCACCAAAAACACGGAGACGCACAGCACCTCGTTTTGATTTTGTGCGAAAAGGACTTTAAGCCGTGAAATAAGGGAGTTTTTCATCCTGTCCGCGCCTTCTCAATCAGTCCGAACGTGGCCATTTGCTCAATGTCATCATGATCATCTTCTCGTCGCGCAGTGTACTGCTGTCAGTCTACTATCCACAGATCTTCCTGATCCTGACGAGTGGCAGCTACCTGTAAGTTTGAGCCAATTAACGGGTCCTTAATTAACTTTAAAGTGTGGCGCGCTCATCCTCAGCGGCACAAAGACGCACGGGTTTGGTTTTGCTCCCGTGCAGCCTTCTTGCCGGACAACGGGCTACATTTCCTTTTCCCTAGTCATTAAACGCCGGTTCTGAGGTTCTGAGAAGAATTTCTTTAGTTTTCCGCGTCCTCAGACTGGAGATTCAGGTTAAGTTGTTTATATTGTGTTACCAAACTAACGGCACAGGGAACAGGCGGAAGAGAAGTGCAACTTAGTCAGTAAATTTAATTTAATTCTAGCATATGTTTCACACACTTTCTAATGTTATACAAGCGTGAAATCTCATAGAAAATACTCATCAGTGGAAACGTCGCCGGGAAAACTATCCACGTGGGTATAAAGTAATTAGGTGAAAACCTGAACGAGCTAATGTGCCGTCTGCAGGCGGATGGGCATTTCTTGTGAGTAAGCAGTGGTGGTTTGTATTTAGCTGTCGCATTGCAAACATTCTGCAAGATCAGAAAAATAAAACGCCTTGGTAACTGCTACATGGATTCATTTTGGCCACAGAGTGGCAGAGATGTTCAAGACAATTGCATGCCTAGATTCTGTCTTTTTCCCTGAGAGGAGAATTTCACATAACATGGACAGTTTTTACGCATGCGAGCACAGTTAACCTGTCAGAGCGTGTGAAAGATTACCTCCGTGCATTACCTCACCTCTGGTTGATTCTCAGTATTTCGACGTTATCGACTGAACCCACATCTTAAAATATCTCCCTGCAACATGCACGTGATTGACACTATAATGCGCTGCGGCTTTGAATTAATCGGGAATTACTCTTGCAGGAGAACACTGGCTTTCTTAAAGCTTCCAAAATAATTACTCACCCATGCTCCCTCGCTCCTTCCTTTGCTGCCCGGAGACCCCAAACTTGATGCTGAAATAGATGTGGTTTTTGGTTTTCAGTTAAAAGTGGGCTACACTACTAAGTATAGTGATGGCTTGCACTTTAAAGCTACATACCATTGTTTGTTTTGATTATTTAAGCATGTTTGTCTGTTGAATATTAACCACAAAACACGTTCTGAAGAGAACATTTAATATGGATTCAAAATAACGCGCAGCGTCTTCCTCAAAACTACAAAACTAGTGTTTTGACATGTTAAACTAAATTTTGTAGAGCAGTGGGTGACAAATGAGCCGTCAGTAAAAGGATCTGTCCATGTAGAGCTTTTGGGCCATTGCACACCTCACACTCCAGTATCAAGGAATTTCACACTTAATGTTCCAATGGCAATAATCTGACCATTTTCACTCTGTTTTGTTAATATCACACTGGCCTAATCAGCGTGCAACTGAGGATAGAGTAGTTTAAAACAGATGTAAAAAAAAAGGATATTGTTATGAATTAAACAGCCACAGTGCACTGCTCAGCTCAGACTCTTGTGTTTGTAAATTAGCAGCAAAAGAGGAAAATCATATTCAGCACTAAAATAACAGTTAATTTCCTGCTCTTGGAAAAAGAAGAGCATGTATTCACTTGACTTAGTTAAGCTGTGTCTCAGGCATTTTTGTGAGTGCATTCCTCGGTAGAAGATGCATGCCTGGGAGCTTAATAGTGTGTCAGTTAGGTTCAGAGTGTTCCATGTGATGGAGTAGGTGGCTGTGACCACACTGTATGCCATGATGTAGACTATAGTTTCTCTTAAGGCCACATCACCCTGCCATTAAAAATCTGTAAGCTCCTTCACTGCTGACACTCGTTCACAGATAGAAGTTTTTCCAAAGAGGTTAATGTATTGTCAAGTCATTGCCGAGGCTCGTGCTTTATCTGAGATGTTGGAGTTTTTTTTTTAAGTAACAAATTGTTGAAAATAACCTCATACTATTAAGAATAAAAATGTGTGTCACCTCCAAGTGTAGAGGTGAAGCTGAATGTGTTAAAGCCTGTGTTTACTGATGATTGATCGATCTAAAAATGAAATGAAATTTGGATGCATTTACAGCAAAATACATGAGAACACGTAACACCTCTAAATCTGAGAGGTTTACTTGCAGTTTTAGGCATGTCCTTAATGTCCAGTATGTGTACCAGGCTCAAACGTCGCAAAACATCGTGCCACCTGTTGCTTAGCAATTTCCACAAAAACTCGGCTCATCTCACTTCTGTACCAGTAACCAGTGACACACTTCACACTTTGCAGCACTCTTTGTTTGAAACGTTAAATCACAGCTCATGTTTTGGATGAACTTGGTGTTTATAAACTGCTACTGCAGCATCCAAGCAGCCAGTTTTGTGACATTTGTAAGTGTAGTTTGAATTTCTGTTGATGGTCTATCTGATGGGAGATCTGTGTGACCGTGGGCGAGCTGTCCCCAAGCTGCTGGCGTACACAGAGTATACGCTAAGCAAACAGAATCGCATTTGTGCACTTTGATGATGCAGGGATTTAAAAGCTTAGCTCTGGAATTCTCTGTTTGGTGTTGTCTGATGGTTTTGGTTGCCTATGGTAGACTTCAATTCTGTGAATTAGCAGGTGAATGACATGAGAAAGAGCCAAAAGGGGAGGTTATTAAGAGGTCTGTTTGTCAGATTTGAAAATATCAGTGCGCCATTGTGTTAGTTTTTAAGCAGGGCACTGAAATATCTGTGATATAAATGACTCAAATGCATTTTATTGCCTTTGGATTTATATAGACAAACCAGTTCTATTCGCCCTTAACACTCATTATGCAAGAAGGTGAATTTCTCCAGTTGTGCATTACTTCTAAATAAGCATGACCTTTTGGTTTGTACAGACTGGATGTCGTCGTTGCCACGAACAACCACATATACAGCAGAGGGTCACAGAGGGTCAGAGGAGTTCAAACCTGTTTAACAGCAGAGAGAGCAAAGAGGGTTTGAAAGCAGCCGCAGGCTTGAGTGTCTACTGTGGATACTGAATCCACCTGATGAATTTCTTGTTTTCTTCAATAAGTTTTCATTTGTTACAGCCTTCAGTTAACAGTGTAGTGGTCCAAAATGAATTATACTCTTTGTACCATTAACATTTTGCATATGGGTCTCTGTTTCCAGGATAGTGGATAGTGGATAGCTTTTAGAGCAGGGTTTGCAAAATCAACAGTGTGCACAACTGCACTTTTCCTTTTATATATTGTAGTATATTCCCCTGACTGCAGTGAAAAGACCAAGAGAATTTGTGGAGTCCAGTTTGGTAACAACGCGTCTCGCTGCAGTCAGGATTTATTTGAATTTATGTGTTTGAAATTGAGATTTATGTTTTTCTGTCCGTGTGGAGAAAGTTAAGCAACCAGCGGAAAGGGAACGTGGTTGTCCGAGAAAGATTTTCTAATCAGCGATCACATCTTTGTTCTTAGTCGGGGGCCTCCTACCAACATCACTGTGAACTAGAACCCACAGAAATCAGGGTCTCTGTTTCTCTTTCTCAGTGTCTCTCCCCTCACCCATTCTTCCTCTTCACCCCTCTTATGCTGCCGTCGCTTTTCGCTGACACACAACTTGCCTGCGTTAGTTTGCCCCGTTTGTGGTGAAGCCTTTGGAGGTCGACGTCATACTTCAAAGCCGGCGTATGCTTCTATGCTCATTTATGGCTCCCTGACATGTTTGAAAAGTATGTATCTACATGGTTTCAAGGGTTATAAACAGAGCTGTGGAGAAAGTCAGCGCTTTGTTTAGCTGTAATCTGTTTTGGCTTTCTCAGCGGTTACAAAACCATCTTTAACATATGTTTTGATATTATCACATCGAGCAATCAGACGTGATGAAGTCTCCCTGACGAGAACTGCGAAGGAGCTGCGTCATTAACTATACAGCACATTAATACTCTATGAATTAAGGCGACCAGTGTTGAAAACCTTACATATTTTCCATGCAAACCAGTCTTAGAATGTGGCTAAAGTAAAAGCAGTCTCTCATGAAATTTATAGGCAGCACTTTACACCCTGAATAAGTTTCAAACACATAATTACACAAATCATAAGGAATAATATTTTGTGTGACATTTGGTTAAAAAGTGAACCCTGGATCTACATCACAACACACTGAGCAAGTGTACATACCGTATTTGCGTAAGAGTCAAGTCTGGCGACTATTCATGCCACTATGTTACCTAACAATTAACACAAAAACCCCAACTCACTGCTCAAACTCCCACCATCCAAACCAATGTGGAATGGCGTTGTCAGTAGGCAAATAAGCATCTTGTTTTCTCTCTCTGGGCTGTTTTAGCAAGTTTCCCTGTGTGCTTTTTTATGCTTTATGTTGGATTAAGTTTTCAGGTTTTTCATTTACCTCTAATCCATTAAATAGCAATACTTTCATGCAGTACAGCTTTCACTTCAGTACGGAACGTGCATCAATCACTGGTTGAATTGAATCCTGTTCTGGAGAGTCTCACGTAAGTGAGTCAGTCTGACCATCCTCTGGAAGTTCTAACTGAGTCTGTGTTTGTGTGTGTCTGTGTGTGCACCCATGCATGCATGTATGTGTGTTGTAATGTGCGCCTGTGTTTGTGTCTTTATTGATGGTTGTGTATGTATGCTCATGTGCATGTGTGGTGGTTTTTTTCTTACTTTTTGCAGGGCCCTGTCCTCTGTGGTGGCTCTGGGTGCCAACATCATCTGCAACAAGATTCCCGGGCTGGCACCTCGCCAGCGGGCCATCTGCCAGAGCCGCCCGGACGCCATCATTGTTGTGGGTGAAGGCGCCCAGATGGGCATCAATGAGTGTCAATACCAGTTCCGATATGGACGATGGAACTGTTCGGCGCTGGGAGAAAGGACAGTCTTCGGTCAGGAGCTGCGAGTAGGTCAGTCTGGGTTCTATCACAAAAGGTCACATTGTGTGCTTGTATGCTTATTTGTGTATGTGTGTGCGCTTGTATGGCTGTCCTTGTGAGAACCTTTTTGAGGTTTAGCTGTTGGGATGAGGATATTTTTTGCAAAGTGATGTAATTTCTGCCACTACTCACTTCTTTAATGAGCAAATTTCATTTAGTGTCAAACTGTTTTTAGGTAGAACTAGGAATGAATTTAGGTTTATGCACATTCTAAGGTTCGTTTTGAGTTAACGCTTTGATTTGGGGTTAACTTCTCCTACTTTGCACGACTCTCTGCTGGATGGATCATGACACACGTATGTTATGTAGTAGAGCTTTGTGTAAACTCTTGGACATAGCCAGATTAACCTATTCCCCTATTTCCATGTGTCAGTTTGTTTGTGATAATTTAATTAAACATGGCTTTGTTTAGAAAAATACAGTGTGAGCAAAAAATAATCTGAAATTGTTAAATCTTCATTAAATATGATCTTAAAACCAGACTTTGAACTCTGAAGCTGCTTAGAGAGTAATTTAAGAGCAATATCACAATTCATGAGGGTAAAGGTAGGAACGTTGTGTAAGTGATATGATCAGTAGCTAATATTGTCAGTGACAGGTCTTCACAACGATTGAACACTGAAAACACATTACAAAAAAGTTATAACAACTTGGACGTACTGTGTCCGCGGGATGCAAAGCTAAGGGTGGAAAACACTTTTCACTGATTGTCATTTGGTAATGATGATGAAGTTGACAATGATAATACCAGTGACTTTCCAATTGAAAAGGAAAAAAAGAGGTTACATAATGTATGTTTCGAGCCATCCTATTGTCTCAGTTTGCAGGAACAGTACAAGAAGAGTATCAAAAATGTGGTACCAGCCCCCGACCCTCTGAACCCCATGAAATATGGCTGCTCACGAGCCAAACCCAAACTGCACACATCACACAGTCGAAACTCAAACCAGCAACACACAGGCTCTTTGACTCTCTATTGTATAACCATTTGCGTTGGCATTGCTCAAGAGGACTTCATATACTGCTGATTCCAGCCCATCTTAGTTGTCCTCATTTCAATTGACAATGTTGTATTTCTCCAGTGTGCTCTGGTTTCTGTTGATGAAGGTTCTGCAGTGAGCCTGTTGGTTAGCAGCATGCCGACCATTGCTGGCTATGCCAGAGTTATGGAAAAGCTACCGAAAGGCACTGGAGCCCTAATGGGGAAAACGTATGGTTGAAAAATGATATCGCAAATGAGGAGACAACTAATGGTGTTATTGCAGAGAGCGTTTGTCGAACTAAAATAGATGGACACATCTGTTGTTAATCGGGCTAAATTGGTTGTGTCCTCGCCTGGCTGGTTCATGAGAGTGTGCACATACATGCAGAGAAGGACCTAAAGCAGACAAACATTTACATTTACGATGCTTGTGTTTGAGAAACTTGGCGTTCCGCAAACCTCTTTTGCATTGCTTTTGTTTTATAGGGACTTTTATATATTTCCTTTCATTTAGAAGATACTTTGTTGCCATTACGTTGTGGTTGGGCTGTGCATTTAATCCAGTGGCTCTGTTAACAATCACTCCTCTTAAGGAGTAGCTGAATTAGCTCCAGCTCCCTCTCCAAAAGCATTTTTTCTTTGTTGTGAATGTGGCGCTTTCTTTTGTAATGGAGCTCATGTTGTTTTCCTCAACACTCAACATCCTTTTCTCCTCCTTTTTGTCTGTTCTTTTATGCCCGTTTAAAGGGCGTAGAGATTTAGGAATGATATTAACCTCCGGTTCATTGGAAGCATCTGTGTCTGTGTCTACTCTGCGTCGTTCGTATTTTTATTTTTTTTATACTATTATACTCTTACTTTGAAGCATAAAAATCTACACTTAGTAATTCTAATTCACACAGCCATTGTTCTCTGATGTGGCTTTGTAAGCACTGTCACTCATCTTTGTGTATTTGATGTGCATAACAAGTCACATGTTCTGTATGAGCTCATTCAGGTTGAGGCCATTCAACCCTGTGGGGGCTCTTCCACTGTTTGGTGAGTGATGAGACATCTACATCCCATTCAGTAATGGCGTCATGTGAATTTCATGATTGGCCTTGCTATTCTTGTTTGGTTTCCATAGTAGATCTGCGCAAATAAATGCGTCATGTGCCCGCGCTGAGCACATCACTGTTGGTGTCCAGTTCTGGTCAGAGAGCGATGACTACTGGTCCCGCCATGATTGTCCAATAATGATGGGACTTGGTGGCCTTCTCAATAAAATATCCAATGACGTCTTCTTTCAGACCAACATGGAACTTGATTTCACTCAGGGTTCCCATGGCAGATTTCCAAAGACTTTTTTTAATCTTCTATTTTCTTTTTTTTCTACATGATTATCACCACAGATCTGCCTCTTTTTAAATCAAACACACAGGTAATATAATGTAAAAATAAAGCTGCACAGACTCAAGTGAAATGTTTTTATGCTTATACAATAAATCCAGAGAGCAAATCTGGCTGAAACACATTTTTGGACCACAAATTGTAACAATTTTATGGCCTTATCTATATCTTGTTGGTACTTAGATTTGTGCCTGACAACATGAATGCATCTCCTTGAAGTGAAAGGATTTATTTCTGCTCTCCATGGGGGCAAAAAGGAGAAAAGCGTTGCATTGTTTGTGCCTCTTGACAGTGTTGGCATATTTGGTGGAACCCATGGCTGCACTGAGACACACAAAGCAGCTCTATGGGGTCAAAAAACTGTCTAAACAGAGACAGTTTGTGCACTGGTTTTGTGATCAGGATGTGGGTTCATAACACTAGTCCTAAAGAGGTTCACATTTTGTAGCAAAATAAAAAAAAAATGGAGTGCTCAGTAACTATGTGAACTCAAGTAAATGTTTTGCATTTTAATAAGCTCTTTTTATCAATAAATGCACTGGCAAGTGACAGATTGAAACATCAACACACACCCATTCACACACGGATATCATTGTTTAATAAATGTGTTACTGATAAACTGTGGTAAAGATCAAGCCAGACGTTCAGAGATGAACAATAACTTGATTCACTGACTAGAACATTGGTTGCACAGAAAATCCTCTCAACACTGGGTATTGCCTCATTCTGGGCACATGGAATAGGACAAATCTCTCTCTCAGCTTGCACAGGTCTGTCAGTGTTACCTCATGAGTAAGTTATGGATTTGTTGTTCAATATTGCACATCTGAAGTTCTGAGGATTGATTACTGATCTGATTATTACAACTGCTGTACATTTTAGGACTGGACAGTGTATATTGAGGGACACCACACAGAGCACACTCAGGCAGCTAAAAGTACATCACAAAGCTTTTGATCACTGGTGATTATGTGGTAATTTTTGTGATGGCACAAAGTCTAGAATTTTGGTTGTTGTGGCTATTCTTCCGATAGTTTATCATAATATTTGACTGATGTAGGGAGAAGCACATTAGTGATAGTACCAGCGGTAAGATGATTAAACAAATCACTAGTGTAGTCATATTCATGATTCAATCCACAGTGCTCATAGTGGCTCCAGATGTTGTTTTACTACTCTTTCTGACTTCTGGTTGAGCTCAGCACTGAGAAGAAACCTGTGTGTATGAGAGATATGTTGCAAACTCGCTGTACTGTTAAAACCAACCATCTTTACTTACCAGAACTATGATTAATAATGATCTACAGTCAATCAGGCTTGTGTCAAATAGCAAAACGCAGTCCCCATAAGCAGTTGGCTTATATGGAGAGGCAGTACAAGTGTCCGGCTTGGCTTTCAGCATGCAACAGTGTGTTTTTGTCTTAGTGGCAAAGCATGGTGTGTAGTTATTCAGTTTTACCCCTTTGAGGGTGAATCTTGTGTGAAATAGAACAATGGTTGAGTATAGTAATCCTAGTTTCAAAATATCTCTAATGAGTTGTTCTCCAACTTCACAGGACACTTGTTATTGGGATATAATTCAGCTAAAAGGAACTTTTTCTGGATGAGTACAGCACATTTATAGAGTTGAATGCGCTCATCCTGCAACAACATACAGGTTTTAATGTTCAGTTCCTCAGAAAGATGACCATTTTAGTCTCTAGACATTTTTAGAGAGTTCTGCTCATCCACAGTTTCACTACTTTACAGTTGATTGATGTTTAAGCCTTTTACTCATATTTATTTTGTCATCGTGGAGATGCATGGATATAGGTGTGTGATTGACTATTGCATCTTGAGGCAGTGATTCAAGCACTCCACTGCTGTAGGTGGGAAGTGTATTAGTTGTACTCTTTCAGTTCATCAGTGTCCCACTAGGTCATTGTGGGAGACCACAGACACCACAGCTACTGCAGATCTCACCTGCCAGTATGACACTGTGGAAAAGTGGGTGATTTAGCGTTTTCTCTCACCACCTTCCTGTCAAGCTGCCATAGCTCGTACACGACATCCTCGGTTGTGATAGTTTCCAGTGTTTGTTTCTCATGATTGAAGATGTATCTATGTCTTCTGACCATGTCTTTATGTATTATGGAATTCTTTAGCATGGCATATGAAATCATGGAATACACCGGTTTAACAAAATGTTCCAATCCCTTCTCCGAATCTGCAGATTCCCACATCATCATAATCAAGTACAGGGGAAAAGCTATTCCCGTTACGCTTCCATTTAAGTTTTTGATTCAAATCCCCCAAATTATGAACACTAAACCTTTCCCCCTGCTCTGTGATCCAGTCTTAGTTTTGTACTGGAGGGAGGAGATGTCGGCATTTTTTTCAAGAGCTAAAGATCAGCCGACCGCAAGTCTAATGCATTCTCTCTGTGCTGCCTGCTCTTGGAGGCAGTCTCTCTGTTCTGGAGCTGCTCCATGGTATTACATTTGCTTTCCAAGGGAGCACACATTAATAGCTGGGTTATTGAGCATTACAGAGCCCAAGATATCTTCATTCAGCAGAGGTGATTCAGTTTCAAAGGCAGGTCATTTGATATTTATTTCACTCCACTACTGTAAACAGAAAAGCGTATTCACTTCAGAGGATGCCTTCTGCTGGCACCTCCACTGTTGCCTGACGCTCTGCTGAACACAAGACTTGAGGTTAGATGGACTGATGGAAAAATGAATGCATCCCCATTTTTGTTTCAGTTCTATCCCTCAACAGTTTCTCTGTTTTGCAAAGAGTGTTGGCTCCCTATTTAACTGACAAATTGGAGAACAACACCAAAAACTTGCAGTGAGATTTGAAACTCGTAATTTAAGTGCATCTCTGTTTCCTCTGCAAAAGCAGATTTAGCAGTCTTCCCCTAGTGCCCTGCTATGGTGTTGGCACGAGTTGGTACCTTCAGTCTGTAAAAATGTGGAATGAATTATCGTGTGCTAACAGAAATGGGTGTTATTGAGTGGCTTGTTGCAGTCTATTAAGAAGTAATAATAAAATTAGAGACAGATCCATCAGTGAGTCAGGAGGAAAGGAGGGGGTTTCAGGATAAGAATGGCAAACGTGGTCAGTCAGTCCAATCATAATCCTTGGCCTGGTTTCTGGATGAATCATTGTATTTTAAACATTCCTGTCAAGACAGATCCCACGGCTGTGATTTGTTGATGCAGTTTTATGATGCATATTTGAGTGCGTTCATCGACGCGTGAAGTACATTGAAAGCCCCATGTGGTTTCTGTTACACATCTCACATAATAAGTAGATGTGTTTTAGATCCAGTGAATGATCTTTGCCCCATACCCCAACTTTAACACACATATTATTTAAACACTTATTTTTCTGTTGCATTCATATACATCTCAACCGTGGAAAGGAATGCCACTATCACAAAATATTTATAATTTTGCCTTCTTTAATAACATGTTTTGACTTAAAAAGGCCTTATCTTGTGCACCATCAGACATTCCTTTGGCTAACCACCTGTAATAGAGATGCCCTTCACTTAAAAGATCTGCTTATGAACACCTTACAGCTCTGTTCAAATTGCAATGCTCTTGATGTTAGTGATTAGAGCTTGAAAATGGACACCTTTCAACGGCTACACTCAGCATCAAAGGCCAACACTGGCCCCCTTGTCATAAAATGGCCTGCTCTGGTTACTCTCTGTTTGACTTTTCAGCCAGTTTGTCACTGTCCTGATTCATGCTTTTCATCTGAAAGAGGTTTCTTGTTGTGCCGCCAGTGAAATATTACAATCATGCCTCTGGCTCATTGCACAAGAATAGATGCAGCACTTGAACAGGTGAGCCGTTTGCTGCAGAGGGAATACTGCAGTGTATTTATTTTTCATAGCAGCGCCAAAAACAATGTTTGAATTTATCTGCAGTTTAAAGGAGGTTTTAAACAGCACATTGACTAAGGTAGAATTGCAGGCAAGACTTTATTTATTAATGTTGCTTTGAAACCAAAGGGCTTTTAGGGAGAGATGCAAGGAAGGGTATGTTTTCCTCTGTGACTATGCTTCATGACTAGAAACTCTTAGGAACAAGGAAACGGGATAAGAAATGCCTATCAGAATAGTTCCCAAAAACAAGCTGAAGTATGATAAAATGCAGAGGCTTAGGCTGAAAGCAGGTTCCTTTATAGTATCACCTCCCAGCCAGTCCCTCCCACATCCCCCTTTCACCCATCTCTACTCAGAAGCTCAGACTGTGGTGAAGGCAGCAGGCAATCCACCTGCCAGGACTGCTGGGCTGCAGGGGCCAAACCAGCGTCTAGTCAGATAAAGGATGTATAGGTCAGCAGGTTCACTGAAAACCACTTGTGTGGAAAGAACTCCCGGACAGTCACATACTTGATTGGGAGCTGGAGATGCAGGACTCCTTCGAGCAGAGCTCCCTCTCAGACGAGGGGAAAGGTCACTACAGGCAGATAGAGCCAGACATAACTCAGTGCTGAGGTCGCTTTTTGTATTCCCACTTTAAACAGTGGAGCAGGAAAAGTAAGTGCAAAGAGGATGTGGTTGATAGTTTGGCTTAGTGTTTAACATTCCACACTCTTTTTTTAACACCTGAATTGATTGAATATTTAAAGTTTTGGAGTCTGTTTTTTAGATGCAGAATATAAGGGACAGTAGATGTACTGAATAAAAAATCACATAAATCACATAAAAAACAAAAACAAAACTACAATATCAATTAATGATTATGATCTCATGTTATAATTGATTACTTGTAGTAGCCATTAATTAGCTTTTAACCACATTTCAGCATTTTCCTCTCATGCACTGCACTACAAGCTTCTAGTCTGAGGACAACAGAAATCTTACAGATTATGAATGCACTGGCGGAGCTCCTTCCCCTTCTCGGAATCAGTTGATGGTCATTTGTGGTGAAATCATATCCCCGCAGAATGCAAGTACAACATCACAGTCCAACCTAAGGCTAATAATGAACGGACAAGAAAATCTATTCAAACGACCATGTGGTTCCATTCTTGCTTTGTTTCCTCATTTTGACAAAGTAAGAGGAAATACAAGTTGAAATATTAATTTCGACCAGCTGAACTTTTTCAGCAAACTCCTTTTAAATCATGCAGTGATGCAGTCTTAAAAATAGACACTGAAGTTTAATATTGGCCACAGGGTAAATATTCTTTCCTTGAAAGCAAATAAGTCAGTCATGCAGTGTAACTGTAGCCACCTACATTGTCAATCCAATCATTATTCAAAATGTAAAAAAGATAGTGACAGATAACAGGTTTATGTGCCTCTTTTATTTTAAAGGCTCTCATCATTAGGGAGTGAAGCTTCACAGTTAAACTCTTGCTTGAAAAAAACTACGTTACCCTGCTTGACACATGAGCTTAGTCAGTTGGCAATGATTGTTATACCCAGGACTAGCTTAATAAAGACAGTGAAAAACTCTTTCTTCAGAAATGGGGGTTTTTCAAGAGCACACAAGTGGAGTTCACACAAGTTTTTCCCTTTGTGGCATTTGTTTCTTGTTGGTTGTACAGCCTTCAGGCAAACTGTGGCTATCAACTCATTCACCCAATTCTTTTATCCAGTATAGATAAAAATATTTGTAGTTATCACAAAAGGACGTTAAATTGTGGCTGGTATCTCAAAAAGAGATAAAAAAGATTTAAAAAATATCTCTGATGCATCGTAGTGCCAGACTACCAGCAAAACTGCAGATTCATTCCCAGGCATCCAAGTACTTGATACCATGTGGATAACAGTGTGGAAATGACGCGTGCATTGTGTTATGGTGGAACGGTGGCGGATAAAAGGCCTATTTTTCAGCCCATCATCATGTGGGTTGCCGTAATCCTCTCTTCCCTCCTCCATGTGAGTCCAGAGAAAACAGAGCAGTCGTATGAACGTGCAAGTGTGTAGGATCTTTCCCCTAACTTTATCAGATAGGGGAGTCTGATGCCTTGTTGTTCTACAGTGTGTGGGCTGTGGTCATCATGTTTTGGTAAAGGTCAGCTCTCACTCTTTTTCTCCTAATACTTCGCCTCACATCCCCTGCCCACAACATGTGTATATGTCTCGGGTGGGGCCTCTCATCCTACGCAACCAAACAGTGGTATCATCGCCAGGCCCCTTTACTTGTTCATTCATCAGCCTCATCTCTGTCTCAGACTGTGTGGGTGTGTTGGGATCTGGGGTCCCTCTCCTTTCCCTCGCCCCTCTCTCACTCTCTCCTGCTCACCCACTGTCTGTCTGCTGACGTGGTCCAGGGTCGTTCTGGGCCCTGACCCTCGGGCCCCTGTGTGTGAGTGTGTGTCATTTGCCCCTCCCCTCCCCACAGTGATTTGTTATTGGTGGGATCTGCGTCTGTCTGTGTCTGCCAGTGCCGCTAGACGCAGGAGGAAACAGGATGCGAGAGGATCAACTGTAATCTCACAGCGCGCTTTGTTCCACACAATCCCAGGCCGATCACTGTATTCTCTACACGCAGGGCCGCCACTGGACATTTACATGTGCCAACAATCACACAGCTACTGGCCCACGTAGGTGAGAGCGCAGAGAGACGGCAAGTTAGTGGCTTTGAGGAAAAGAGACACTGGTAGGAGGGAGAGGATGTTAAGAGACCTGGAGCTTTATTTGAGGGTTTGATGAATATCAACGAATATGGAAATGTTAGGTCTGGAGGTTTCTTTTGTAATGTGAAAGGAAACATGTCATCAGTGGCATATTTGACTCGCTGATTATAGTGATGATGATAATGATATCTTCAGTGATATGATGTGGGATTGATATATATCTCAGTAAATATGTTTCCATTCAAGATGAAACAAAGTCAAATGGGATTGAAATTGAGGAAAATCCTCAACATTGTCCTCACATGAACTTGATGATTACCATGTACAGCACATACAGGCCTACATTTCCAGATCTGAGCAGGTGAGGTCCTGATTCGGTCTCATTATTAGGATGAAAGGGTGGGAAGAAGGATTTATGCTTGTTTTAGCAAGTCTCGGTATTCAGTCAAAAAGCTTTATCTCCACCTCAGGGAGATCAGGGAAGAAAAAGGATGCTTTTGAGATGTTTTCTGCCAGCCCAATTTTCTATGCCTGGGAGGCAGCTTACTTAGATTCTCAGCATTTAATACCGGCAACGTTAAATACCCTCATAATTGTTTTAGCTTTGCTGCTCAAAGCCCTCCTTATTATATGAATCAAACTCGAGACCCTACAGTGAGCAGCTATGCCAAAGCGTGTCACTTCCCCAGCTCTATGATGTGAGTACACTGAGAATGTGGAGCCTAGTTCTGGTAAAACAATATTATTTTATTGTACAGGAACACGGCTGTGCTAATTCCTCGAGCTGCAAACCTCACGGACCACAACTTTGTCTATAATTTGCTGGGAGCATATGTTCATAGCAACGGTACATAAAGCGGAACGGAAAACAGTAGTAGAGAGCACATTAGTCAGTTCAGTGATTGGTATACAAACCTAGGGATTTTCCTCCAGCTTTCTTCCCCCTCCATGGGGCCCTGGAGACACAGTTCCAGCGCCGAGACGGCTTTGGTTAGAGCTTGTTTTCAGGATTTTTGGTGTCATAATTTTATTATATATGTACAGTGTGGAAAAAGAACTCTTTCAAAAAGTGAACATAAAGTTATACTTACAATCGGTGTTGGATACCTCCCTTACCATTTAAAATTATAGTGAGCTGGTAGCTGCATCGAACTGGCAGGTGAGTTTTGGGGACTGTCAACTGCTGTGTTTCTTGCCCAGTTTATAATCTACTGCCAGTCAACATCACCACAAGTGCAAAGACTCCTGGCCACCAGCAGGTGACACTTTTCCCTTTGTTCACTGTGGTACCATTTGTCCGTGACAGGATGTCCTTGTGCTTAATGGATATGAAGCTCTAAAGCTAGAGTGTATCGTTGTGTAGTTGAAATGTAATTTCTTATGCAATCCAATCCTCCTGTGTCCCTGGGGTGTGAGTGCATGTCTGGGATGAGGGAGGCCTTTAAAAAGCTTTCCTCTTCACTGCTCCACCAACAGGCTTGGCTTGTGTGGAGAGGCCATTCAACTGCACTGCTGGGCTCTGCCGGTCTGTGTGTGCTTGTGCATGTGTGTGTGTTCCTGTTGCTTGGCAAGACCCCGACCGGTATGCCAGCCTAAACTACTTCTCTCCAGCCCTTTTCATCCGCTGAATGGCTTCTCCTATCCTCTTACTCTATCCGGTCCTCCTCACCTATGCAGTAATTAAGTTGTATCTGTTCTGCAGTGCTCCAAGTCTGCATGCTTCACTGCAGCTTGCTTAGGCTGCAGACCTTCGTCCTCCGCCTGTGCAACCTCAATTGTCAGAATCAGAATCAGATTTTGTGGCCAAGTATACGACATAAACAGGAAATTTGACAACGGTTGTCAGTAGCTTTCTTTTTGCCAGAAACTAAACATTGACACACAGCTAACAAGATTTAAAAATAAAAAAGCTAAACAAGCACAGCATCCACTCTAGCAATTCTGTACTAGTGGGTTTAGTCATCATAGTAACCAAGGAATACAAAATAGTATTCAGAAAGTGAGAAAAAAGATAAAATAGGATATAATAAGGTTTTTGTCCATTTGATGTCTCACCAGCTGGGAAACAGATTCCCTCAGTTTAGATTCTAACCCTTTATCTCATGATGGGAAAGGCACACAACAAAACTGACCTTGGGTTGGTTTTTAGACAGAGCGCTCGCCTCCACAGCGAGTTTCTTGTCCAAGTTTCGTCAGTATATCTTCTCCCTTTCCTCTCTTGTCAGCAACAAAGCTTAACTATGGCCTGTGAGCGGTGAAGAAAACGAGGCCTGTTGAGGTCAGCGGTAGTGTTACTACATTAGCTAGCTTATAATGTACCAGCACTGCCTGTCTAGTGTCGTCAGTTGTAAATCTCCTGTGCTATGTCATGTGAAATTTGTCTAGCGGTGTGCCTTCCTCCGACTCTAAACACAGATTGCCATTTTAGCGGCGAGCCACTACATCCAGACATTTCTTTTTGTGTCCCAGTTTTGGCATATGGTCAAAAGACACGACGGGCATCGCAGCAGGGGCCACTGTCCAAAGTGGTGTGGTCAGTTAATGTGAAGGCCAAGGCATACTGAGTCTGTAGCCTTCACTACATCTCTGCTTTTAGTCCCTGACGCAGGGATATTACAGGAAATTTTATGCTTGTTTATGAACTCATGTACCTGTTTCAGGGCAAAGCAAGGCTGATCTTCTTCTTCCCTGCTTTCTTGGATAGTGTAGCAGACACTTGCCACTAAACTCCATTAGACATCTGGTTTAATATTCCCTCATTCTTCTCTCCTGGATGTTTCCAAGTTCATTGAGGTTTTTCTGGTCACTCCAATTTTCCACTGGCAGCTTGCGAGGCTATCCCAGGGTGGTTCCTCCTGGAGGGCTGTCAGGACTCTGGGGCCAGCTTCTTCAGGGCTTTCTGCTGCTGTTATGGGTGCTTTTTCTTCTCCACATTTCATCAACCACACGTCTGTTCAGCAAAGCGGGGCCTTCCTCTCCTGAGGGCACAGGAGCACAGCAGTTATGCACACACAGCATCCACAAGACAATAGCATTATTGATATAAGAGGGGGGTTTCCGGGTTGTGGTATATATTATTATATTTGTTGTGTTCAGTACACTATCATAACCTTTGGATCTTTGATTTTTGTGACCTTGGGGCAATAGTATTAATACATTCTGTATTTGCCATGTATGTTATGTAAACTTTGACCTTTAACCTTTAAGATACATTTTACTACAGCTCAAGCAGCATTTATTTAGAGTGAATAAATTAGATTTTATTTTTTCATGTTTTTGATTTAAAAATCATTACAAACAATATAATTTTATTTGGACTGAATGCTCCAAATGGATAGTGGTACCCAGCGGACAGTGAATTTTATGTCCTAAAAGTCTGATTTCCGATGTCTTCTTTGGTTCAGTGCACAAAGAAAAAAGAGGGTCTTGATCACCACAGTTCCATGGCTTGTGTAATTGGCTTTCATTATGGCGAGGCAGAGCCTTGGCAGTGCCAGACCCACCAGGGGGTGACATCCAGTACAAGCTCCATCATCATCATTTTCCCCATGAGCAGCACAACTCAATGGGCCCAGAAATGGGCATGCATCTATGGCTCAGGGAACCACCCTTTCTCTGGAAACTGCCTTTATCCTGTTTTAAACATTACAGTGACGCTCTGTTTGTGCGTCTATGTGCAAATGTGTTTTTAACAGTGTATGTGTGTGAGGGTGGAGGATAGTGTGAGCATGTTGTGTATTTTCATTATGTAGTGGGTGACTGAGCATTTGCGTGCATGTGTATGCGAATGAATGCACATACATTGCAGTTGTGCGTCTACATTTGTGCGTCCACATTTGTGCATGTGTGTGAGGTGGGGGCAGCAGAATGTTACCACAAGCTGGTGGGGCACAGCTCTGCTGCTAACCAGAGAAGCAAGTGGTTGTGAGTCAGTCCCCAACGGGCAAACCTGTGGCTGTGGCATTAGCTCTGCAGCACCAGTGCCAGGATAGGAAATTAACAGTGGCTTTGGGTGAAAACGTCTTTGAGAGTTCAGAAAATGCCCCTGAGACTAGAATAAGAGGTGCAAAAGTCCCTCTGAAGAAAGAAGAGGAAATGAAATGGAAAACAGCTGCAAATAACTGCATGTAAGCTGTATATTTAGAGCTACTTAATGTAAATTACTTTCTTATATGCTGAAAAAAAAGCTCCATAAGGTTAGTACACATAGGCAATATAAACCCCACTAAATGCGTGCATTTTACTATTCTTTTTGCAAAGCCGTCATGGCTAGGCTCCAGCTAACACAGCCTTGACTCTAACTTAATGCACTATCTGCTTCCATTAAATAAGGTAAAATAAGCAAAGATTTTGGTTAAGAGTTTATTTTGTTAGGCAAAATGACACAAGCCATACTGTATTTTCTTGTCTCATATCTGAAGCATTTCTCGTGTTTTGTTTCCATATAATTTCCACTTCATTGTTGTACTTTGCTTCTGCATATGTAAATGTCTCCTCTGTTTGCTCGTTTTAGGATATTATTTCTGTTTTTGGTGGATACGACTGTGGCTATGTCTGCAATATCTGACAGTGTATTTATTGTAGGTAGTGGATGTTTACGTTATACAACAGTTAACTCATTTATTTTGTGTTTCACCAAAATTTTTGCACTCAGAAGGTTTTGTGTATTTGTTTAAACTCTATTCCTATGAAAACATATTGTTAATCTGTCACATCTGACATATTTGAGCATGTTATGGGCTAAATGTAGTTCAATACAACGCATGATTTAACTGGTTAATGTTCACCGTAACTCATTCATAAAAAATGTTATGTTATTTTATGTTATGTAAGTTATTCTTTGTAGATGTTGCTATACTTATGTATAAATAAATAAGTCTGAGGAGTCTCTGACCACAGATGATTTGACATATCCGTTGCTCTTCACACCCAAATCTTCACGCACTGGAGTTGCTGTTTAGATCTGGAATAATACTGTCCAGTAAAGTTTGTTGCCAGACTGATCTGACAAGCTTTGTAGCTGTTCCTCTGAAAGCTATTTAAGAAATGATCTATCACCAAGGAACTTTTGGTTCTCTGAAGTGCAGAGAATTTTACCTAGAGAGTTTCCAATGATTGCAACTGAGTACATTACACAACATACATCAAAAGACATTCCTCTCCAAATGTTGAAAGGCCCCCTGAAACACTCTGCGGTTAGACTCGGCCCCTTCCAGATTACTGCCAGTTGAAGGGAGAGTAGGGTTGTAATAACCCACAGTCTGTTTTAGACTGGAGAGGCCTTTTAAGCCAGATCCCTCTGTAGCCATTAAGAGAGTAGTAGAGGACTCTGAGATATTTAGGAAGAGAAAGGAATGGTATAGCATCGTTACTGTCATTGCCCTTTTGGCCAAATGTGTACCCATAATCCTTTTCATTTCCAATACATCACTGATATTCCAAAGAACGTTAATGTGGTAATATGATTCCTTGAAAAAAGAAATATGACTTGTTTTAGTGCTGTAAAAATTTGTCAATCAGCAAGAAACTGATCAACAACAATTCTGGTAACCAATCAATCCTTTAGGTCATTTATCAGCGATAAATGTCAAACATTTGCCAGTTTCAGCTTCTTTAATGTTTCTCCATTTTAAATTACTGCAAATTGAATATGTCTGAACAAAACAAACTACACTATTTGAAGGCATCACATTGAGCTCTGGGAGATTGACTGGGAGATTGACTGCACATTTTTCACTATTTCATAAACTAAATGATTAATCATCAACATATTATATAACCATTAGTGCAGATTTGTTTGTACAGGACTTAATTAGTCAAGTTTTCTTTATTTAACATTTATTAGTAAGTGTAAAATATTGTTGCTGTTGCAACAATCTAAGCTTGTCTCCTAACACTGTACACTTTTTCAGAACCATGAAACTTTGTTATTTTTGCTTGACGATAGTGCCTTTTGCATTTTGTCTGGTGGCATACGCCCAAGCAGTCAGAGAATGTTATCAACCCATAGACAGTGATGTAATATTTCCATTGGAGGGGTTAAATGGTCAGTATGTAGTACTGACCACAGGTAAAATATCTCCTGTCCAAGTTTAGCTGCTGATCTTGTGCAGTCTTGGTGCCATCTGGCTCCTCAGAGTGTCTTCTCTTTTGTCAATGCACAGTGTGAGTGAAGCAGTGAGACCTGCAGACCCCAGCTGTTTGCAGTGTGGGCAGCAGTACAAGGTGCTTCTGTAGAGGAATTCAGCACTTTGGACAGCACCTAGACCAGCTCTCCCCACACTGGAATTCCAACACTGCACTCTCGCAGACTGGGTCCAAGGACTTTGCGGTCGGAAATGTGACCACATTTCTACCAAGGTGCAGGAGGGAAGCTGTTTAGGAGAGAGAAGGAAAATTTGGTAGCTTATCAAGACGAGTGGAGTGGACTTTGAATTTCTGTACTGTTTATCAAGATCACATTCCATGCAGTGTTAGACGATGTGACTGGAATATAAAAGTTTAAGGTTATCAAAACCAAAATAGGATTGATAACAGACCTGTTATCTATCTGACGTGTTAGAAAACATATTTACACTGGTACATTGTCATAAGGCATTAGTCTTATGCCAGGTTCTAAATGTTTGTTTTGGGTCAAATGTATGCTGGGTTTTGTATTTAGTTGTGTAAGAAGGACAGTTGCTTCATCATGTCAGTTTACCTACAAGTCATCTACATTATGGTCATATAGTATCTCATCTCATCCCCGTATTCTTAAATAAGATCTCTTTTCCCTCTTTCAGGCAGTCGGGAAGCAGCGTTCACCTACGCCATCACAGCAGCAGGGGTGGCCCATGCTATTACAGCAGCGTGCAGCCAGGGAAACCTCAGCCAGTGTGGCTGCGACCGGGAGAAACAGGGGTATTACAATCAGGAGGAAGGCTGGAAGTGGGGAGGCTGCTCGGCTGACATCAAGTACGGCATTGAGTTCTCTCGCCGCTTTGTGGATGCCCGCGAGATTAAAAAGACCCCACGCCGCCTGATGAACTTGCATAACAATGAGGCAGGGAGAAAGGTAAAGAGGTTTTTTTGGAGTCTCAGATGCTTTTTCACAAGTATTTTCCCAGAGGTGATCGAGAGAGAGTAACAGCGAAACACTTTTGAATGAAGCCTTTTTGAATGAACAGACCATTTTACAAAATTAAGCAACTCATTTCACCTCAAGAAATAACTACCTTGTTTAAAGGAAAATTCTGATTTATTACAGCTCGGATCCAGTTTTTGTAGCTTTGGCCATTATTTCTCACATTAATAATAACATTCCACTCACCATTTAAATGTGGTGACATTGCTAAAGAGAAGTCAGATGGGGAAAGAAACATACCCAAACTTATTTTGAAACCTATCATACTTGCCGTATATTTTCCTGTGCAGTGAGGGACTATGACCAGTG
This sequence comes from Toxotes lorentzi, assembly GCA_037833715.1. Lineage (NCBI taxonomy): Eukaryota > Metazoa > Chordata > Actinopteri > Toxotidae > Toxotes > Toxotes lorentzi. The sequence goes on from JBBMJY010000021.1 coordinate 19,849,376, forward strand.
TTCTGGGTGTGCACACTTTTGTTTTCAATCCCAAATATACCGATTTAGATAATCTGGACAAACTGTTTAAGTTTGTTTACAACCTGGCAGATATTTTTACTACTCATGTTTCTTGGCGCCACTTCGTTGCAGCAGTGCTCCTAGATCGTAGCAATTACATTAGTGAGTACAATGTTATCATAAGTGAAAGAAATGGCCAAAACAAAGGCACTCAGACCCAATGTGTAATAAAAAGGAATTATTCTTTAGGAGACTTGAAAATAGATTACATTAAATTATCCTCCTCTAAAGACACATAACATTTTATGACTCAGAACTAAACATTCCTGTGTGTGTGTGCATACATGGATGCATAGATGTGTGTGTTAATGTGTTCCAATGCAGAACAGCTAACAGTCCCAGATAAAGTGCTAAAAGTCATACAGTCATGTGACAGAAAACTGTGACTGATCAAGCTGTTGATTGATTGATCACCCGGTTAGCCTTTCAGCAGCTTGTTTTTCTTTAGCCAGTTATTGGCATTTCTTTCCATTCTAAGAGGGAGGCTTTTATTTCTGAGCAATTCTGTTGGCAGAGTTCATTATGGATGTGTTTGTTTGCTATTAGTCATCCCAGAACGGTCATGAAGGAAAGAGAAAGAGTGAGAGAGAGGGAAAGAGTGTGAGAGGTAAATAAAAGAGAAGAAATGATGTTATGTTGACAAATGGATCTAATTAATAACTTGAGCTTTATCGTGTCTACTGGGAACATGGAGCCTGGCCAATGGTTGCCAGATGGACTGCTATCCCCCCTTTCCAGGTCCTTTCATAGAATTATGAAGTGTAAAGTCAGGAACAGGATATTATTGCAGTACTCTGCACAATACCAAAACATGTCACTATCATTTGACTGCATCTATTCAGGGTGTGAAAGCAGGCCGACAATGCCGGTGTTAACACAGCAGACTGATGGGGTCTGCACTGCATGCCAATACACTGGCATGTTGGACTGTCAAGGCTGGAGTTGGCACTGTTGCTGTTCTCACTCTGGAGCTCGGAAAATCATATTTCAGGAGGATGTGCAGTAGTCAGATTACCTCTTTGCTGAGACAGAAGGAAAGTGGAAGTCTTTCTTAGAGTGGAAATACAGAGGTCTGAGCCCTCTTGGGGTATACGCTTAGTTTGTTTGGCCCTATTAGCTCTTAGTCACTTGGGCGGATTGGATAGTTATGGGACATCAAAAGAGCTAAGTGCAAATGCATCCAAGAAGCATTCAAGATGCATTGAAATACGATTGTTCATGACACCTCGGGTGATAAAACTGAAATGACAAGTGTAAATGGGGATTTTATTGGTAATTTAATAAGAATACACTGTTGTTTTTATGTACAACCGGGCTTGCCGGGCTTTCTTAATTGTGGAAAATAGTTTACCTGCAAGTTTTATAGATCTTGTTTGTTTTCCCTTTCCATAGCAGGTGAGATCGTTTCATTTTTGTGGCAGCACATGCCTGAAAATTCTGCACAAACAAGTCTTTGTACCAGTAAATTCAAGACAAATGAGCTGATCAAAATGATCCTGATTCTGATGAGGGACGAGATAGTGCCTCCACTGGGATACAGCTGAGATTTTGTTTTCTGATCACTGATAAGAAGCGTCATTGAAACAGAAGATTAAAATTACAATACGTTCCGTGATTAAGCCGAATGTAAAAGTACACTCAGTGAATCACGCTGAGATCTCTTTGATCTTGCGTTGGGTGCGTGTGTGTGTGAGACAAATGATCTGTAGATGGGAATCTGGTCATATTGGACTAATTAGAAACAGATCAGAGGCTTTGATGGACACAGTTTAAGTAAATGTTTCCATGCATCTATCAGACTCCTTATGCCAGGCATTCCTTGTGGTTTTTGTACTATACATTTTTGGAAATCTTCATTCTGAATCAACATCTGAGGCGAGATTGACGGCTGACCCCAGCTTTTATGAAGCTGGGGTAGCCTGTGTTTTTTCAATCAGATGTCCTCATTGTGGGAGACTGTGATCACATGAGAGACAGATACTGAACAACTCTTGTGTACATTTCGTAAGTGTCTGATAGAAATGATGACTTGTGCTGCTGGTGAAGCAAGGTGCCAGGAAAAAAGCTGCACTGGAAAAATGCCCTGCCAACAAAACTTGATTCTTACACAACAAAGACACATCACATTGTTCAAGCAAGCCTGGAGTTCCTAATCAGGTTAAAGGAGTCATGTCAGGACTATTACAAATGTGTTAATATGACCCATTTGAACTCCATCCCCCCTTTCCTCTGTTCCTTTGCCTTTGAGAACAGTTCAGCATCAAATGAAGAGGGTACAGTTTTTATTTTGACATCGTTTAGTTTCATAGTCCCACAGGGCAAAGGATTGACACCTAAATACTGATGACAGTGCACAATATTTCCCATATGCTCCAGGATTAGGTGGTAAGGAGAAAACATTCTGTCCTGTGTACCATATGTTGGAGCTCAAAGAGAACTTAAAACCTGAGTAAGTCTGAGTAAGGGAATAACCTAAAATGTACAGTCTTGCATTTTAGATAACCCTTTGACTAGAAGCATCTGAATGTATAGCTGTGATATTTAAATGATGTTCAAATCCACTTTCACACATGTGGCAACATTGCTTTCTTCTATTTATCACAATATTATTTGAGCACTCAAATAAACCCCAAGTCTCTTGTCCAGCTGTAAACAATTAATTGAGTTTGTCTTTGTTTTTCTACTGCATGTGCAACAAATTTAATGACACTATAATCTGGCTTTAAATTATCCAAGATGATTGATAGCTGTATGAGATCCATGTTTATTTTTCTCTGTCATTGATGTGGTTTGGGGAAGGTAGACTAAATTACAGGATGGGATATTACCAGTAAGTACAATTTTCCCTCCTTCAGGACATGAAACAGCACGTCAACCATGACTCAAATTTTCAGATATGCTTGGATTTGTCTACTTCACAAAGGTCTGTTACTCTACACTCAAGCCAGATTGGCAGTGTCTGACTGTCAAACTTCACTGTCCATGCCACTAATGCACAGGACTTAATAGTTTAAGTGCCCTATTGCCACGACAGTTTTTACACAAAAATTCAAATAATCTTGACGTCTAGTTGATCTGACATATTTCACATTTGTTTCCACTTATATTGCAACAAAACACAAAGCAGAATTCAGCCAGAATCTGGGTAAAACTTGGTTTTTCACTGGCAAATCCAAAGTTTAGTATTCTCTTCACTCAAGCAGTTTATCTGTTAATGTTTGTGGAATTCAGAAATATAAAATGCAGCCTTAAACAGTTCCTACACAAGTTCAAGGTTATGCAGAGCAATGCTAACTTGAATTTTGTCTTGGAAAATGTTAGTGTCTTCGTGCATAGTGATAATAGAGTTGTGCCATTTTTACATGTTTTTCTGAATTGTCAGTGTTGCATTCGCAGCCATAAGATACAGTACACAGCCTGATACAGATCAAGTTTTTGGGAGGCAGATTGGTTTGGTTTTATTTGTTTCTGCTGCCATCTCTACTTGGTATACAATGGAGGCAAATTGAATATTTCTTGGGTAGAAACTGATGGATTTTTTAAAAAGATTGTTTGTATTGGATTTCAGGCATAAATCTCAAAACCTGGACAAGTAAAAACAAAACTCTATGCATGGCTAGATAAGGCAAGAGGATAGATATAGATTTAGATAAGATATATTTTCTGAAATTAAGCGGGGTCACGTGTTTGTATTTATTGCAGTTCTACAGATGTGTTTTCTCTATCACTCCTCAGGTTCTAGAAGAAAGGATGAAGCTAGAGTGCAAGTGCCACGGCGTCTCAGGCTCCTGCACCACCAAGACCTGTTGGACTACACTTCCCAAGTTCCGCGAGATTGGCTACGTACTCAAGGACAAGTACAATGAAGCCGTGCACGTGGAGGTAGTCCGGGCTAGCCGACTGCGCCAGCCCACCCACCTCAAGGTGAAGCAGACTCAGGGCTACCGCAAGCCCATGGAGACAGACCTCGTCTACATCGAGAGGTCACCCAACTACTGCGAGGAGGATGCAGCCACAGGGAGTGTGGGCACCCAGGGACGCCTGTGCAACCGCACTTCGCCACATACGGATGGCTGCGACCTTATGTGCTGCGGCCGAGGCTACAATACACATCAGTACACCAAAGTTTGGCAGTGCAATTGTAAGTTCCAGTGGTGCTGCTTCGTCAAGTGCAACACATGCAGTGAGAGGACGGAGGTGTTTACCTGCAAATAAAGATGGGAAGAACTCAGTGCCTGAGGCGCCAAGGACTAGCTGGATGAGGAAGACCTGAGAGAGCGAGATAAAAGTGTGACTTGGATCAATGAAAGATTTTGAAAAAAAAGGAATGGAATTTACACTATCAGCTCTTCATGGCATCGTTTTGCACAGCAGAATTTATCTAATTGCTTTTCAGAAAGTAAATGCTAAATATCAGTAGGTAATACCCCAGAATTTTACTGTCACATAGAGGTTATGCTCATGTACTGATGTATCCACAGTGAAGTTGGGACTACAGGTAATGAATGAGGCCCTCGGCGAGAACTGTGCTTTGCACTCTGTGATTTGTAACTGTTAAATTCACAAGAGACTCGTACATGGAGAGGAATCACAGTAACCTGGGAGTTGATCAAAATGACAGCAGCTGAGGAGGGGTGACTGAGAGAGATTTGTCAAGTCTTAATTGAAAACTTTTAAGGGTCTTGTCATATTTTCACTAAAGGGGAGCAAAAGTGAATCTTGACACGAATAACCCCCCAAACTGACTGGGGCTTATGTTGGAGGTTTGCAGAAATGAAGAACATTTTGTAAGTATGGTGCGTCGGGTCGCGCCAAAATCTGAGTGGAGAACTCTGTTAAACCCTTTGCTGCCAACTGGAATATGGTGGAGTATGTTAGTTTTCCAGTCACACTGGAACTGTCTGTTCTGAACACTGAAAATAAATTGTTTATTTATGTTATAGTATCTTAAAACGAAGCACTAACGGGTAGAGATGTCTTTTTTGTACTAAGTGTAAAGAAAAATACTTTTTAGAACCTCTGACTGAAGATGTGTGTCTATTAGAAAATGACCCCCCAGTCCCACACCTCATCTTTTCTTAAAAAAAAAAAGAACGAAAAAAGGGTTTCATTGCTACTGGTGTGCTGACAACAAAAGACATCATTACAGTGTGTTTCACACTCCAACACCTTGGTTCTATTTTACTGTAGCATATATTGTTTGCTTGCAGTACCTTTTCCTGAGCAGTAACATCTATTTGGATGCTTTTGGAATTTCAGTAAAGAGACAGTAGCAAGAAAACTCATTTAACTGCGGAGATCCTCCCTCAATTCATTAAACATGAAACTGATATGTTGCTGGATGTGTTGTCGAGTGCTGCACTGATATTTTCTATTCAGATACAACTCATGAGAACTAAATAAACACCCATTTGACTCAGTTTGGCAGTTCATTGCCCATACATATAATAGCAGAGGTAACCAAATTAATAGAAGAGATTCTTATTATTATTCAGCCTGTAATGCTGCCAGACAAGCCTTTATCAATTTTTAACTTAACATCAGGATAACTTGGGTCTGATTCTTACTCTCATACTCTCATAAGGGTTACAGGGGAATTTTGCTCTTGGTCAGATTAGCTCTGTTCTGCCACAGATCATTACAGTTTACAATTTGGATCTTATTTTAGGAGTTTTGAATATTCTTTCTATCAGTTGTGATAACACTGTACTTACTTAGACAATTGCTGAGAGCTGGGAACACAGTGATTCCACTAAACTGGATAAGGCTAAAACACAAGTCAGATAGTAAGAACCAACAGTTTAGACAGATTATCTAAACTAATTTGTTGGTAAAGACGATAGTGTGCACACCCAAAACGTAGGTTATAATACACTGTTGCACACATTGCACAGTTGGTCAAAGTTGAACCGGTCTGTCAACTGTGATGAATGTTTACAATAGATAGTCCAGGCAGCAATTTCACAAAGGGTGATTGGTAAGTTCATGGCCTAAGGTAGAAGTAGTATGTTTTAGAAAACCTTATTTTTCTGCATATTTCCCTCCTACATTTACACACTTTGTCCAGTGGTCTTGGAGCATACTGATTCTTTCTTTGTAGGAGTCAGCATTTTGGACCTCCAGATAGTGGTCTGTAGCAGCAATTATGTCATTATCACTGTCAAAATGGTGACCAGTGAGCTCTCTCTTCAACTAGGGTAAGAGGTATTAATCTGAGGGTGTGAAATCAGATGAATAGGGCAGGTGTTGGGTTAAAATTTGAATTTGCCATTGTGGACTTGTGGGCTGAAGTGTTGTCCTGGTGGAAGAGCACTGCTCTTGTCAGGTTCCCACGCCGAATCTTCTTGATTTTCTCTTGTAGTTGTCTTAAGAGGTCAGTGAAGTAGACCCTTTTCTAGGTAGTCCATCAGCAGCACTCCCTTTGTATCCCAAAATACCGTGGCCATCACCTTGCCTGTAGAACTAAGCAGTTTGGCTTTCTTGGGAGCCTGAGACTCTGGGTCTTTTCACTGTTTTGATTGTTCTTTCTTCTCTGGACCCGTGTTATCCATGGTTATGAATTTCTGGAGAAATCTCAAGTGATCGGCTTCAAAAATGGCAAGATTGACATTTTACTTCCCATCAGGCCCAAGGAGTTTTAGGACCCAGTGAGCTGGCACCTTGTTCATTTGGAGTTTGTTGTGGATAACTGCATGGACATGTTCCAGGGAGATACCCAGCACTGTGGCAATATACCGTTGTATTATTCCTGTGATTGATATTCCTGTGATTGGACTTCCAGGCCAGTGTCAAGATCATGTCTTGGATCTTGTCACTGGTCTCATGCGTGCTTACGGTGATTGGCCTTCCAGGACAGGGGTCATCTTCCAGGTTCTCTCTGCCATGTTTGAATTCAGCAGCCCAAATCTTCACCATTTTATAAAAAGGGGTACCCTTTCCTAGTGATGCCACCATGTCCTTGTTGACCATTTTGAGACCAAGGCAGTGGATGACTGCGCAATGATCAGAGTTGTCCATTTTCTCAGATGGTGAGACAGAAATACCACAAACTTTCTGCATAATCACTTAAAGAATTTAACTGCACCTGCATGTAACAAGAGCAGTGTAACTCATCTTCTTCTACCTTAGGCCACAGACCTTTCAATCACCCCTTGTAGTGTTTACCTTTGTTGTCACTTCCAAATATGTTTTGGTAACCTGCTTTTAGAGATGTCTCAGCATCCACAGATCATTGCTATTAGATTAGTAAGTACAATGCTATCATCATTAATGGGAAAGATAGCCAGGACTATAAAAATGAGTCAGGTGCTGAAACTATTTCTAGACAAAGAACAGTACCTCTATGCATCATCTCCACTGGTTGCTGGTGACAGCAAGACTCTGAGAGTTAGTGCACCCTGATGTTTTTCTCAAAGAAATTGTTAAAGCATTTAACTTCCTGTAAAACCATATATTTTTGTTTTTATCTGCCTGTGTAAGCATTTGACAAAAGTGATACATTTTGTTTATTAGTAAGCTTTAGAGCTGTTGGTAGGTATATTTTTGAACTTTGGAGACACTCAAGCTTGCTGTCTAACCTTGCTTCCAGTCTTTATGCTAAGCTAAGCTAATTGCCTCCTGGCTCTAGCTCCAAACATGACGCACAGACATGAGAGTGATACTGATCTTCTAAATGTTGTTCCTTTAATTCCTGCAGCATAAAAGAGACTTAATAATAAACCATAGGCTAAGAATTCACTAGCTTTGGGCTGAGAGTGTGTAGTGCTTTGGGGCACTTTAAGTTATAACCACTTTTTTTTTTTTTTTTTTTTTTTGGTATATTCCTGTTGTTGCCGTCTATTGAGCTTTAATCTACAATACCACATTTTTCGAGGTCATGTGAGGTTTACAGACTGTATAGGCCAGTTTATCTTTTGGTTTACATATTAATTAATAAAAATTAGAATGTACTATAACTTTTGCACATTTATAATAACTGCATATTTTAGAGATTTAAAAACTGATATAACCTAGTCTTGCACTTTGCATGATTAGCGCTGTTTAGTTTGTAGGATGTGCATCAGTTTTAACTTATTTTATTTCAGTACAGGTGCTACTCAGATGGATCAAGCACAGCTGTCATGTAAATAGTTTTGCATATTTACTCAGTTAAGTAACTTATTGATATAACATATCTAGCATATAATCTCATTCTAATATTCATATTTTCATCTGAAATACATTAGTATATTGGAGGCATTTAGAGTAAATAGGAGGCTTTTCAAAAAAATCATATTTCCTTTGACAAGGATGCAAATACATTTCCACATGTAAAAATCTTATGTCTTAAATTTAATGATGAACTGTATTATGAAACATACAAGAAAACTTATCCTTGAACCCTGAGTAAGGCTCAATTGCTCAATGCCTGTTGGTACAAGAATGTTCCTGCTCAGTGTTCAGTTGCCCATATTGACTGTTCCAACAAATATATAAAGCTATTATTTTCATAAATTCTCTCCCTTCTAAGAAAAACACACACATTAAAGTTGGTCATTGTGTGTGTCCAGGTTTGAAGCCAAACTTTATGTAGAAGTCTGTTATTCAAACATTCCAACCACGCTTAATATACTATCTGGCAAATGCATTAGGAAGCATAAATCGTTAAAAATCAAAAATAAATAAATCAAGCAGTGTGCTGACTTTGACGTTATTTTGTACACAGCACATGTTCGTAATATGCTGTGGTCTTCAGTCTTGATTGTGGCATGCACGGAACAGAAGTCAATTATCTCTCCCAGCATGGAAAGGAGCTTCTTCTCCATGTCTGTGTCAAGCAGAGATGTGATCAGAAACACCGAAAGAGAAGGAAAAAAAAAAAACAAAACACATGGATTATGGAAAACAGATATTTTCCATTAAAAATGAATAGCAATGCCCCCCCAATATATTCCCAGTAACCCTGCAAAAAAGTGATTAGTCATCAAGTTGGATTTTTGTCAAGAGTGGGTTTTTGTCTAAGGATTAAGACATCGCTTTTCTTTGTAAATTAATTGGGGTTGTCTGACTTGGGTGGTCACAGCCACAGCCACACCTGTGACATCCACAATAATTCTTTACCTCATCACTTTGCATGTTCATTTTCTGTTTTGGTTGGAACAGCAGCTGTTGATCAGCAGTGTAATCTCCGAGCATGATGTGGTAAAATTCATGACACTCAGGACAAGTTAAATGAGGATTTAGGTTGCAGGGTGACAGGATAACTGGCTCAACACTTTAGTCTCTCATGCTTTCTGTGTGGGCAGAGCTGTTCGCAGTCACTAAATGGGAAGAGAACCTTCATGCAAATGACCTGATGTGAATAAGAAGTGGCTCAGTGTGCCTCTTGTTTTTAGACACACAAACAAGAGTGTAGTTCTTTTGTGAGGGTGTTTTTGAGATGGATGGGATGGCTTGATGAAACAAGGAGGTGCATGTGTAGCCGGAAACTGCAAGTGAAAAGAGTGGTTATTTAGAAGAGGAGCTAATTGAGAGTGGTTTGGAGAAAGAGTGGGTACACCATATAAGTAGGAGCAGCTGTCGAACTAAGTTGGAGACTGTGTGCAAAGCAAAAGATATGGTAAAAGAGTTTTCATCTTAGGAATAATTTCAATTACCACTTTTCTGCCCAGTGGTGGACCCTGAAGTACTCTCTAATTTTTCATTGATTTTTATTGTTAAACTTGCTAAACATAGAAAATGAAAAAACATAGGAGTTGATAGATGTCTGTATTTTCTGAGGCAGGGGTTTTGCAGTCTGACACTTCAAACAATTTATATTATTCATAAATTACCATTTTGGACACTATCACTGTCAGTGGTTCCATCCAGTGCTTTTTATGAAGTGGCTCTGTGAAAGAGAGTCATGCTACTTCATTCATTTGGTGGACGCTGCCACTTGTCCTCCTGTATGTGAAAAGCATTGTAGGTGGGCAGCAGAGCAGAAGTAAGATGTGTTTTGTTAGTTGTCTGAAGCCCTGGGGACCGGAACCACATAAGCTCCCCATACTATGCCCTGGATTGAGAAAAATAAATCCATTTGTTTCTGACAAACATTTTGTCATTAAAAATATGAGATAGAAAAACAGAGTCTGCTGTGTGTGCCTTCTTCTAAAGCAGCTATTGTTTGGGTGTCAGGATCATTAGTTCATTGGGATATATTCTGCAAGCTAATGCTTCTGGTCTAATTCACACTGGGAGCTATGCACCCACTTTTCCGATTCAGGGCCCAGTTAGGAGTAAAGACAGTCGAGAGGTAACGTGACCACTGAAATCACATCACCTTTATGCAAATCTATCCTATGATCCTACCATTCAGAGCTCACTGGGCAAAACAAAGCAGGGTTTTCAGTACTTTGGTAAATCAACGTAGCTCCAAAGAGGATGTGAAGGAGTCATAGCTGCTAGTTTTGATTTATACAGATTGAAGAAGACAGGGAAGACAGAAAACTGAAAAAGTTTGTGTACACAGGTGGTGGTCATTGACTTCCTTGTCCTCTATAAGATAAAAATTATTTGAACCAATAAAGTAGCTCAGAACAGGTCAATCCTGCAGAGTGACTTCCTTATTTGCCTGCCAAAACGTTTTTCCATTTGCTATAAAGAGAATTTGTAATGGCCGTCTAGATAATTAAATGGATGTTAGCCAAAAAAATTGTATTTCAGAATTTTTAGGGACCAGTTTAGAGCAACACCATCTGAAGTCTTGGTAATAAACAGAGTCACTTTTTTCAAAATTTTCTTCCTTGTTTTGTGAAGTGACAAACGTCCTCCCAAATTCCTTTCAATAAGCTCCAGCATTCTGCCTCCGCTTGTAATTTGTAACTCTGGCAAAGTGAGACAAAGTGAGGAATGTTCAGATCAGAAGCTTGGCCTCTAAAAGATAAGCCACATCTGCAAGAGGAGGGGAGAAAGAATCAAGGGTGGCAAAAAAATAAATTACCCAAAAGAAGGGATGAAATTCAAAATCTAGGAGTCAGAGGTCTTCTGAGCCGATGCTTGAGATTAGCCAGATACCAAGTGAGAAGAAAAGGATTGTTGTCTTCCAGACACCGCACTCCAATTACAGACTCCTCCTCAGTTGACTAAAGGGATGTTTAACAGTCCCATGGGTGACAGATTATACTGGGGCAATCCTTTAAGTCTTGTTTGTTATTCCAGGATGTGAAGGCTTTGGTTAAGGTGATGCAAAAACATGGAAGTACTACTGTGTTGAAAACACCTCTTAGCAGCCATTGTGGGCAGAAATGCAATCAGTCTTTTTGCCATAAAAGTGCTGGATTGAAAAGTTAAAATTCTCAACAAAGCAGAAGAGCACACAATACAGTTTAACACTGCCTGCAACACAGCCTGCAGCAATTAAGAACGTACAGTCTTTTTTTCATGCGATCGCTTGGAGTGGTGTTTTTCTGTGTTCCCTTTAACTTTGTTTTGACTGCTTGTCTTAGTGAAAGACCATCATTTGGAGGTTTCTCATCATCTGTTTGATATTAGTGGTGAGGAACACATGGCCATTCAAAGGCAGAGCCCTGTGTGACATCATAGACCACAAGGCAAAGTGGGGATCGTCAAGACCCCAGACTGAGGACTCTGAATACTACCTGACTGCCTCCATCCATCTGCAACTGTATTGTCCAAATAATGTGCCAGCCTGGGTCTCTGTTTCTGGTGCGTGCTTGAGGTTTTTGCAGAAGTGTGTGTTGTCCCATCTGCACTGACAGCAGAGATAATTTGGTTCTGAGTGAACAGGTTAAAAAGTGTCTGCTACAGAAACTGTGAATAACTTTAAATTCATAGAAAGCAAAATGAAAGTTCTCTCTCTCTCTCTCCCTCTGTGTATATATATATATATATATATATATATATATACACACACACATATACATATATATATATATATATGTGCGTGTATGTATATATATATATGTGTGTGTGTATGTATATGTACATATAAGCTGACAAGACATTAGCCAGGGGAGTAATGACGCCCAATTTGGCATGAACACCTGTTTATGTTGGACTAGGGTAGTAAGTGGTGCTTGTAAAATATGAGCGAGGTTAATACTTATACGGTGACGCCCTCAGGCCCCACAGCTACAGTAAGGACAGCATCAGCAGTCTCAGACGATGGGATGGGTCTAACCCCAGGCACTGCTGTATTTGTGTCTGTGTTCATGTGAGTACAAAGATCACTGTAGATTTAGAGAACACTGAGCATTTATTTGTCTGCTCACCTCATGTTTTTGTCTGCATGCCACTCATATATGTACGAATGTGTGTATCCGCTTCTGCTCTGTGCGTGTGTGAGACAGACAAATCCCTAATGGGAAGTGGGTTTCTACATGTAGACATTTGGCGAAGGGAGTTCGAGGACAGCCCACACGCGCTTTTGTGTTGCTCAGTGTCCAGTGGTTGGCCCGGCCACGGCTTCTCCTTGAGGTTATTTTTCTCCTCACGTTTTGTTTTCATGAAGTGAGGTTGGGGTTCTAAAAGCAGACTCCACCTAGGGAAAAACTACAAGACCCTTAAGGGCCCTTTTCTTAGCATTTCACCCCTCACCCTCTGTGAGATGAAGCAGAAGATGAAGATTCTGGAAGAAGCAAATTACAATTTTCACAAAGATGATCGCATGAAAAATTATACCTTGGAAACACATTTTCCATGGCCTGTTGCTTTTAACATATACTGAGGTGCAGTATTTCCAAGGACACTGTATGGATTTTAACAGCTAATGGCTCAGCAATTCATTTTTCTTAACCATGATTCATCTTTTTAGCAAACTGATTTGGCATTTCAGCTTAATACTGCAAATAATAAACTGAACCAAAGTTGAAAGGAATTAACTCAGCCCAAATCATAGAAACTCAGAAAGGCTCCAAGTACTGTACTCTAAATGATCTGTCCTGATAAAACAACATAAATATGCTACACAGCTAAGACCACAGAACTTGACACTCCACAGCTGCCATTTGGAAAATCTTGGCATTTTTAATGTTTTTGTTAAGTTACACAGCATACAAATGTTGTCAACGGCTTCAAAAACATCTGTCTTGATCACCTCAAGCAACTTCACTTCACCTCAAAGTTCACTAACAAGTCTTTTGACTGAGGAGTTTTAGTAAGTTTGCTACTGCAAATCAACAAGCATCACCAGCAACAAGTCAGTTACTCCTTTGCTCCACTTAATACTTTAGAGTCAGTTCCAGAGGACAGCACAGGAATAGCCAACCCCACTACACAGCCAGTGCCAGTGAGATTCAGTGCCAGTGTATCATCCTTCCCTGTCTAGCCAGTGGAAAGAGCAGTGGTGGAGGTGAAGAGGTTCCATGATGTGGGTCATATACATGGAAAGTTGTGCTGAATCCTTTGCTTTTCCATGGGGATGGAAGGTCACCGGAACAACAGAAAAACAGCTCCAGCTCAACATGTAGCTAAGTTTGCTGCAGGAGACACTGGGCCCTGTTGTTCGAAGAAATTTAATGGCTTTTTCTGCTGTGTCAAGCCCGACAAGTACTCCAGATTTTAAGTGTTTCTGGCAGGTAATGATGAGCAGCATGGTGACAAAGTTTGCTTAACACAAGTGAACTTGTCCATCTCCTGCTCAGAGAGTTGATGGCTAACTTGGTCTGTCAGCAGACTGCACCGCACGGAAAGCAACATCAGAGAAACTGGTTGCCCAGTGCTTGTATATTTCTGTCTCCATCTGTGTCACTGGCTGGAAGTCGGCTAGCGTACATGCCTTTGAATATGTAGGGCATTGGACACCAGCTCTATGTGGTTTGGGAGAAGTTAAAGGCTGGTTGGGGCTTTAATCCGCCAACCCTCCTCCCAGTTTTTCCCCTCTTTTTCTTGTCTCTGTGGGTCCCATTTCCCCCCACCAGCTCCCCATCTACTACACAGGCCTATCAGCACCCCAGTTCCTAAAGGCCCTCAGCTCCCTGCCACCCCCCACCCCTACTGCCTCCACACCAACTGGGCCTTGCCTTGCCGCAGTCCTGACATCCTAATGGCTGATGGATGCACCGAGGTCACACTGATGATCTAGAGAAGTCCTTTGGTCCATCATTGAGCCTTTGATCAACATACTTAACCCTTTCTTCCTAAGAACCCCCTCAGTGGATGAGAATGTGGGGAGATTGAGTTACACAGCGCTGGGTAGTGGGGAGGCTGACATCCCTTTGGTAACACATGTCTTTGTTTAAGGCAAAGCTCTGGCACTGACAGTCCTCTTCCAAGCTCCTCTGCCTCTTTAATACCAGACCTACCAGGGAAGTTCTAGAGAAGTGATCCAACACCTAGTTTAAGGGAAAACCTGCAGTTTTTACAGAATAACCTGTGTAGTCTCAAATGAGAAGATTGATACTACTATCATATCTGTCTAAATCTGTTAAATATAAGGCTAGAGGCAGCAGCCAGTTAGCTTAGCATAAACAGCCAGCCTTCCTCTGTCTGATGGTAATAAAATCTGCCTGCCAGCACCTAGAGCTCCAAAGTTTACTAATTATTACATTACATCTCGTTTGTTTAATCTGGAAAGGAAAAAAGTGTATTTTGGGTTACGCGCTGGAGCAATTTCTTGGCCTTCATTTTTATGGGTTAAACAAATGAGAGGTAATTAATTAGGGAGCTTTAAAAGTGCCAGTAGTCAGATTTTGTTATCTTTGGACAGAGCCAGGCTAGCTGTTTCCACCTGTTTACAGTCTTTGTGCTAAGCTAAGCTAGCCAGCTTCTGGCAGTATGCTTATATTTATGAGACCGATTTGAGAGAGGTATTTATATTCTCATCTAATTCTCGGCAAGAAAGTAAACAAGCATACTGTATATTCACACTTAAAAACATTTTTTCTTTTTTAATTTAAAGTAACTTCAATCATTTGGAGTGAACTTCTATATTTGTGTTAACATTTTAAAAGCTTTTACAGCTGTTGCCAGTAATTCTTGAATAATGCATAATCGGAATATTGGAGAGATACATTTGAAGCATGTACCACTAGACAGTTTCTCTCAGCAATGTGAGTAATCATTTTATTTGCAGTGCAGGTGTCAGCTGGTTGAGCATAAACCACACTGGCATCAAAACAATACGGTGCTTTTTTGGATACAGAAAACTGTGTGCTACCACAAAGTAATTTAATTCAATTTTGTTTCTAAGAAACAGGGTACAGGTTTTGCTTGAAGCCAGAACTTGGGGTTTATAATTATTTATAGTTCATCTGAGTGATACTTTCAAGCTATTCTGTGAATAACTCTTTGTTTTTTTAACCAATCAACCTCTGTGGGTGGGAGATTATAATATGACTATGAAGTGCCATATGTGCTGTAAATCTCATAAAAGGATTAAACAGTAAAATGGTTCATTATATGGTGTTAATCAGATGTTTTGCTTTGAATTGAAAAACACAACAAATCAAATTTATGTTCTCACATTAGCAAAACAAAATCTTTGTTTAATGCTGTGAAGGATTATAAAAATAATGTCTTTACTTTGAGTTTGCTCAGGGATGATTTTCATTACCCATTCACAACATTTGAAATGTGGTTTGAAAGAATAGTTGCTCAGTATGTTCATTTTAGGATCACCTTACCAGTATTCGGATATGTTCTATCAATTAGCGGGTTTGGACAGAAAGCAGAGGAAAAATTAATATGTTTCTAATTTTGAGTATCATGGTTTCTACATATGGACCTGTATATCATCCTTCCAAAGAAAACTTCTACCCTTACATTTCTCTGTTTTATTGAGCTGAATTGCAATAAAATGTAATCCACAAATACATAAACGCATTAGACCTCATTGGGAAGTGCTATTAGGTCTGTCTTGGAGCAGCCGTAAAATCCATTTTTAACTCTTGCCAGTTTGCTGGCCTCCGACCTGCAGTTACACCTCTCATCACTCGGCCCATTAAAGAATACTGCCTGCTCCACGTATAGTTGTGATGGGGCACGCAGACACTGTTCCTGTCCTGTCATGTCCCAACTGTCTGCTTGGCTTTCTGTGAACTTTTCCCATGCGCACAGGTTGGTGAGGCAACAGCAGCTGTCAGACAGTGGTTGCTGGCAGGGCGTGGTGCCTGACCAGCGGGTCTGACCAGACACTTGTGCTGCCGCGTTGCGCCACGGGCAGAAAGTTGACCCCAAAGTCTGCCTCAGTCTCCCGGTTGACGTGCTGTGGTTGTCGGGGTCCATGACAGCATGGATGAAACACTGTGGTGTGAATAACCTGGACTTCCTGGGTGTGCTTGGTCACATCAGGATTGGCTGAAGATGTCTGGGTTTGCTTTTACATGTCTATTCATCTTTCTTTGATTAAGCTTCTATAAGCTGGCTAAGTAACTTCACAGCTAAACAAACTGTGATTTGTAACCCACAGTAATCCTGTTCTTGGGTCACATCCCTGCTTTTCTCTTTCCTAAAATATGCTACTTGAAGTTCCCTCAGTGAGATCTTCAGATCTGGCTGAAGAATAAATAGTGAACACAGCTAGAAGCAAAGCTGGTTTGAAAGGAGTATGAGTGATGACTGTCACCATGGAAACCTCCTCATGTTTTCAGTTTGAAGCTGACATCTCAATAGGTCCTGTTGTGTGCTGATATGTGGGGATAGTAAATGTTATAAATGTATGAGGTGAGTTATTAGGAAGTCTGTTAATTACAGGGGCGGGACAAGGTATAAATCTTGCAGATTAGAGACTGGATGTATAAGCAAAACAATCTGGAAGCTCAACATTTGGTACTTTAGAGGCCCCGTGATGGCAGTGCTGCATAGCCGCAATGTCAAGATGTGGCATGGAAGACTCGGTTATCAAAGTCAAGCTGAGTCTGCATGAAACAGAAGCTGATGAATGTGGATTCATAAAATAGGTAGAGGGTGGTCATATGCAGTGAAAGAACTGGTGCTGTTCATTCCATGTTTTCCAAATGATGCTGAAATAATGTGACCAAACACCAGAGACTGATCTGATACACTGGACTAACATCAGTGCAGACACTGCCTTTATTAAGCAGTTAACTTCTCATTAAGTAGTTTCTTTGTGAATGTCATTATGAAAGTCTGTATTTTTGCTAGTAACATTTATTTGGTCATGATGGGCTGCTTAGTTTTTAGTGCCACAGCAATTTCTGGCTTCAATTTACTGTACATAAAAATGATCCCAATGAATTCCATATTGCGATGTATACAGATTTCCAATTTGGGAAAAAGATACTCAGCAGATACCCTGAGATGAGGTAGCCCAGCCCCTGTGAGTATTGCAGGCATTTTTCTTGCTTTCTTTGTAATAACAAAAAGCAATATGTGGTTTCAAGGATATGTTTACAGGTCCGAGGTCTGTGAAGTGTCAAATGGGTCACAACAGAGATGAAATAAAATAACAGACATACACAAACAAACATAAACATTCCTACTGGGTGAGAGAATGGCTCAGGAGGAAGGCTGATGGCTGGAGCAAGAGAGACAGGTCTAGAGGTTGGAGCATTCATGCACAATGGGCCATGAGAGGCTCCTTTCTCCCCAGTGGCAGGCCCTTTCACAGGTTCCTCCTCCCCAGTCCTGAAAAGGACCCCACATGGGTCCCCGCTGCCTGATCGGTCCACTTTCCTTTCCCATCATTCCTCAACAGCTGTTTCTGGGTGGCGTTGTGTCATTATTTGGACTCATTTACGGCCCCCTGCCCGTGAGGAGCTTGGTTTTGTTAGGGTTGTTGTGGTAGCTTGCTCGCATTTGGTTTCAAATATGTTGCATGTAAGTTATTTGATGGTTTGGCTGTTGACAAGCACTGGTTAAACTAATTTGGGTGCTCAAAGAAAAAAAAAACAAGCCTCCAATGAGAATGAACACTTGAGTACATTTTTCAAAAGTGACGTAGTTTTTTCAGAGCTGCTGTTTCGACATTGCAGGAATGGTTTCCTTTAACCATAATATAATGTTGCTGGCGCAAAATGTTTGAAAGAGATATTTCCTAATTATGACTGGGGAACATAATCTGTGATCAGATATCAAATGAAACCAACGTGGCATGTTTTCGTGTGGAGAGCAAAACTCCGCTCTGCAATTTTGGCGAAGCAAGAGATGTCTCTGACACTCACTCAGACTCAAAAAGACAAGGCATCGTCTACCACAGTAGCTGTGACATTTTCTGGGCTTTGGATAAACAGGTGCACCACCGCAAGCTTCATGGAAAGAGTCTTATGTCTGTAACTAACCCACTATCTCTCCCAATCCATATAAAGACCTTGGGGATTGTGCAGGAGGACAGTGGTGGATATATCACATGAAAAAGCGATATGGCTTTATGGTTCTGTGCCAGAGGAGCTATAGGAGAGCCCTGTGTGGTCAAAGTGGTGAGGGAGGCCCCACAGTGTTGGCAGCCATGTGTGCTATACTACACCAGATGCTACTTCCACTGTCATTTGTTTGAAGCAGTTGCAGATTTAAGTGTCTACCTGCTTCTATTCTAACCAGACTCCAAGAAACATTCAGTAAACAGTATAAATCAGGTTATTATATTATGATTATTACATCAACTTAACTTTGTTTTAAATTTATGATAATAATAAAAAAAGTCACAAAAAATTATGTATGAGACTAAGAACTAAACTTATTAGCCAGCACAAGCCTTCTGAACTGGCTAAATTAGTATTATAAATGTCAGAGCTTAACTATTCATCTGAAGGCCGTCCAATCGTCATGCATTTTATATTTGGACACTGCTTGTGGCTCATGGAATGCTTTTAGTGGTCAATATAATTAGTTGCTGCATAAACACGTGGAATTTGCTACAAGGGTTTGAGTTATCAAAGCCGTACAGCAGTTCCCCCCCATATTTTACATATTTTCATTGCTTTGTTGTTGACTTTGTTTCAGGCTCTGTTTTATGAATGAGGGCTCTGGTATGGCCTCCAGTGTGATCAGTATTCTCAATATTTTTTGACTTACAAATGAGCTGTAACATTATTGAGGGAAAAGCTTGGATGTTGTGCATTTAGCCATATTTTGGGTGAAAGAATGGGACTGTCTAGAACACACTGGGCAGACAAATGGAAAAGAGGATTGTGTTGCAGAAGTGATCTGAGACTTTTTTCATAGTGAAAAGTGGTCAGTTTTGGAATCCAGTGTAGCTGACACGAACTCAAACTTGCTAACCAGAGAAAAAAGAGCAAAATGATAAAGATGCGTCTATCATTGATTTGCAAAAGATGGAGGAGAAAACAGCATGGAGTTACAACTAGGAATGCAACAATCCAATTATCTGTATCACTGGCTGGACTCACCTTATTAAGTGGACTGGATATCAGCCACATGTCACAAATCCACATTAAATACAGTTTACGTGTCTAGTATTTCTGCTATCAGTTACATTAATTCAGTCAAAGGAGGCCTCCAACTTCTCCAATAAGTGCCTTAACAAAGTCTGGCTTCATGTTCCCACTGCACATTATTTTCATGGTGATAACTTATTCATTCAGTGGCAGCTGACAACTGAAACAAAATACCTCCCAAGCTTCCTTTCCATCATTGTAATAGGAAGGTCATGGCTAATGGTGGAATCAGGGCCATAGGATTTCCCTGCGTGTGTATGTAAGTGGCCATGCCAGTCATGAGGCCAGGGTCACAACAGCCATTCTAGTCAGTGGTCACCATGGTCCAGTTGTTAATGATTGAGTGTGTTCCTTGTGTTGACACTAAGTAGTGAGTCAGGTCAAATGGCCATTCAGAGGAATTCCGTCTCTGACATTCCAGTGCTGCTGTTCCCTCAGGTTCACATCACGGAGGGTGCGAGGGAAAAAAGGTCGAACAATGTGATCTGGAATTTGGGAGGGAGTTTGCCATAGTTGTTCACAGCTCCTGTGATATGAGTTAAACATGTGGAATGTTAATCTGTCAATGTGTGGTCATGGTGCGTTTTTGTAAGTGGTTGTGATTTGAATCACGAGGCCTTGCGGTAGTGCTCGGGCCCTCTCTGCCTATCAGGCGTGATTAGAGGTAACCAGTTCTGACACCCTGATGGCCATGAGAGACATCCCTTGCCCGCCAACAAAGCCACATGTCACACACGGCCATCTTGTTTTCTCCCAGCAGGCCTCTGGAATGTAGTTCATCCCCTTGGCCTCCTCAATAAGGCCATTCTACAAATTCAGGGTGAGAGACTATTGAATCAGCTCTTCAGGGGGATGCAAAATAGCTCTCAGCATGTGAAACTATGTAGAACGAATGCATTTTAGCACCCTTTATCTGCCCCTCAAAAGACTGTCTTCACTGACACAGGCATTCTGAAGCCTGTCTTGGTAAACTTGTCTCCAAAATGAAACGGTGAAACAGTGGGGAAGACATATCTGATCATCAACTCAAGGCCTAGCAATCCTTACAATACTCCTGCACTGGAAACATAAATCTAATTTAAAATTCACAAAAACAGCCAACCTTGCCAACCTTTGCATGAGGTGCATGTGAGACCCCAAACCCAGAGTGTACCAGTCATAACCTTCTTTGGGTTCTCGTTTGAAGGAAGTGAAAAATGCATTTTTTAATCTCAGTATGCAGGGATAGATCCATGCCATGTTGGAAAAACATTTGCACCACAGCTCTGGTTTGTGGCTGGCTATTGTACAGGGAGTGGTATTTCACTTATGAAGTGATTCCGTTACAGCTGTCCCCTCAACCATCCCCCCTCTGCACGCACTCACTTACTCCCCATTCAACCACACACATACACACACACACAGGCAGAACCATTTAAACACAGTTCTCCATAAACACGTACAAATCAGTTCCAACGGGTGCTCCAGCAAAACTCAGACATGGACCCAGACCCACAGCACTCAAAAACAGGTTATTTTAGAAATTACATGATATGCCAAGTTGCACATCTGCAGTTAGATCCTGCCAAGCTGCCATGTGAAATACGAACTAATGCTGGTCTGCTTGATTCCAATGAATGACATCCTTACACTTCTATCTGTTGAATAATGCATTTCACTTAAATCTTCACACAGGGGGGCTCTCTGGCTGGTTGGGGGGAAACAAATCTTGAAAAGATTATTATATTTACTTTCTTTGGCAAAGGTCTGAATTAGCATGGGAGGTAGTTGTGGTTTTTGTGGTCACGTGTTTATTGTTTATGCTTTGCATTTATCCTTAATTAATGCCGCGCTGATGAGTGCTGTCACAGACACCAGTGAGCAACGGTCGGATCTCACGCAATGTGCGGATGATTTCCTCCCCACATTCAAGGCCTTGGAGAGGAGCAAAACACTTCCTCCGGCTTGTCTCTTTGAGCAGGAAGACAGACGCTCTAGAAAAACACACACCAAACCAGAGTCTGTCAATCTGTGTTCCTCCTACTCCTCAAGCGCTCGCCTTTTTTGGAAGCCCTCTTCTTGTTTTCAGCATGCACTTCGGAGCAAAAGGAAGTTCAAAGACGTGTTTTTTCTGCATCACAACAGTTACACACGTTTTCCCCAGATGAAGACTCTGAATCCACATGCAGATCAGTCATGAGGGTCACTGCAAGGTCTCTCTGACCCCCCTCCATGTGGCTACCTCCATCCAACCAATCTCTGTCATTGGATTATTGTTTTCAAATGATCTGCTCACTGACAAATTATGTGTGACCAATTTTAAAATAATGCATCTTGTCTTCCCTGACAAATGGAATTCTGAGATTTCATACAGTTGGAAGCTGAATGAACATTGGAATTACGTGGAATTAAAAGTGACTGACACTGCTTTTGATTAATGTTCTGCTTGCATCTGATAATAGTCTCCTGCATTTGTAATAGCCTATTTTAGGGTGCCATGCATTAATATAAATCTTCACATGGAGCTTGCTTAATTGTCAATTTAGATGTATGTTCCCAAAGAAAGCATTTCAGCCTTAATGTATTTATTGACTTGATTTGGCCACTTGGGGAACACTCTGTAAATCTGTTGTTATATCGAAAGTCTCTTATATACAAAATCAGCACAGATGATGCCAATTAAACATTCATTTGAGTTGTGTATCTGACTGCCTACCAACCGCTAAAATCCACTGCAGTCTGTCTGTCAGCAGGAGAGATGTTTGGAAGACACTATTACTAGAGGTATGTTGAACATCATACATGGTAAATAATCCTACTGTCTTTATAAATCACAGCACTGTTTACTGTCATGTGTAATGCACATTTGAGTCCTAGTCTTTGTTTCTTTGTGGATTTTCCCGAATTAGAGCTTTTCTATGTAGTTTACAATAAAGACATTAAAGACCCTTGTGGCATGCTAACTCAAGCATGGGGGACTGTTTTCTGGAGATGTTGACTCACCCTAAATATACTCTTCTCTATTTTGGTTGAAGCGCTTAACATGTCACGGCTGCTCACCCCTATAGAGGAAAACACCGCCATGCAGTGCTTTTTGCCTGGGGTCAGGATCTCCCCGAGGGAGAGAGCGGACGGGTTTCTCAACCGGCCGTATCAGCAGGAACATCCCAACATGTATAATCTGTATTGCACAGCTGCCTTTTACAACATACTACTGTTCTACCACTGAGGCCTGACAGTGCCAAGGCCTGTGGTGGCATGGGTGGTGCAGGCCTCAGAAGTTTGTTTTTGTCTCGTGGGCTCCAAATCACATCTCACCACCTGAGGACAGGAGCGCTTGGCTCCATGAATCACGGTCTGATTGTGTGCGGTGGGAGAGTTGAGGAAAGAGGGTGGTTCACTTCACTTTGGATTACAAGGACCACATTACATTGCTTCAGTTATAGGTTCACAGAACATTTCTGAGTTTCACGCGTATTGTGTTGCAGGAAGAAATGATGAGGTGAAAATCGACCGTACTGATCTAATCTCATGACCTTGTCCAGCAAACTGCATACACTGTACAGCCAAAGCCAGCACGGGGCAGGCATATACCTCAAACAGAATTTGAGAGAAACCAAGACAGCAAACAGATGTTAAAGTAATAACATTCATGAAATCAAATGAGAGAACACACACAAAGAACAAATATAATTCAAACATAGTTAAGGACTCTGAACTGGCAACAAAAGCACAATATCCAGACTCAACAATATAATCTGTCATCTATTTCTAATCTGCAGTGACATCTGAGCATCACACAGTAACACAGTATATTTGCGGATTTATTTGGTCATGTGAAGTCTACTACTGAAGGCAGGATTGGACTTCTGCTGGGGCCCTGTTGACAGACTGATCCTTTATCGACATGTGGTGAGACACAGACGCAGTCTGGGCCAGGCCAGACTAGGCCAAAGTAGACCATGGTTTGATCCAATCTAACATGAAGATAAAACAAACATTAAACATCCAAACTGTTGGCCCAAACTCTAAGCCTGAAAGATGCATGTTAAGTAAAATTAAATCTCTTTCCTGAGCAAATAAAATGACTTCATCAAATACCACACACTTTCTTTAAGAAACCTTCATAATCCTAGTATCCAATGAAGCCATATAGCTTCAGCATGTTGACAAGACAATAAACCAGTTTTTATTTGCATGAGGAGGAAAGTGCATCTTTCATCACTTCTTCCACTGTGCCCAAGGCTGCTTCCTTGTTGTGCAGCCAGCACCCATTCACCCACACAGGAAGCATCTTCCAGTGCTCCCCCTCTCCCTCCTCTCCTCCTCCTTCTCTCAGTCTCCTCCTCACTCACCCATGGTGGAAACTATTAACAGGGCAGGGTTCCATGGAGCAGTGTGGCGAGGTTATCGTTCACACAGCTTTCCCTCTTGCTTTCCTTCTCTGCGTGTGAGTCTCTCTCTCTCTCTCTCAGTACAGTAATCCTCAACACACAGCCCAATATAGCAGGGGAGACTCGCTGCCCTCTGTTTTTAAACCTCCACAGCCACAGGGTAACGATTTTTCCTGATACACGCGCGGTGAAAATGCGTAAGACTTGACCTTTTTTTTTTTCATGGGCCTTGGTGTGTCACAGGCAGGGGTGACATGGGAAGGAAAATGTGATGGCCAGCCGGCTGCGAAACAGTTTTACAAAGTGTCAACAGAATAGCAATGTTAAGACCTTAAGATGAAATCCTCCGTGACTATTCAGAGTTTAGAGGAACAGTAACTTCTTGGGAAATATATTATTTTTTTAAAGGTAAATTTCCACCAGGTTTTGCATACATCTTAAATTTGCACATACAAAAAAAAAAAAAATCCAGAAATTTGAAAAATGGGTTTTTATGCATGGCTGAGGTGGAAAAGCTGACTCACCAAAAAAGAGAAGGCATGTCTGTTATTACAACATCCTTGGTACGAGTCCACACTGGTGCCTTTGTTGCTTATCACCCTCTTCTCACCATGGCTACTGATAAAAACAAAACAGGGTACATGTGGATTAGTGGAGACAAATTCATTAATTAAATCCATCATAGGTGGAGTTACTGGTGCGAAATTAAAGATGTAATATCCTCACACCCTCTTGAATACATTCACGTAAAGGTGATGAAAATGAACTTAAAACTTAACCAACAATGTAATGGACAGTGTAACAGAAACATAAAATTATCACACTTACGGAGGTCATGGTGTGTTTATCCTACCTTAACATGTAGACTAGAGTGAAGAGGAAACAACTGGCTTTGCTCTCTCTGGTGGGAAAAAAATAAAAAAAACACTAGCAACTCTAAAGTCTTATTTACACGTTGTATCTTGTTTGTTTAACTTGCACATGCACATAAAAGTTATAACAACAATGTGTGATTTTAGTTATTGTTTTAGCTATTTCCTGATAAAAAGTTTATCCATTTGCCCAGACAAGGAGGTTTCTATCTCTGTACAAAAAAAGGCAAAATCTCTTAATATTTTTAAAGGTGCTGTCAGGCACATTTTTCACACTTTGGACAGAGCCAGGCTATCTGCTTCCCCCTGCCACCTGTCTTTTATGCTCAACTAGGTTAACGTGGCCTGTCTCCAGCTCCGTTCTTAATGCCCAGACACAAGGTGGATATCAGTCTTCTCATCTTGCTCTCAAAAAGAAAGCAAATAAACAAGTTTCTCTAAATGTTGAACTGTTCACATAATAGATTGCGTGTGTGTATTATGCTTATACAAATAGATTTGCAGTTGGGTGCATGGGGCTGTATTCATCTGTATTTCCATCGCTCCCATGCAACTTGAAATGCACTCTGACTGTAATGTACCTGGTCACACACTTTGTACTGTAGTGCAGTCTGTCCTCTCACTTCTAATCTCTCAGCCAGCCTCATCATTCTCCTTTCCTCCTCCTCCTCCTCCTCCTCCCCAGGCTGCTGAAAAGCTGTCATTGATGAGAACACTGTGAGGGGGTGAGAGGTGCTTGGGCCCCATGGGCTCGTGTAGCAGCTCCACTGAAAGACTCCCATTTAAACACACACACCTGTTAACAAACAGCAACAATGGGCTGCATGGCTGCCAGTTCAGTGAGCTCCACAGTCTGACCCCACTCCCACCCCTCGTCCCCCTGGCGGATATTAAAGAGCCTCTATTTACCCATACTGGCACACAGCTCACAGGCCCCACAGAGGCTGGCCTGCCCAGGGTGTCCTCAATCCTCTATTGTCTGGTGATGGAGAACTAGGAGGATGGATGGCAAGGAATGCTGAGGTAAAAATGAGAGCTGGATGAGTGTTCTCTTTTAGGCCTGTTTGAAATGTTGCAGTGGGTACAAAAAACATCAAATCAAGCCAAAGGTTGCCTTGTTTGTCCTCAAAGAAACTTGTTGTGACATAGTGAATGGAGGTTAGTGTCACTTTTACTACTCTGTTGTCATATCTGCTTCAACTGTGCTGATGTTTTGTAAGATGCCTTCATGTTTTAAGTGTACCCCTTCTGGCTTTTTGGGTTTTGAATAGGGAAGAAAAGTAACCACAGGCATAACTAGCTGGTGGCTAGTGGAGCTGCAACATAATTTTGAAACTTTATTTTGCTTTTCCTACCATTTTTTAATCAGATTTCACCAAGCACTGCTTTGTTTACCTATTAAAATGGGAATAATAACGGGAGCTAAGAAAGTAGATTCCAGATGTTCATGAGTAGTGTTGCGCACAGTCAAGTAATAGCACTAGGGTAAGCATGTTTTCTTCTGTTCCTTTTGTGCTACTTTCAACAAATCCTCCAAATTGAATGACAAAATAACAGTAATGTCCATTTGTCACTGCCTTCCACTGTCTACGGTCAGGGTGACTCGACTCGTCAGTGACTTACAAAATGCGTATGACCATAACAAAATTGATTCATGTGACTGTTTTCTGCTCTGCCACCACTGAAACTTTGGTTAGGCATAAAAGCTACATGATTATGTAATAATTCATGTAATAATGATCATGGTTTGAAGAAAACAACACAAGATGTTTGGACAAAGTCATAGGCTATGTTGACCACCTCCACAAGATGTTTTGTGGTTTTATAATAACTTCATATCACATTACTTCTGCCTTTGCAAACAGTCATAATTAACACAGCCACAACAGGTACAGTACACAGTTCATTTTAGTCATTTAAACATATGACCAGTGTTTTTGTTTTTTCCAATGTGGACAGATCCTTTGTTTTGATCACAACTTAGTAATGGTCTTATTCACCATAATTTAGCATTCTGCCAGGGCTGCAACTTTTATTTTCTTTATAAATTATCATTTTGCCATATTATGCTCATCAACCTTTCTGGCTTGTGACCCTTTATAAAGAAGCAATACTTCATGTGCTTGTGGACCCTTTTCCCGGTTTATAGCCTTTTTTTTCATATACTGTGTAATTTGAAGGATTTTTGTGGATGTGAACATGTGGCGATCTCTCATTTCAATTACATAAAAAGTTAGAAATGGTGCATACATGTTTTTGACCTCTTAGATTACATTTGGAACACACTGGAGGGTCCTGACCCCCAGGTTAAGGGTTGGGAACATAGAGGAAAAAAATACATCAACAATTTGCCTGTTTTGTCCTCACTAACTACATTTTGCAATCATGTAAAACAGATAAAAGTTTGACAGCTGACTTGAAGGATTAACTGATTCTCTGCAGACATTTGTCAACTCTTCCAGCATAGAGATTAAACTTGGTGAACCCATTCATAAACACTAAACAGAACTTTCTAATAAGTCTTTTAATACGTTTTTGGGGATTAAGAAATATGTCATTATTAAGACCAAAGGTTTTTGCAAGGTGAACATCCTCAGACATAAAGCCGGCAGGGAACAGCCACTGCTGATGGCCACCATTCTTCAGATGGGGCCGCTCTCCAGTTCAGCTCTGACCACTCCTTTTGTGTTTGCTGAGGGGGGCCAGCCATTCAACCCTATGGGACGGATAATAGCCCCCCCCCCCACTGCTCCAGCCTCCCATAAAATTCCCCACTTTAATTGCGTTCCCTGGAAGCCAGTAGGAGAAGAGGAGGAAAAACGTAGAGGGAGGAGGGAAAAGAAAGAGCTCTATAGTGGGGAGCCTGTATTCATCCTGGACCTATGCATTGCAAACAACAAACTGCAAACCACAGTCTAGGAAGAAAGAGGCACAACGGTCAAAAGCAGTGGAGGACTGGTCCACCAGTCTCCAATTCAGTGGGCCCTGGCTTCTTTAATAACTGATCGAGTTTACAATTAAACCCCGCTCACTGGTAATACAAGTCTCCTTAGAGGCTCAATTGCCATTGGTGGGAGACAGGGCCACTGTTGTGTCCTGGGGATTAAAGCAGGCAGGGGGAATCAAAAGCCATTTTACAATACAGTAATCAGCATGTTTTCCCTCTGAAAGGCCCTCTGCTCGCCCATTTAGAAAACACAGAGCATTACCTCCTTTCTGCTCTCTACAAAACCCATTCAACCACCCGCTTTATTATATGGATTAATCCTATGTGTTGTTGGGAGCCCCTGGGCTCTGTGAAGGGGGTAGGGGGGCTGGTGGAGGTGAAGAAGTGTCCACGCCAGACAGGTTGGTGAGGATGGGGAAACCCACGACCTGGCCAAAGACATTCCCCAGCTGTACCCTTTAAACCCAACTTGCAGCTGCAGATGAGCCTCAACATGGAAAGTTGTAGACTCACTCTACAACTTACACAGAAGGCCACTGTGATTGATAAGATGTGCTAAGATATGTTTTTTTTTGGGGGGGGGGGTTTCTCCATGATAAACATTCAAGGAATTTAGGATCCTGTTACACTTACACAAGATTTATTATTTTGTTCTTGTTATTAAAATGCAACTCTGTTTATGCACAACAGAAGATGTAGCCCAAACAAGCAATTTATTTTGCAATACCATGGTTTAAAGGTAGAACTGGAAGAATGTTTTGTCTATAATATCTGAATAACTATCTTGGTCAGTGGTACTGGCGCCACCCTGGCAGCTTGATGCAGCAGCCCTTACAACAATTTCCCTTAAGGGAATTCATGAATGCCTTATAAACATGATGACTGAAGACTGAATAATTAAATACTAGGGCTGAACAATACTTTTTTCAATACCAAATTAAAAAAAAAAAAAAAAAATCTATTTTAGAAAATCTACATTGCACATAACTTTTCAAAACTTTGTTTTTATTTTTCAGTTTCTGCACTTTTTCATTCAGAAATGCATGGAAAACGTGCAAAGTAAAAGGTGAAAAAAATACAAAGGAACAAATGTAACCAACACAATCAACCAGTGCAAATAGTTTTCAGTGCAATATTTACAGTTTCAAGTCAGTATATTAGCCTTGCAACATACCATTATATCACTAAGCAATTTTTCAGGTGTCAGACAAGCTCGCTCAAGGCTAGCAGTGTCTCAAGTAGAAAATGTGCGTTCAGAGGGTGTGGATGTTGCTGGCACACAGAGATTCCTTGTTGCCAAGTCAGAAAGCATTGGCAGAGTGTCCTTCATGCCTATACATTTTTGCATTGTGCACTGTTAGCATCGATGCAGCTAAAATGGAGCCACACTCTAAATCTTTTTCACATTTTACACGGATTTACATGCATTGCGGTCGGAAGAATGCGCGCGACGCGACAGCTTCGCGTGAGCTACGTAGGTCAAACAAACGTAGCTGACAGCTTCGCCACAGCGTGAGCTACGTCGCGCGCATTCCTCCGACCGCAATGCGTGCAAAATGTGAAAAAGATCTGGAGCGTGGCTTTGTGGGCGTGGCGTAAACTACTGTTTTCATGGATGACCATACACAGCCAATCAACAGCACTTTTCAAGCTTGGCACGTCAAACATGCTGCAAGCTTCCGCTTTGGAGAGGACTGTCCAAAATTGACGGACACCGGTGTAATTGCAGTTTTGTGGATGGTGCAAGTAGTGCAAGTGCATGACAGACGTTGTTTAAGTTATGGTTGAACACTTGCCTTTACCTGTCATATTTTCGCTCCGGGGTGCGCCGCTGAAAAGAGTCCCCTAGGTGAGCAGGCAGTTCTAAGAACGTTCCGGGCGCGACCAAGCGGCAGGACAAGAAAGGCGGAGTCTCTAAATTGCTATATGTCTATAGTTATTGTAATTATATTTATAATGTTTGTTTTGGGGTTTAGATTACAGCAGGCAAGTTATTGTTATTTTAAATATTTTTGGTTAAATATAGTGATCATATTTTTTATATAAGTCATTTATGCTTATGACTGAGATTTGTATATTAACACCTGTAAATGCATGCATCCAATCGGACCTACCAGAACGCCGTATGAAAGGGCGCCAATTTTAAATCTGCTGTTGTTGCTGGTTAGGCCTCACCTTTTGGCTTGCTGTTATACCTGTGCAGCTGTTGAAAAAATAAAGAAATCTAAGTCTGCACATCCGTCCATTGCCTTGGCATTTTCTACCCTGTGAAGTGTCTCTGTTGTCAGAATGGCCATTCTAACATACGGTTATCAAAGCTTAGTCAAAACAAAAACATCAAGTAGACTAAATCAAAATTGAATTACTAAAACAGGACCAGAAGTCACACTCTTGCAAAAAAAAAAAAAAAAAATCCAAATGTGGGTGTCAAAATTAACACTGCTGCTGAATGACAAATTATGACTCTTATTCAAGTGAAAAGTATTTACAAGCCACAGTCAGGACAATTGGTATGGCATAATGTGAACTTCATTATCAGGAACTGCTTGATGTCAGACCAAAGACTCAAGATCAAAAAGTCATTTTTATGGTCAAAAACACTGACTGACGTAGAAACTTCATGCAGCCTAAAACAAGAAACATCTGGAGGAAAAGGGAAGGAGTCAGATGCTGCAGAACTGAAACAACAATGCTATTTTTTCTTAATAATGCTATCAAGGAATCTATTATGTGGCCTGTTTTTCCATTGTGTCTGGGCATAATGTATTATGAAAGGCGAGCTCCATGTATTACAATGGAGAGAGGAAGTATTCGATGTCGCTCTTCTTCAGCTTCCTGATCAAAACCACATACATCTGATTCAGTTTATCCTGCGTCATCCACAGCCGTTCACTTCATTGATCTCCACAAAAAAACCTGCTGCATGTCAAGCATTTCACATTCTTGACTGCAATACAAATCAAGAAACACAAGCTTCAGTTGTTTGGCATGGGGTGTTTGCAAGTGCACACCAAGGACAGAAAAATCTAAAAGTGACAAGCTAACATCTGTCATCCGAAACACTGCTTTTCTCAGTTACTAATGTATAGTTACAGCACTGAACTTTTGTTAGCACCAGCTTTTGTTAGTAAGTTATATCGAGTCCAAAGTACAAAGTGCAATAAGTGACTGTCAAACTGAAAAATCAGTGTTGGTTTGCACTGAAATGTCTCCTGTCTGTAGCAAACAGTGAAAAGGGCTGGTTGGAAGAAGAATTGTGGTGATCTGCTAATTCTGTTCACACAAGGTTAGAGTCAGTCTGGGATTTTTGGACATTTGTGGTTGAGATCTCAAAAAAGAAAAAAAAGCTCCCTGAGTTGCTTCAGTGATGTAACATAATAGTCCAAATCTGCAAAGTAGTCTTCCAAGTACAGAATGAATGCAGACCAGGGATGTGCAAACACACTTTTAAAGAAGAACTTAGTGTAATTTCAAAGAACTTGGTGACAAACAATATATTCACAACACTCATAAACATTTTGCTATGAACTGCTGTGTTTGGTGATCAAAGATGAGGGCCAGAAGAGTTTAAGTATTTGAGCTAATCTTGTTGATATAAAGGCAAATTCAATGCTTCCAAAGAGTGGCTCCGCAAAAAATTAAAATACAAGACTGCTTTATGCCATCATTTCCACCTTATGACCAGACAAGCACATTGATTTTGGACGATTCAGCCATTTTGATTCTTAAATTCAATTACATTACATATTCCTGCTTTGGACAATATCTGCTTGTAACAACTGCAGTGTGGTTAAGATCATGATTATGGCAAGTAGCCCATAGTCAAGGTATGTCTAAAGTTAGATAACTGAAGTACGTAAAGTTAGGGAAATACTGTGGTTATGGTCAATTAAAAGGTGAAGAGTGATTACAGGTCTGTGACTGGACATGAAGTTTGGTCTATAGCATACCAATCCACCACTAAAGTCCTTGAGGCCAGGAAACAAAACTCAGGCAACCAAAAATCATCCACAGAGGAGTAAAACTGAGGAACACAAACTCAATGGAAAACTCTTCTTACTTGGGCAAAAGGGCAACAAAGGCAAGGCCATAGGAAAACACAAGGAGCAAACAAAGGCAGGATCACCGGTATAAACTCAGACAGGGCTACAGGGACAAATTCAGGGACGACAAGTGAGCTGACAACAGGTACCAACAAAGAAATACTGACTTATATATGCTGGGATTAATTGGCAACAGGTGATACACATTAGGGTGGGGGAGACAGCGAGGTGAGAAAGACAAAGACAGGAAGTAGACTATAAGCAGATACACAAAGCACAGGGCTTCAAAATAAAGCAGGAAATGCTAAACCAAACCAGGAACAGATAAACAAGTAGCAGGACTTCAAACTAAAACAAGAAATATTGAACAAAAACTTGAGAACCAAAACAAGAGTAACAAGACTTCAAAAATAAAACAGGAATTATGGAACAAAACTCAGGAAACCAAAACAAGAGTCCTCAGATAGTCCATAAATATTTCCAGCCAAAATTTCCAACCCAAACCCAAGATTTCAAGTCCAAAACCATCCAAAAGGGCTGATAACGGTATATTGTTTCATGACACAGCAATTTACACAGACAATGAATCGAGGCAAAATTCTGTGTATTTGCTTCTGGTCTGCATCTACTACTTACATGTTGTGTTAAAGTACTGACCAAAGCATTAAAGTAATAAAGCTTTATGCACTGATACAAATCCTCATGCAAATGCTTATATTATCCCACATGTACTAATGCTTCATGCACTCCATTGGAGGCCATTAACAGTATGTTGAAAGAGCCCATTAAAGGTACCATGATGACATCAGTCTCAGCCACCCACCACATCTCTGCATGTTATCTGCTGCATCTTAAAACATCACTTTGCAGAAAAGAGAATGTAGCACCGCAGAGCACAAATCCATCTGACGCGTGGGCAGAATGGCCGAAGACAAACCTTTATCAATTTGAAGACGCTCCCCCACATTCCTGACCAACCGCCGTATTGCTTTCTGTGCAAGCCTGTTGCAATAACCTTAGTCACGACCTCCATGTTTGAATCAGAAACGAAAAATTCCAAGGAATAAAATGGAGGTCTTCCTTAAGTGCTTTTAGGCAATGGGGAAGATGATATAAGATGGTACTGTGTCTCCAGGCCTGTTCTGTGTGTGGCACATTGCGTATCATGACAGATTGTTACTTCACAGACATCTCATGTCTTTATTTTCGTTATGTTGGGTTGTTTCTTTCATAAGGAAGGTAGTGGTGATTTGTTAGGAGGAGGGGTGGGGGTTTAAGAGCATATGCTGTTAGAAGGAGAGAGAGAGGGATCGAGAGAGATGTCAGAGGGGAAAGAGAAAGTGGGAGGGATGGAGGGAATAAGAAGGAGAGGAATAGAAAGACCTTCAGTGAGTTTGGCAGCTTTCCACAGAAACCATTAAATGTGATGTGCATGGTCATGTTTGTATATGCGTGTGTGTGCATTTATATGTTTGTGTGCTATGTTTTTTTTCCTCCCAGGTAACCACTCAGTCTGCCTGGCTAGGTACGACACACTAGAAAGAGGTAGCTGAGTCTCAAAACTCTTTCCCCCTTGGGGTGAGTTTGCGCAGTACTGTATACTTGAAGACGTCAGAAATGACATCCATGGCGGCTTTTAACAGTGACACAACAGGCGTGACGCTAGTGCAACATAGATATTTCTTTAGCGTTTTTATGAAAGAGCAGAATCAAGACAAAAAAGTTGATGAAATCCAAATATCATAAGAAAGAGTATCCAAAGAAGATCCATTTCAAAAACTTCAAATTTACTTTTGTTGTAGAGGACTAGCTTGCAACATTTTGGGCTTTGGTCCTCCCCAAAAGTAAGCAAAGTCCATATGTGACTAATTTTCACAATGATTTATTATGTATATGAGTTGTGATCAGTTTTTTAAAAAAGTAGTTTCATTTGATTTCTTTCAAGTTTTGGCCTAAAACTGTAAATGCATGTGATATTTTATAAAGGATGTGGAGAGTATGACCAATGATCATAATGGACAAAAATGTGAAAATAAGATCCAGGTTGACAAATACTGGAATTTCCCTTTAAGAAAAAACAATCCATGCAAAAATCTATGTGTCAACTCAAAAACAAATAAGCAACCAATGAAATGAGTTAAAGTAGCAGGCTGTGTGTTGTTGTCCAAGTGTGGGCATGTTATGAATGCTGATACTCTCCTCAGCCAAAGCACCGGTGAGGGCTCTGTGATTAATATTCCGTGGCTGCACTTGTTAGCATGCATCATCTGGTCCTTACCTACTCTCATACAAATGCACACATATGCACACACACACACACACACACACACACACACACACACACACACACACACACACACACACACACACACACAC
>JBBMJY010000021.1:19885868-19951677 GCA_037833715.1 Toxotes lorentzi
TCTCTCTCTCTCTCTCTCTCTCTCTCTCTCTCTCTCACACACACACACACACACACACACACACACACACACACACATACACTCAACCACTTCCAAGCCTATAGTATAGTAGTACATATCGCATTAACCATGCCACCAAGTGTACACTTAACTGTCCAAAACCTTTTAGAATTGCCTATTTTTCATAGTGTCCTAATGTCCCAGACACTGTGTTGAGTTATTAATCAAAGCAGGTAGACACAGGTCAAAAAGGACTGTGTGGTCCAACACTTTAACGTCTGAAATTTTAAACTGAGCTGTTTTTCCCACAAAATTTGTGCAAGACCGTGTTATCAATTATTGAACAACCTCTATCAAGTTGTTTATAAATAAGTGAAGAATGAAGATGCTCCAGCCAAAGTGGAGTGTTTTTGTTACCATAATTCAAGCAGTTTTTGTACTACACAGTATGTCCCAAAAAACAGTCACAATACACTTAAGAAACGACAAAAAAGAAAAGAAGGAAATAAGTGTAAGTCAAGCTTTGAAATAGATTATCTCTCCTTTCTCTCAATTTTCTGGACACGGTTGTTGATAAGGATGAGCACATAGCATAATACTTTGCTAGTGAGCCTAAAGTAAATTGAAGTGTGTCTAGACTGATAGAACGTCAAAATCTCTCCATTTACTCAAAATCTATCAACATACAACAGAATGCTGCCTGAATGCATCGCAGTGTGATTCTTCAGGGGTTTCTTTTCAATGACACAAACTCACAAAAGCAGAATACCAAAAGAGAACCAAATTTATACAAAACCTGTGGCCACATGTGAATAGATAAACATACTCACTCAAGAGCGTGTTTGTCTTTGTGAATGACTCTCAGGGGAAGTGATGAGAGAGAAATATGGCGCGACTGCAGGTGTGCCTCCTCCTCATCCAGTGAGAGTGGATGCGCCTGACTGCCATCCATTCCAACAACGGTCCTGTGTGGGACACACACTGGAGCACCAGTCAGTCTTTTACACCACCCTTTGATGGATCTATTTTGTTACAGTACAACCTCCTCTTATAGCTCACAACTGAGCGAAGTAGGCTGGCTTACAAGTCGGCATATAGTAAGTATTTTTGTTTTTTATGAAACTTAATGAAAAATAGAGAATAAAATGTACTTTTTGTGTCTTACTTGCAAATCATGGAATAATAAGATTGTGCTAGCCCATACATTTTTTTTTAAATGCAAAACTGAACATGGTATATCTGACATACAAAACTGGTAACATTAACAGAATATCAAACACAGAGCATGTCGTCACATATCTAAAAATATACTGGTAAAATGCATTAGTTCATTTATTGTTTTTGACAAAGAAAATTATTTTGATTCACACTTTCATTGAACCAAACTTCTCATTCAAAGTGAGGGCAGGCTCATTACAGTGGGTCTGTAGTCCTTCTTCAGTGGTAACGGGTGGTCTACTATTTGCATAAGCCAACTGGCCTCAGAAGGAATTACAAAGTGCAGCCGGCAGTCCTTTATTGCCGGATTCATGTCAATACCTCCATCTTGTCAGCTTAGCTTCAGACATGCAGACCATTTAAGTGGAAGAGTGAACCAGCATTAAGGAAGGATTATAGAATCTTAGAGGTTAAACATTGCCTGACCTTTTTCCTTTTTCTGCCAGCAGGTGGACTGAGAATTTTTTTCCTTTTGTGGTGAACAGTCTCAGATCCACAGAACTTTCAAAAATTAGTTTTTGAAAGTCAATCACATCTGATTTATTAGAGAGTCAAAAAACCTTTAAGACTGCTTTGCTTTGTGTCATATTTCAATCGGTATTATATGATGTATTCAAATAATGGTATGCTCTTATAGTATTTACAGAAAAAAACCAAAAAAAAAAAACAAAACTATGCCAGTTTACAATTAGTGGTTAAACAATATGAGAATAGCATAGCTGGTGTATAAAAACAAGATACAGGCAAGAAATCTCCAGACTAGAAACGCATTTGAAAGTAACCTTACAGTTCCTCGCTCCCCATCCAAAGAACTCATTCTCCCTCAGATCTCAATAACAACAGCTGTACTTTATCTCACCCTTAATTCCACCTTTTCTCTTAAACCACACAACCTCTTCATCCCTCTCTGTGTCAATCAGTCAGTCAGGCAGTAAGTCATGCAGGCAGGCCTGTACACTGTCTCCCAGCACGCATGGAGCCAAGGACTGGGCCAAGCTGGGGTGAGTCATGCTGCAGGAGCATGCTACTGGATGTAAAACAGAACAGTTGTTTCCTGCTGAGTCAAACCCGCAGCTCTTATTAAGTTATTATGCGGTAATTAGCCTGCGTGTTAGCGGATAGGTAGCGTAGAAAGAGAGCAGTAGTAGTAGTAGTCTACTGCTGGAGTCTGTACCCATATCAAACAGATGTAAACTTGGGTTTCTCAACAATAGTCCATTGGCTGATGACTGTTATTTTATCAGGTTATTGATCCAATCTGCGCTGACTTTGACATGCAGCATGCACGCTGGCTAATGCTTGAGTTTTCTTAGACTGGCAGGTTAGGTTACGGTTACTGCAGGTCATTTTGTGCTTGCATTAGTGTTTGGCTCTGAGTCCAGACCAGGCTCTGGCAGCACATCTCATCCACTCAGACTGATGAAGAACCACTGAGCGCGTCTGTATCCTAGCAACAGACAAGCCCATAAATCAGCGCCAAGGGAAAGGAAATGCAGGATGGGCTAAAGGCAGACAGAGAGAGTCTTTTCAAAGGATGAGCATTTCTCACACAAAACACTCTCTCTCCTCTTGTATCCCTCTTTTCACTCCATAGCTTAAACACTGTATCCATTCTGTTTCCACATTGAACAACAAGTAATCAAACAGGGACAGTCAAAAAAAAAATGGGTAAAAGTAACACAGTATAAGGAACAGCTAACCACTTGGTTCACACTATGTAAGCAGATGTCACACAGAAGGGCTTAACAATAAAAGCAAACAAGCAACAGGCATAAATTTCACCATTTATGCTCAAACCGAAACAGGGCAGCCTAAAAAAACTAGTTCTTGAGTTCCTTTAAAGGTGTCCAAAGTATCTACAGATCAGAAGCCCAAAGAGAGTGAGCTCTTGGGCTGTTAATATTCATTTAAAGATTTAATTACTGCACAAAAATGGGAAAAAAGAATGAAGTTAGAAAAGTTAATGCAAAGTTAAAAACAAAATTTGACAAAGTGCAATGGAAATAGACTTCGCAAATAAATAATCATATGCGTGCAGAATGTCTTATTTGTTGTTCCACTGCACTGAGGTAGCAAAAAGTAATGGCAGACAAAAACATTCAATCTATGCAAACTGATGAAGAGATCACAGCTATCCTTAAATTGATCCACAAAACAAACACAAATGTCAATTTTCTATCACTTTTTCTATGTAGTTTTGCACCGTTTGAAGTTTGACCAACTCTCATTCTATAGTCTCACTGCACTCTCATCTTCTGCAATGGTTTAATGGCACCCAACTGGAGAATTAGTACCAACAGCTGTTTATCATGTTGCGCTCACCTCCTATACTTCCATGTCATGGTGGTAGATGGAAATGCACATTGACTGGAAATTTCTTTTGAGAACCTTTTCTGCACCGCATTTCAATGTAGTGCACCTGTCCCTTTCTCCTCAGTAAATGTGTATCAGTACTATCAGCAGTATCTTTGCCTCATGTCTCTCCATCCGCTTGTCCCATCTCCTGGGGAGGCATTTGGAAAGCTTTGGTGTATGTTTCCATTGACTTAAATGCAATATGCAAAATCTTCTGATATTACATACTGTATATGGGACAAAGGGTTCTTGGGTTTGTTTTTTTTTAAACCTTTATTTAACCAGGTAAGTCAAATGAGAACCAATTCTCATTTACAATGATGACCTGGCCAAGAGGCAGCATGAAGGGCAGATACGCAATAGGAATTAAGACAAGGACTACAAGAAAAACATCACAATAAATCATTACAATTTCATTATATTGCAGCTCTGATTTATCAGACCCAAATGTCAGAACCCAAACGTATATCCACTCATCTTTACCCTGTAATTTCAGCCACGTTTTGACCTAATGACCTTACCTCTCTACCTGGGGAATCCCTAATTGCACCACCAGCAGATGTATCCAACAGTCAGCCTCCATTTGCGGTTAATAAGGTTGGCATGCATCAAAGTCCTGGCTGGAACAAGATGTTCTGAACTGCCATGAGCTGTCATGAGCTGCAGTGAGGTGTTATGATGTGGTGTTATGATTTGCCATGACCTCGGGGGTCATTTGTCACCAACCTTAATGTGGTAGCTCTGAGTGAGTGTTGATGGTAAAAACCTTCAAGGCCTGAAACTGAACCAGCGATGAGCCAGCCAAGGCAGCAGCTGCACTCAGCACATGAGGAGCTGATGGCAGGTAGAGCAGGTGCTCTCCACCAAATGAAGGCTTTTATCAAGTCTTAATGACACAAAGATTATGATTGGCTGGTAAATATGACTTTTTATTCATTAATAATTTTAGAGAAACTTTAATCCTGATGTGGAAACCGGTGCCAAGGGGAAAGTTGACGAAAGCAAGAGAAAGAAAGAGCCAAGAAAAATCGATGATTAATTGAATGTATGCCAGTGATCTTGTGAGATCAAAGATTAGACTTAAAAAGGGGCTTTTACTGTCCCCAGGATACTTATTAACTACTTGATTTTATTTTGTATGACTTTGTAATTACTAGTCTGTGTAGTTCAAAAGTTAATGTCCCTTTTCCAATCCACTGTTTAATAGATGATAGTCAAAATGTCTTTTCTGCAATGATAAGTTTCCATCTTTGGAAACAAAACAAAGCCAAAGCATTAAAATGTACTGTATTATACTTCATCAGTACATCACTTTATTTTGCACTCAGCCATATTATAAGAGTAGCTCTCTTTTTCTTCACATCATATTTTTATTTTAAAAGTGAGGTGTGAAGTGCATATCATACGTATGTGACTGGCCACAAACAACCTTTACAGAACACTACAAAAATATGTGCAACAATGCCATCCCGGCCTCCACACAATCACAGTAATACTCACACTCATCACAGAACAACCACAGATTATAGGCCACTTCTTCAGTAATTACTACTGGCCAGGCCTAAGGCATAATCTTGCAATTTCCT
This sequence comes from Toxotes lorentzi, assembly GCA_037833715.1. Lineage (NCBI taxonomy): Eukaryota > Metazoa > Chordata > Actinopteri > Toxotidae > Toxotes > Toxotes lorentzi. The sequence goes on from JBBMJY010000021.1 coordinate 19,891,028, forward strand.
CTGTGACGCGCAAAGCATGCAACTCCATATAGGCACCCAGCTCCAAATGGATCCCCATCTTCTTTTTAAACTTGGAACGCATACTTTCTCCAGATAAGAGATTACCCTTCACCTTCTGTGTGTGTGTTTCAAAAACAAACACTGTTTACGTGGGTTCATTTCCTCATGGCCATGACTTCCGAGCGTTTGCCTACCTCTTCCTTGACGTCACACACCTTGCTGCATCACTGGGGTATGTCAGCTCAACCACATGGCCTCTCAGTGACATAGGTGGAAGAAGTTTATTACACTTTTCACTGACAACTTAACAGACACCAGCCACCTGGTCCCTTTGTATCTCACACAAACATGTATTATATAGAAGCTTACATGATATTTGATTTCATTGAACAGTTTGGTCAATGACTAATTTACAAAAGGCACTGAGTGAATAGAAAGGCAGTCAAGTTACTACAAATGTTAACATACTTTACCCATTTTAATTCAGCTGTGACCACAGTTGTTCCTTTAAGGGCTCTGACCATTTCACAAAAGTAGAGTTACCACTGATTTCTTGACGTGTAATGTGAATAGTTGAAAGTAACACATCAGGAAGTTGTAATAAATACAGTTATATGTTGATATTACTTTGCTATTTAAGGGGGGAGAAAAACTAAACAAAATTGGTTGTATTGATCACAGTGAAGAAATGTGTCCCCCAGTGCCCCAAAAGATGAACCTTGTCAGCAAAGTGATTGTACAGGTAGTAGTGGAGGAATGATTTTCCTGTCACATTTTCCTTTTCCTCTTCTCCCTTTGTCCTTCACAGGCTTGTGTTTAATAAGATTCACATTCTTCACATTCAACAACCAATTAATACAACAAATGACAGCCTGTGATGTTGATAACTGCAAATGCATTTGTGCCACACAATCTTTTCGTGAAAGGGCACTACCTTTCCTTTTGACTGAGAAAGAAACTACAACACAACTATGTAATCTCCACCAAACACCTGTATTTCTATAACAAGGCCAGTGGAGCAGGGAGAGAGGCCTTGTCAGTTGACTACTACAGCCATCCAGGATGCCAACAGAGTATGCTCAAGGCATCAAAGCACCACAAAGGGTGCACTGAAGCAACCAATCTAGAGCAGCAGGGAATGACATGGATAAAGCCATGTTATCACCTAAATTGCCGAAGATGTGAATGAGGTAGCTCCTGTTTAGCTGAAGTACACAAAGGCAATGCTCTTTAATATACAAATGAAAAGTGCTACATTTTTTTTTCTGTGCAGTGGCTATGATGCCTTGAGGCTGGTTTGGTTTGTTAAACCAGAAACACCAATCTTCTTCCTTGTTCCAGTAACAACAGCTCATACTCCAGACTTAACTAATCTGCATAATCATCACAAGCCAAGTTACCAGCAGCTGCTGAGCCTAAAATAACTGTGCAATACTTCCAGAGCAAAGATTTTGAAAAAAAAATGTGAGGAAAGAGAGAAATAAGAAAGAGATGGATGTAATGAAATTGGGTGAAAGAGGAAGAGATCCGACAGGAAAGGAAATAAAGGTGGTCAGGTGTGGAAGGTCAAGCATTTTCTCTCTTGTTGACCCACGGATCACCATTATGCTGCTGACATTCTGCAGACCCATCTTCCTCTGCCTTCTGTCCTGAGATGAGAGGTCAAGGTGCCAGCTTTGTCTGTGCAATGAAACAGTGTGTTTAATGGGCTATTTAAAAATAGCACGTTCAACAGGTCATGCACTCCCCTGCTTAATGATTTACTTCTTTTAACAGTACAATACCAAATAGGCCATGATATGTGGTTCTACTTTATGGACTCTGAAAGGAATGTGAACCAGTTGTATTAATCTATAAATGAGTTTTAATAGAGGAATTTTGTTTTAAAGATGTGTTTGACTTTTTATGGGGTGTTTCATAAAACTTGAGAGAAAGAATAGTACAGGCTTAATTGATGAATTAATCAGTAAACACCAAACTTCAAACACTTTATTACCAAGCACACATATAACCCTTTATTGTGTGTTCTTTGTTGTATGAAGGACTTTCAATATGGTGGAATGAAGAGTCATAACTGTGCCATGTCATCACACTATTTTTCCCTTACAAGATCTGAAAAAGTGAAATTTGAAACTGAGCATCTATAACTATTATCCTGTCTCTGTCATTTAATGAGTCGTTCAGTGAAACTGTTTCAAAGTCAGTAAAAAGGGGAGGATGGAAATTCTGTTGCCGGCAACCATGAGAGCTAGACGCGACACTGACACCTAGTGTTAGAGCAAGCAACTTAGAAATCATCTCACAGGCTGCTCACATCAAGCTTATTATTGATGCATTACGGCAACACAAGACAGTGCCTGTAAGTTATACTTCAGAATACGAGAAGAATTATGCAGGTATGAAAAACACAAACAGAGAGATAGCAGTTCACTGTATGTTTGTGTTTCCCACGCTGCATTGTCAAAACAAACAAAAGGGAGACTTGAACCAAAATATGAATTACAGCAGAGGTGAGTGATGCTGATACAACTGAACGAGACATTGCTCCCAAAACCACACAGACACAAATACACATGCCATTATGTGTCTTACACACACAAATATGCGCGCACACACACATACACACATACACACATACACACACACACACACACACACACACACACACACACACACACACACACACACTGAGCCTCTCAAAGCCATAGAGCAGAGAGTGATAATTATGCGTGTAAATTCCAGGACCCCTCTCAGCAGCTCTGCTGGCTGGTGTTGAGAGCTGCATCCTACTGGCCCTGCTGGTAATGGTAACCCACATACAACCATCTGTCACTGCTTCAAGCCCTCCCATCACACACTTTCACTGAATTGCTGAAGTGTTTGCACAATTCCATTTACAGATATGTGAAGATGTATGTGTGGATTTAGGGTGGTGCGTGTGCTTGAGAAGAAAAAAATACAGTAGGGGTGAACACCTGTAAACATGGACACACGCTGGTGAGGAAGCACACAAGCACAAGACACACATAGATAAAATTTGATTTTCCTTTATTTACATAATTTTAAATCAAAGATTAAATCACTGTCATTTTTAAAGCACTAAAAATAATAATATAAAGGGCCTATTCATTACTTCTACTCCTAAAACAACCACACTTACCAATTTTTTTTCTTTCAGTCATGTCCTTTTATTTTAGTTCATTTATTTGCACAAAAAGCATGGTACAAAAAAACATAATGCATTAATGTAGTGAAAAGAAAGAAAGGCTTAAAAACATCTCACCAAGTGGAAAAAGAACAACATCATCTAAAATCAATGTATTACAAAGTTCCAGCAAAAAACTTTTGCGTGTACTTTTATTTAGCATTGTTTTGTCAGCATTTCTAAGGTCAAGAGTGAACTTTGATTTTTAACATTCACAGTGTTGATTATATAGGTAATGACAGAAACAAAACAAAATTACAAAACAGACAAAACAGAGTTAAGTCTTTTTAAAACATTTTTTGAAGGAATACTATGTACACATATATAGGCACTTGATGCAGGTTCATTTTTCAAAACTTTTCAAATCTTTGCCCAGCTACAATTATACCGGTAATATCAGACACGTTTTCTCTGTTTGCTTATTGTGAATCATATCAACATGAGAGCTTATCTGATTGTTTTATTTACTGATTGTGTTACTTTTGTGAGACTTGTTAGTCAAACTGATTACATTCGGAAGCAAAAGTTTTATCCCATGTAATAGCAGCTCAGTTTAATCTTCTGTCAGGGTCCGAATTACACTACATAACCGTTGGTTAGCCGACAATGAACACCCATCCATGCATTCATCTAAATCAAGAAACACCCACACAGCTGAGGTGCCATAAAATGACCAAGCTGACCTCTTCCTTCAAAGATCATCCCATGAAGTCCTCCATGAGGTCAGCACGACCACCACAGCCACAGAAGAAGGTTTTTCCTCCTTCAATTTCTCCCATGGGAATTATAGCAGCATGTTTTCCTTTTCTGCTGAATGTTGTCTGGTAGGCATGGTGGTGGTGTGATATCTGAGGTGCAATGAGCCAAGACTGCCATGAACACATTCCTCAGTTTACCTGACTGACGAATGTTCAGCTTGTAGATAATACGAGTGCTTCTGAACCATACTAAAGCCCCACTTCTGAGCTGCTGTGCATCTCACTTGTAGCTGTAGAGAAAATGGTGTGTGACCAACATCAGGCTGAGTTCACATCTGCGTATTAAAGCAGGGTGTCTGGGATGCTGAAAAGAAGAACACAATTTATTGAACACAGCTCATGTCTGGCTGGGCATATGGCAATCACATAATGCAACCATTTTAGCATCACAGTGGCAAGCAGGAATCAGCTGGTTTAGTCTGGGAGGTGACTAAGAGGCACAGGGAAGAGGGAATAGAGAGCTCTGTGGCGACTGGCCTGGTCTAACCTGGCCTGTACCGAGCTGTCAGCAAAGGGGAAGATGACAAACACAGGAGAGTGGAGAAGAGGAGGGTGGGTGGTGGTCTGATTCCTGTTACATCATCTGTAGCTGACAGACTGCGAGGCAGACTTATCTGTCTGTGGTCTCGGGTGGCATTTGTCTGGACTAGCAGTGAGTCACATTTTCTGTTTACCTCAACGTGAACCCATCCCTGAAGCTCCTCATTCGCCATCCAACAGCCTCCATTCCCCAGCCGCATGAGTGCCGGTAGCAGGGTGGCTTCCACCCGCGGGTTGGCATGCGATGGCAGGAATGTGCTGTGCCCACACCTTGCTACACCATGACACCTTTCCTGTGGTGTAGGAGCTGGTTCCTTTCAAAAAGCTCTCAGCTGGAACCAGGAGAGTAATTATAGCCCTTCTACTGTAGCCGCTCTTCCTCTGGAGCAGACTTGGGTCAAACAGTGTAGAAAATACTGTTCTAATGTTTGTTTTTTCCTTTTGTGGTGTCAGATTTGTAGGAATTGCTACATGAGACAATAAATGAATCCAAGGCTGTTTAGACAAGCACAGGAAAGTGCTCGGAAGAAAGTTTATTACACTTTTCACTGACAACTTAACAGACTATCTGACTTGACCTGATGTGGCAAACCCCAGACACCTGGTTCCCTGTGACTGTTCAAATAAACACAAGTCTCTGCTAATATCAAGTCTGCTATGTATTGGAGACTTGCACAAAGTGAGACCTGTAATAAAAGAGGGAGGCTTCCACACATTTACCTGTGTTTTAGAAACATCACCTGTCATTAATAGTGCAAGCTGTCAATCAGTGGCTTTTGAAAAGGATGTTGTCTTCAAGAGACAAACTGCTCACTACTATGAAAAGTAAATTATATAGTATATCTGCAAACTCAAGATATTGCACTGTGTTATTAGCTGCACATCATGGAAACAAGAACGTCCAAAAGTACGCCCAAAAATTACTGTACATAGATTAGACATAGCCTATAGGCCTATTAATTTTGGTGAGTTGCACTTGAATCTCAGAGGCTGTTTCCCAGTTTGTGATTCCAGTATTCAGACAACCCACAACTGACCCTAGTCTTGACTGACTCCTCAGTGAAGACCCAGTGGGGTGTGTCACCTCAGATGTTGCCACTTCCAGAAGTTGCTGCTGGTTGCCTAGCAACTAGTCCCTGCCAAGGCCCCTTGTAAAAACACAAAATTGTAACTTTTATGTAACAGTTCTTGTATAGACTGAACAAACAAAGTCTACGCCGTTATTTACAGTGATTTAGAAGTGTTAGCGAGCGTATTTTGTTGTCTTCCAACAGAGTCAGGCTTGCTGGTTTGTCTTGAAAACAGTCTTTCTGCTAGGCTAAGCTAACTGGCTGCTGACTCCAGCTACATATTTACAGTACAGACATGACAGTGGTACCGACTTTCATTTCTAACTCTCAGCAACAAAGCAAACAAGCGCATTTTTCCAAAATGATTCCTTTGAGTTATTGCTAGAGCAACAATGAGGACAAAATGAAATCAAAATCTTAAAAGAAAGATTACATTTCTATTAATAGTAATTTAATATAACATGAATTAGGCCATTGGGAATGAAAAATGGCAGTGTCTCTGCCACACACCTCTGTCCTTTGTATGACTAGCATATTACCAGTCTCTCCTCTCCCCTCCTCCCCTGCCCTGCCTGCAGAGGCTGCTTGGCAATGGCTCCAGTGACACCCCCATGAGCAAGTTCAACATTAACCAATGATGACAACATCCTCAAATGGTCAGGAAGCCCCATCAGTGGGACACAAACTCAGATTAGTGGCTCATCCCCGGTGAAAAGAGCCCCTGGCACTGTGCCCTGGCTTCCAAATCTAAACCAGCAGCGCTCTCGTGAGAATGACAGAGCTTGGACCGCCGCTGCGTTAGCCCCCCTCTACCTCTGCCAAGCAACTGCCTCACCCACATCCTCTTTTGTCTCTTTTTCCCCTCAGATTGTGTCTGCATTTATTCAGTGGCAGAAGAGATCTCATGCAAAATAATGTTTTAATGAACAGTATCAAATTTGATTTATCAGAGAAGGTGTTTGGAAAATGTCCAACAACATCCAGCTCAAGCCTTGGCTGACTGGAAGCTCATATTTTGTAACTAAAATCTGTGCAACTGTATCACCTCCTCTGTCTAGGACTATCTGCTTCCCCATCTATGTATCTCAGCCTGCACAGGAGGAGCAGCAGCCTCTGCATCTCTGTTTACTGGCAAACTCGGGAAACCACAATGCAGTTAACGAGACAATGATAGAGCCAATCAAGAAAGCAAGACTTTGCATTTATTATAAGAAACCAAACAAAGACCCTGGACTCATGCCGTGGGGATGAGGCCACACTTCCAGTAGAGCAAGACTAATCATGAATGCAAATAAGCACAATGAAAGCAACAAGAGCGAAAGAGGTGCTGTGACCTCCATTGGTAAACGTCTGGGAAACAGCACTTGGCACGTCTCAGGGGTTCTACTTATCACTCAAAGAGAGACTGAAACACACTAGCTGCTGAGACAATGATGTATTCCAACCAAGCAGACAGAGGGGGAGAGGGTAAATGAAACTGAGAGAACAAGAGATTAGCAGATAACATTTGCAAGAAGGCAGTGTAATCATCTCCGCTAATTTGTCTTTCGCAGTTTGGGGGGAACCAGATGCACTCATTAGCGTAGGAATAACCTTACAAGCAGAACATGCTATATAGCAATATACATCATAAGGAGAGATGTCACTGATCTTTGACAAAATGCTTTGGAGAGATGAGCAAACCATGAGGATGATATCTTCATGCGCTATGTGACAGCTTTATTGGTACTGATCATGTTTGAGTTGTGTGGTGAAACCTCCAGAGGGGTATCACTAACTCGAGTCTGGCAGAGCAAGTGATATTGCTTCATCTCATGCAAAGCTCTGAGCTCCGAGCCTGGCATTCCTCATTATTACTGGAGATTGTTGTATATGTAATCATATGCTATAGAATATATTGATAATAAAAGCCTGTAAATTGCACAAGCCTCCCACAGACTTAACAAACACCATAAAGACACAATGACTAGTGTGTGCATAGAGGAACTGAGTAAACTGCTCAAATACACAGCGAGTTATCCAGATATAAAACAGAGCTCACACTCACATGTATAGACCAAAAATGTATAGTATGCATGTTTAGAAACAAAATAATGTCTGTATCAAGTATAGTATGTTATTATACTTGATTATCTGATTTAGAAATTTGTTTATGTTCGAAGAGATCAGATGCGGGTTTCAGCGGCTGTACCATCCGTAGTTGAAACTGTAAATCAATAGTTGGAGATTTAGAAGTACACAATGGCTCCTGGCACGGAGCTGAACCATTCAGAGCGGAGGCTATCTGGAACGCGGAAGAGTGTGCCAGTTCACACTGAAACATAAGCAAATACTCAATGAATGAGGCAGCTTCCAGGAAAAGCCAGAGCCCAGTGGAGATAGCTGCTAATCTGAGCATGAAGCAGAAACCCAAACAGAGGGCGACCACAGGGCAGGCCACCCGAGCACGACGGCCAAATGCATCAGACACCTTTGGGTGATACCAAACCGCAGGACGCGCAAGAAGCCTGGGAGCCACAGCAAAAGCAGAGCAGCTGTAACCCACCGTTGAAATAACTGACCACACAGAGAACATCAGTGAAGAATAACCATCCAGCCGCTGACTGTAAGGAGAAAGGAACTTTATACATTACACTTTAAACATGCACTAGAGAGTGTACAAAGGATTCACCGACTGCAACTGCTGAGCAATTTACAACTGGTTGACGCATAGGCAGCTTTTCAGTATAACAAGAATCTTAAATGGTTATTAATATAGTCGTGCAAATTCAGGGAAAAACAGACATTATTAAAGGTTTTTTTGCCAAATGAGACAGAGCATTCAGAGAGGAAACCACACTGTATTGTGTAAGACTCTGCGGTACTAGAGTTCATCATTAATTTTGTCACTGGGTGAAACATGTACTATTGGGGTTAGCTGTTTAATGCCGATTTGAGCCTGAAAATGTCACTGGAAATATGCAGAGCTGTGCTTGGAGACAGTCAAGTTCACTGCCTGAGGAACCTTGAATTGCCACTATTTTGACCAGACGGTGACTTCTCTTACAACTAAGACCCACAGCCCTGTCTCTGCCGCTTCTCTTTTTTCACTGTGGGCCTGTCACACTGACTTTTTTTTTTTTTTTTTTTTTTCTATCTGTAATCTTGGAGATGAGAGTCAAGTTCAATGGAGAATCTGAAAAACACCCATGATGAACTCCTCTTCAACATTTGTTCTCATCTGCTGAAGAAAAAAAAAAAAAAAAAAAAAAAAAACCCAACCTACCACTGCATCACTTTTCTCTGTAAGTCTAGCAAAATCACTATGGAGCTTCCAGGCAAATGTTGTTAGGCAGGCATTGTTTGTATAAAGTTAAAACTTGCAGCTTTTCTCATGTTGCTTGTCAATCCTGCACAACCTGCCATCCCACACTGGCCTGAGAAGCGATTCACTTATGCCTGATAGAAAATCAACTATGGTGAACTTCTGCTTTCTCAGCACTGTGTGTGGGTCTTAAGAGTTCTATCCACTGAGCCTGTCTCTGCTTTCCCACTGTCTCAACAAACAGGAAAAAAATGCTAAATGTGACTGGACAACTCATTTTCCTTTTTTTGACTAAAATGAGGGAACTGTTGAAGATTAAAGTGTTCAGTGCACCAAATCTAAGTTTGTCACTTCAAGGTTTATGCACAGAAACCGTGTTTAGTATCAATAAGTGCATTACTCATGGATATTTCACTGAAGGGAAACTATTAATGGAAACACCATAAACCAGTATAAGAAGACACACAAAAATTATGTAGGAAGAATATATGCTTTGCATGGGACCTTTACAGATTTTTATTTTTTCCCCCAGATCTCAAGATGGTCTGTGCATGGGATTATGTGGCACAATGAACATTTTTTGTAAAATAAAAATAAGCATCCCAGAAAAAAAAGTTTCTTGCTTCATTTGAGAAATTACAAGGCATCTGTATGATATTTAATGAAAATCCTATTGTATCTCATGTCAAATTGATAGTTACCATTATTTGCATTGCTCTACTGTTACTCTGTATTATAATGTTGCAATGTTGCATGCAAAATTGCATTACAAAGAAAAGGCTAAAACTGCAAGAACGTATTGTTCTTTGGGAACCAAAATGATTGTGGACATCCATTAGTCATTCAATGAACTACTCCCTTTGCAAAGTCCGACAGTGTCCGGGGATTCCTTTCACAGCGAAAGGGACAATTATAGAGAAAGCCAAAAAGTCCTCTCACACTACTGTAATTCATATTGACAGGAAAACAATAACAGTGTGGTTGCTTCACAAACAAGTGGAAACACGAATGTGGGCTTTCCCCTTATTTTTGTTTGTGGAAAAGCTTGTTTGTCCTCAATATGTCACATTTTTTACCATCAGTGGCACAACACACCACATGGCCTTGACCTAATGTTGTGGGTTTCCTCATAGGAGTAGCCAAGCAAACACACATTTGCACCATTTCACACAAGCATGTGCTGCACTGATAGGTTTCTGTGAGCAGTTTTCATGGGATGTTATCGCAGTTGAAAAAAAAAAAAAAGAAAAAGTAACCACCGCATATTATTAGTAGTAATTAGTTAGTTAGTTAGTAATTCCTAAAGATGATGTTTTGAAGCAAACACGCACACTTTCACACGTGCACACAGAAATACATCCAAAGATACTACTGCCCACCCACAAGGAAGTAAGCACCACATAAAAAAATAATACTGTAAACAGGAAACATGGGCGTAAGAATGCCAAATGCATTCTGCAGCTTCAGCTCCAGTCTGTCCTCAGCACAGCAGCATCTATTTCTGGGAAAGCCTGTGAAAACAGCTAGCACTCTATCACTGTTGGAAAGGAAAAAAAAAATCGACTCCTGGTTTTGGAGTAAAATAAAATTGTATTACATAGTCAAATAAATGACAAGTCTAATGAGTGACAGTAGATATGTAAATGTGATGTTAGGGAGCTCAGTAAAGACCATAAAGGAGCCCAGTTTTCCCCTTTATTGTCTGCAGCTGTCTGGTTGAGTCACTGGCACTGTAGATTGGCGAGTGGGCAGCGTTTTTAGCAGAATTGGCGCTCCGCCAACTTTTGGTTCCTGTCATTATCTGTGCTTTGTGTCTCAGTGATGGCCACATGCACATAATGAATGGGCAACTCTTTTCCATTAAAATAATACCCTCATCAAGTGGGCTCCTGTCAGCGAAGCTCCATCTGTGCCTGACCGAGCTCCAAGCTTCAACACAGCTCACAGAGTGCAGGCCAAAGGCTGGAATTTTAATTGTTTCACGGGAATCAACTAGTTAGCCATTCAAAGAGGCTGGCGCAGGACAGCTTTCCATGAAAGATGATGAGCAGATAGAAAGAAGGGATTTAGGAAATGTTGCCGTAAATTAATCCTGGACAGACCACAGCTTTGGGAAGTTTTGTCTTGTTGAGATGAACTACAAAGGGTGGACTACAAAGAGGAGTGGACTTGAAAGAAGAGGTTAGAAGGAGAATAATGAGGGGGTTGGTGGCTACTCGTGAAGTTTGCCAAAGGAAAGATGCATCCTTTTGAGTCTCAGGGAGATTAGACATTTCTTTGAGTGACAAAACACCTTATTAACCTCCGCCTGACCTCTGAGGATTGACCTTCGACTTGTGACCCTGTCACTACTGCGCTTTACTGCTGTTGAGAGTCATCAGCATGAGCTTTTTCATTTCAAATAGCAGGTTTCGCCAAAATGCCAAAAGAGAGAGTGAATGTGGGGATTGTCTGGGTGTATATGGGACAGAAGATGGAGGGATAGAAACAAGGGGGAATGCAACAGAGTGAAGAGTTTAATTAGAGACGCAGCACCTCTGATAATCCACTCTCACCCTATTCATAAAAAGAACAAGGGTGGGAAGGATGGGCAGGGAGAGATGAGAAGTTTTTAACAAGAGGTCAAAGAAACTTTGGCTTAGAACATAGGCCTTTATCAAATCCACTGGCAAATCCGCAGATTAGTCCATTCCATTGTTTTCAGGACGTCCGCTCCCACCGACCCAGAATGCAGAAGGCGGATTTAGGAACTTTGCAAAAGCTCCAAGCCACTGAGCTGGATGGTAGAGTGTGCGTGTGCTCGTGTGTTTGTGTGTTCACGTGTAATTGTGTGTGCATGTGAGAGTACACATGTGCATGTGTCTGTGTTAGTGTGTGCATAGGGGGATGACACAGTGAGGAAGGGGTTGTCAGGAAGGCTTGGGCTCAAACACGAAGCTCTGACCAAAAAATTCCAATGATCGCTCATGACTTTCTGGCCACCAAAAGCAATGCAGACGGATGGCGGGCCGCTTTCCCACTGTGACCTCTCCATAGATAATATGTACTTTGGAAACTGTCATCCCTCATGGTTTCATTAAAACTTTTTTTTGATATTTACACGGCCTGCTGAGCTGTTCTCTATACAGAGTCAATTTGGTCAAAATGTGAAATTCTCCTCCTTGAATAAACACTATGCTTTCCTCCCTGCAGAGTCACTTCACCACAGCAAGAGTCACTGGCATTTGATATAGAGCTATGGTCAAAACACTTGTGGACAGCAACAAAAGGCAGAGGATTATGAATCAAATAATCAATTTTATTCAGAATCAAATTACATTTTGAGAAAAAGCTGTTATTTTCCCTCCTTTTCCTCTCCTTTACCTGTTACCTGTCACAATGTATTTCCAGCACTATGCTTCCTGTGCTATTCAGCCTGGGGAAATGGGGCATTGGAGTGATGACAAGGACCAAGAATCACTTGCAAGCTCTGAATCTGTCTTAGCACACTCCTGCACCTATTTAAAGTAGGCGTCTTTCAACTCCAAAACCAGGATGGAAGAGAGAAAACACATTAGCAAAATAGGCAGAAAGCCGAGACACAAAAGGCAAATGATTTATTATAGCTTTCAGCAGAAATACCTGTGCAGGAGTGCAGGCCCTCAGGTGCTTTTCTGGCAGAGTATAGAGGAGAATAAGAGAGTCAGTGCTGAGAGACATGCTGGAATGAGGAGCCTGGGATTCTTTGGCAGTGGGTAGGAATAGAAGATGTTGGTAGTGCTCCTCACAGGTGGGGATTTTGGGGAGAGCTTAGAGAAGGGTGCTCCAGCCACTGAAGGGTAACTGGAAAATATTTTTGCCAATGGGATCTCACTTGTTTTCTTAAACATCGCGTATTCATGACCCGCAGGCTGGTGGCTTATGCTCATGTCTGCTTTCACTGATTACTATCTTGAAAAAAACAAGAAATCCTTGATACCTGTGGTGAACTGCATGATAAAAATAAGGGATATGGGGCATTATTTTCCATGTGGATCATGTAAACGAAATTCCTAACAAGTAATTTTGTGGATTTCTTTCTTCTCACACCACATATGACATATAGAATAGAATAATAAGTAACACCTAATAAGATACACAAAATTCTGAGTTGCCAGGGAATGAGTGAAGAAAAAAAAGTAACTCCCAATAAATTTGCTGACACATTTATTGCTTTTGAAAAAGCTTAATTGTAATAGGTATTAGGATGTGATTAATGTATTAGATACCTATCTAGATATCTATGAATCTCCTAATGAACCACTTTAGTAATTTGAATTAAGACAAGGCAAGGCAGGAGCATAACCAATAATTAACACACTTCCTTAATGGCTACATGTTAGTTACATTGCAGTACATAATACTGAAGAGTGGGGGACCAGACTGAACTGTGGAGATATTGCATTGAATTTTGTATAAATTATACATCATCCAATGATGCATGATGCCTTAAGTACACTGAAAGATGACAAGCAGATACAAAGATGAGATATAGGGGATAATGCAAAAAAAAAACTTTTGTGGGCATGAGCTGTGTGATGAGGTTATCGGTATTTGCAACATTTCTGGGGGCCTGGATGTTGATGATGCAAAAACATGATTACTTTGATTAATTCCAAAATTAATCAGAATGCAGATTTACATATGTCTAGGAATCTGTTACCAGTCTCTGCCAAGAATATGAGGAAGAGGACCAAATGCAGACACCACTAGATGGACAGATAATGATAAAGTCCTTTTTATCAAACTCAAGATCACTGGCATAGAGTCTGTGGCCAGGAAATCAATAAACTCAGGCAATTGACAATCATCCGCAAGGGAGAAAAACTCAAGAAACTAAAACTCAGGGAATCTTACTGGGTGAACCAGGCAAGAGAGATAAGTCCAAAAGGTAAGACAAGGCTCAGACACATGAGACAAAACCAGGAGCATACACAAGCAGAACCTAAGGTGAGGACTCAAGCTGAAGAACACACATGACCACAGGGAAAAAAAGCACAGGGAAGCCAAAACTAGATTAAAAACACAAACACAGCAAGGACAAACTTCAGCAAGAACACAGGTACAAATTCAAAGGCTTGACAACAGACAAACTGACAAAGAGACCAGGGCTCAAGGAGACTTATATACACAGAGGGTAATTGCCCACAGGTGATTCACATTAGGGCGGGGCATACAATCAACAAAGGCGGGAAACAAGACAAAGGCAGGACGTGAATTAAGAACAGATACACAAGGAGCAAAGCTTCAAAATAAAACAGGAAAAACTAACCAAACCAGGAACATGTACACAACAATCAAGATTTTAAACTCAAACGAGAAATACTGAACAAAACTCAAGAACCAAAGGCAGAGTAAGGTGATTACAAAATAAAACAGAACTACTAAACAAAGGCTGGGAAACCAGCACAAGAGTTTTCAAAAATCCAAAGGATCCATAAAGATTTCAACAAAAATCCAAAAGACTTACCAAGAACTGAACAGACCAAAGAGTACAGGAAAAGAATCAACAAAATTCCAAGACAGAGTTCAAACAGACCACCACAATCTGATCACAATCAACTTCAGTCTTCACAAGCCAATGAGGAGTAGGTCTGTATTAAACATATAAACCCACTGCCTTAACAGCACACTGCATGGTGAGGAAATTCCTCACAATGTGATGGCAGCAGCTGCATAAGACAGAAACAGCGGTTGATGATGATAGTTTTATTACCAAAGTATTTTTGTGTGTCAACTTCTAACAACATGTTAGCCAGGTGAAGACAATTTGGGAAATCAAGTTTGACTAAAGCAGATTTGGGTACTGGGGAGTCCACTGAACTCATTGTCATGTTCATGAAACCAGTTTGAGATGACTTTTGCTTTGTGACATGGAGCACTATCACACTAGAAGTAACCATTTGGAGACAGTAAGTTGTGGCCATAAACAATGCAAATAAACAATGCACATGGTCAGAAACTAACCCCACCATCTGCATGCTTCAGCAGATATCCAGATTCATCAGTCCAGGCTTTTTATGATCAGCCCCCAGGGTGGCTGTTTTGAACTCTTTTTGCACTGGTTGAACTCACTTTTGCTTTGTTTGATTTTTGTTGAACTCCTTTTGGACTATCTTAAACTTTTGTTAAACTCTGTTTTAGGGTATTGTTGGTTGTTTGGACTCTCTGGCATGATCAGCCTCTGGGTGAGTGGTTTTTTGGGGGATTTTGTTAAACTCTGTATGGACTATTTGTGGACTCTTGATTGGATCTGTGTTTTCTGTTTTATTTTTGAAGTCCTGCTACTGGTATCTGTTCCTAGATAACTTCCTGTCTTTGTCTTGTTTCCCACCTTGTTGATTTTCTGCCCCGCCCTATTATGAATCACCCAGTGCCTATTAACCCCAAGTCCCATTGTTCCCCTGTCTCTTTCTTAGTTTGTCTGTTCTCGTCTTGGAGTCTGTGTTCATCTGTTGTTCCCAAGTCTGTATTCCTACTATTCTTTTCCTGCCATTGCTCTGCCCAAGTTTGTACCTGTTCTTGCCTTTATTCCTCACTTTAAACGAGGACACTCTGAGTTATCCACAAACTTTGATTCCTGGCTTAAGGACTTTTTTGTTATTAAAGAAAATCATCTTCTGCATTTGGGTCCTCCCCGTGTCTTCCTAGCTTGGCAACAGAAGCCATAACAAGGTTACATTTTTCCAATCTTCAACTGTCCAGCTTTGGTGAGCCTGTGCCCACTGCAGTCTCAGATTGCTCTTCTTGGCTAACAGGAGTGAAACCTGAAGTCTTCTGCTGTTGTAGCTCATCTGCCTCAAAGTTCAACTTGTTGTGCATTCTGAGATGTATTTCTGCTCATCACAGTTACAAAGAGTGGTTATCTGAGTTACCATAACCTTTCTATCAGCTCCAACCAGTCTGTCCACTCTCCTCTGACCTCTTTCATCGACAAGGTGTTTCCGTTCACAAAACTTCCTGTCACTGGAAATTTTTCCACACCATTGAGAGTAAACTCAAATGGCAAATAGCTTGTCTGGAACCAACAAGCATGCCAAGGTCAAAGTCACTGAGATCACATTTTTTTCCCCATTCTACTTGGCGAGTGTAGATTGAGGAGCTCCTAACATGCTGAAGATAAGTTTAATGTTGGCCAACAGACTCGCAATAGCTAACATTAGCTTACTAACATGGCCAACTCTTTTAGCGCACAGCTGTTTGGGTTTACATGCACACTGATCTGTGGAACACATCAGGGGATTTTGAGCAAACTGGATTACATCAAATGGTTTTTGTGAGCGCCTGCAATACAAACGTGTCACATCTGTAAACCAACTAGGTCTCCACCAGGCAGTCCAGTGATGGCTGTGAAGACAGTTTTATTTTTTTGGAACTGGCTAGAACCTAGAGGAAACTTTAACTGTTGGACAGTATTACACATTGTTCAGTGAAACCTATAAACCTACCCACTAGTGAGAATGATCTTCCCAGTTTCTTAGCACGGCATAGCTTTATTAACGATCTTAGGTCTTAACAGATTAGTGACAGTGGGAGCTCTACTCTGATGAAAATTCTTTCACATTCCAGAAAATGCTAGTATATTGCAATTGTTGAATATTTTTGACCCACTTACGAAGCAAAATGCAAGCAGTAGCCACTTTTGGAACTAGAAAAAAAATCTTAAGGGGTCCTGTTACTAGCTTTTTCCAGAGCTCCAAACATCATCTCAGGCTTCCTCAGCAGAGGGAATGTGTTCAGCTGTCAGTGAGCTAGCTTAGTCTTACTTTGGTCACATAAAAACAACTAGTAAGAGGACGTACAAGATCGAGGAAGAACTTTCACACTCAGTGTAGTCCAGACATTATGTCCGCGTCAACCTCTGTCCCACTAGTTTCTTTAAATCAGTGCATTCTGTCGTTAAGCATTTCTGTATCTGTCTTTCTCAAAAGTAAGAGAAGTGGTTTACTGTGTGTATTCTGTATTCATTACCATACAGTCCTTTTTGCCTTTGACCACTATCTACCCTTTCCTCACCCGTTTGGTAAACAGCTGCATAAATGAGCAATGCTAATTTTAGTGGTAACTTTGTTTTGGTTCAGATGGAAAAAAGGATGTTCCAGTCTTTAGCACTAATGTAGGCCAGCAAAAGTAGGTAAACAAAATCACCACGAGTGATTTCCAAGGCTAGCTCTGAGAACACCTTCTTTACAAGGCTGGAAGACTACATCAGCCTTTGTACTGCAGTTAAACCTTTTTAAACAGAGTTGCCCACAAAACAAAGTATTGGTCAGGTTGACTAAACAAATCTAGGGTTTTGTTTGGGTTTTACCAGAGTGTCATGGATGCCAAGTTACTTATTTGTGATGTCAGCAGTTGTGTCTGTGTATTTTCCTAATGTAACCCTAGATGAGGAAATGTTCAGTCACAAAAATAAACATTTACTGCTTGTTGTTGTCCTCGCCTGTACTAAATAAGCCTCAGGAGCTTCCATCCTCTTGTGTAATGCTTCTGCTCATTCATAGAATTACACATTAACATCCACTCTCAGTCTTGGTTTTCACGCACGCCTCACCAGTGTCAAGTCCTGCGGTCGTTCTGAAAACGTCACTGGCAAATTGAAGGAAAAGTAAATATTTAACTAAAACTTAAAAATAATTTTCCACCTCAGTAAGAGGACCACACACACATACACACTCACACCAGCACATATGCATACATGCGTGTTGAGTGCAAAACTCCCCTCTGTCCCTCACACGCTGTCTCTGTCTTTCTTACACACACACACACATATTCCTTTCCAACCGCCACTGTTTATAGATATTTCAGGGGAAAAAAATACAAAAGTTTTATTTCAAAAGTTTTAAGTCTTTTATCATAAAATAACTGCTAACATGCTAACAAGTCTAAAGTCTAAACCTGGTTGATATCAACCTGTCAAACATGACCTCCATAGCCTGCTGTGTGTTGTTGAATACAGATGGCCCAAAGTCATGAATATCTAAAAATTACTTAAGTATGTTATTCATAATGATATATATAGTAAGTGCATATTAGTTGCTATCAATGTAGTAGGCCAACAAAATAGTGTCTGCTTTAGTTCCAGTGTTCCAAAGCATAGTAGGATTGTTTTGATGAAAATTTAAAAACCTGGCACTCTAACCCCCTGACCTGTTTCACCAGCTACATTTGAAATTAAGTTCTTTGAGCTTTTAACTCAGACACTGGACTTCAAAATTTAGTGAACACCACAATGATCATACCCTTGACCTCAAAACTTCTCAATAGTCCTCTGACTCCTTTTGTGCACATCTTTTGGAAGTCAGACTTCAAAACTGACTTCAGGTTAACTGAAGCTTGACTACACAACCTCAACATTTCAAAACAATTTGTCATGACTAGCCCCTGAGGGCGGCTGTTTTCTGAACCCTTTTGTTTTGTTATGAACTTTTTTGTGGACATTTGGACCTTTTCAGAGTCTTGTTTAGTTTAAGTTTTATTTCCTGTTTAGTTCCTGTATTATTTTGAAATCGTAGTGTGTATTTTGTCTTGTTCTACTTCCTGTCTTTGTCTTGTTTCCCGCCATTTGTGATTGTCTGCCTTGTCCTAATTGGTGTCACCTGTTTACCATTACCTTGTGTCTATATATTGTCTGCGTCTCCCTTTGTTTTGCGCCTTTGTCTTGTCTGCCTTGTCTCTCGTCCAGTGATCTAGCGTTTTATCTCGTCATTGTCTCCCTAGTCAGGTTGTGTATTATTTGTTACTTTGTTTCTTGTTTGGTTTTGCTCCTTGTTCAATCCTTTTTCCTCGCTAGAGTGATTTTGTGTTCATGTTTTGTACTTACCCTTTATGGGTGACTCCTATTTTGCTACTTTGTAAGAATAAACGTTATTAATTTTGATTTTATCTGTGGGGTCGTGTGTTTGGGTCCAAGTCCTTGGTTAAGTCGTGGCACAATTCTCAAACACAGTGAGCCATTGCATAGAGCCATTGAGTCTTCACTTTGGGTGAAGACTAACTTTCACTGAACACAGAACCTAAGGTCTGTTCTACTCTTTCTTAGAGCTTTTTTTTTTTTTTCCTTTGGGTGCTGTCCAAAGGAAAAGTTGGGACCACCTTTGGCAGAGCATGGTGGCCAAGTGGAAAGGAACTGAGTAAAAGGACCATTCAGAAGTTCTGAGGTTGTGGGTTTGATAATCAGGCAACTTGTTATTTGAAATCCTGCACACAGAAGAGAGACTCAAACAATATAAGAAATTGAACAAGCTTTGATGGTGAGATAGCTCAAGGAGAAAGGGAAACTAATTTTAAGGATGTGGATTTGATCCCTATGAGGTTCACTGAATTTAGGAAAGAGTCAAAATCTCTCAGAAATGGAGCTTGAGTGGACAAGTGGACTGCTCTGTAGTTTTGAAATCTTTGAAGTCCAACACCAAAAGTGAACATTCAAAGGCTCTAAGGGTCAGTTGTCTGATCAAATAGTTCATGGTGTAAGGAAACTGCTTTTAAGTTTTCAGAATATGTATTTCATCCATATGAGGCTAAGTGAATTCTGACATCCAAAACCCAACGTGAAGCTCCCAAGCTCCAAGAAGGACCCAAAGCTCTCAGGTCAGAGGTGCAGTGTCTGGTCAAATTCTGCCCTTTTGTCAATATCTGAAAACTAACCCCGGTGGGTGGGAGTCTTGCTGCAAGATAGATATACAGATATATATGCACTGTGCCTCCAAAATGCTTGCTCATTGGTCCACTGTTGGTGAGTGTGCACCAGCAGAGAGGTCCAGTGGTGTGTAAGACCTCAGTCCACCCCACACATATGGACACATATACGCACAGTTCTGCTTTCCTTCAAAGCCACATCCTGAATCTCCTCCCTCAGGGGAGAAGATTTACACTGTGGTTGTCCTTCAGGTACACCACAAGAGCTCTGCACTGAAGCTTCTACTCATACAAAACCCCTGATTTCTGACTTGGTTTACAGAAAAATGGATGCAGTGGAAAGAATGCATTTGGGTATGAAATAACATTAGTAGTTTTACAGAAGTTTCAAACTTTCATCTACAGTGCGGTCAATCATTCCTTTCAGACACCAAAAACATACTGTAATAAACACATGGAGAAATAAAAGCAAGAGGAACACCAGAATAGCCTTTGTAGTATAGTATTCTTATATACTCCATATTCTTTGGCTGGGCCCCACCAAGGTCTTTGGCAGGGGTGCCTTATCGGGGGAGAAAGTAAGGATGATTGTAAGGGCATACTAATCATCATGAATAAAATAAATAAAATATTAAAATATTTTATTGACAATGTACTAATAAAACAAATGTTCTTTTCTTGTTTTTGGTAAAAAGTAAACATCCAGAAAGACTCTGTATTGCCCAATAAACCATGGTCCATAGCCTTGGTTGGAACTAATGTTATAATAATAATAATAATGATAATATTTCTGATAATGTGAACACTTTACTGACAATGTCTAAACCTTATCAACCTCCTACAATACTGGCTGGATAATTTCAGATAACGTTTGTAAGAATGTGGATAGTAATTTTACTGCATTCCAGAGTGGGCCAGAGCAGACATCTGCAGCGCAAACATGTGGCAAACTGCAAGTCAAAGCGTTTAACTGTCACTGAAATTCCCCTAAATTTCAAAAACAATAAGCGGTGTTGTTTCAGTAAACCATGATTCACTAGCCACATTGTTGCAGTGCAGAACATAGGAAAAAGATGTTGCAAACACCGACATATGTCAAAGTGGCAGAGCTTCACAAGGCATAACAACGAAGACTAAATGTTGATACTATTTGTGGTACAGCCACAAATGTCTGCATATAGGGTAAATCTTTCTGCTGCACCAAAGATTATTGCCAGTGATTCATACTTGAAACCTCCTTGCTATTATTACACAATATTAAGTTGGTAGAAATGTTCCTCTAAAATAAGAGGTGCACATTACATTACTTGACCAATACAAATGGCTAGAGAATGCCTCAATGAAAACAAAAAATACGTGTGTGTGTGTATATACTGTATACTTGAATCAGAGGGCAGCTGTCTGAATGAGGTAAAGTTCATATTTCCAATTCCAAACTGGTCATTATATTAAATTCATGCTGACACTGATACAGTTTTACCAATCATTCTGTGACAGCCTATGCAGACGATTGGCTGGCAATAAACACCACCCACCTATCACAGGGGCCACCAATCTACAATAAATGATGCTTTAGCTTCCTGCGGCCGGCATAGTGTCAGCTTACACATCATCAGCATTCCTGAAGTCTTGCCCGGTGCAAAGGTCTATTTACACTGCCATAATAACACAATTGTTCAAATGGGCTATATGAAATATGAAATGAAATGAAATGGGAGAGGAATGGAATCCAGTCTGATATGCTTGGTTTCAGAGAGGAAGAAATCGCCTGTCTCGCCTTGTTTACCATATGCATGCAAAATAAATCATAATGCTGACAAATGTACATTTTTTTTTTCCAATCTACAAGCATATAATGCCTTTGTGTGGTTTCTTGCCACAGGGCACTCTGTCAGAAGCAATTACGTTCAGCAAACCTTCTTCTTAGAAGTAAACTATTCACAATAGAGGTAGCAATGCACCCAGTGTTAAATTGTTGCCCTTTTGGCTGCATTTAATGTTGTTTACTTTGCAATTTAGTGAATGTGTGTACATTATGTTACAATAATACGTCTAAGATTTGGCAGTATCGCTGACCTTGGATACAACACAAGTGTTGACCCGCCAGATGCCAGCATGTCTGTGTTTCATGCTCAATATTGGAAGCCATGAGTGGATTGCATACATAAAAGCACAGAAAATTCCTTTGCAGTGCATTTCAGTTTTGGTTACACAACTCTCCATGGTGGTATCTTGCAGGTCTGTCATGGTCTCTTCACTGTAGATTCTTTAATACAGGTCTTAATAAAACATGACAAGATTAGACTCGCCAGTGGTCTCAAAACATAAACAATTACAATGAAAGCAGTAGATACCAAGGTTTCCAGATGTCCTCTTTCTGCAAAGGAGGTTTCCAAGTTACTCGATCCAACAGCACAAGGCTGGACAAGGCAGAGAAAAAAGTGTTTTAGTCTGTGGCATTTCTGTCAAGCAGGAGATAAAATCAGTACTTTGTCTAACAGAGAGGTATGCATAGCTTTTTTTGGAGCAGAATAATGGACAGCCTAACAAAACTGTTACTAAAATAAAAACCTGATGCTCATACACAACTGTTGTTAAAGAACAAAAAGAGATAAATTATTTGGTAACCATAAAAACAAGCATTTGATATCAGTTTCATTCTGAAGAATTACTTATTGTGACAAGATGTTGTCTTTACTTTGGCTGATGGGAGAGGACGGCTTAAAACATGCTGGGTGAGTTTTGAGATTTGAATCCTGCCATGGAAAACTAAAGATGCTACACTCACATCATCATTAAATGTTTCACTTAAACCTGTTCCATCACTGGCAGGTGATTGCAGTATTACAGTGCTGCTGCTGCTGTGTTATGTGGTGTACTGTGGGACTGTCAGAACTAACAGTGGTTTACATTAAAGTTCCAATGTATTCTCTTGCAATATTCTTCTATTCTATTACCCTGAAATACTTGTGTAAATGTCACTCTAAATCCTTATACTGTCTGCCATTACTCAACATCTCCCCATGAGGTTGAACGATTATGGATAGTTTTACAATAGGTAATGCTAAGCCAAGCAATATGTCACGTAATATACAAAACACCAATGTGAGCCAAGCAGAAACCATGTTATTGTCCATCTGTGGTCAGAGCGTCGGCTTCCCATGAAACAAGGCTCCAGGGGCCAAATGTTGCTGGATTTGTGGCCAGGGCCACACTGCATTTTGGCCATCACATGTGTCATAGATCTGCCTGGTCCCCTGATGGTGGAACAGTGTGTCCAGAGCTGGACTGAAAGGGAGAGCTTCCTGAGGTCAGGGTAGTATAATACACTAGCTGGCTCTCAAATAAAACTGGTTTGTTTTTCTTAAAAGGAGGCTGAGGTTTGGGTTTTCTGTCCATCACCCCCACACCACAGCACACCACCTCCACTCCTCTGCATTTGTTACAATGGAAGCCTTATGGTGTGTTCATTTTGACCTTTTTGATTTTAGCACAAGGTGGTGATTGGCAGAAAACATGTTTCATCGTGACTGGAGCGCTGGTTTGGCCCATCTAAATGTCAGCTGTGTATAAATTTGGTGAAGAGGGACTGTGAACATAGTGCCGTTGTCAAGAATGGATCTGACATTGAGAACATTTCACAGAATAAACAACATATTGTACGTTGAACTTAGAAATTATATTTTGCGAGGACAGCCATTTTATCGATGGCTATTGCAAAAGTATATGTCCCTCCATCCTTATTCAATATCATATTTTGTGCAGGGTATGGGGCCATTTCATAGTTTCACAAATATTTACAATTTCACAAAAATGGGCATTTTACTTTGTCAAAGGCAAATTGCTGAAAGTACACATAGTACACTGAATGAGACGCAAGTGATTTTCAGACTACATAAACAGTACAGTCAAAAAGACATTGAAAACTGAGTCATCTCATTTTATAAGGTCAGACATGAGAAGACGTTTGTGTTTTTATTTCCTGGGCTATATTAACGTCAGTGGCTGGTAAAAGAAGACGTTATGGACAAGAAATTGTGAGCTGGACTCATGTCACACCAAGAGATTACACTTAAGTGTGAATGTACTCTGCTAACCTGGAGAGAGCACAGATCCAAAATAGTTAAAGCTCACTGGGTGTAATGGTCAGTAATGGCTGGTGGTTTGGCAAGATCTGCTCCTCGTTACACAGCTCTTCCTGTCCACACACATACTGTATAATAAAGACTTCCTCAATAGATTGGAAACCACTTCACTCTCACCAGCACTCTTGAGTTCCTCTTTCTCTCTCTACCCCCTCTCTCATTCTTACTTTCTTCCATTCTTGCTTTCTTTCAGACTCTCTCATTCTTTCTCTATCTCACTCTTTCTTTTTTACATACTGACCTTCCCAGGCTGGCCTGGGTCTTTATATTTCAGGCTTTGAGGCTACATCTGAAACAAAAGCAAAATTATGGGTCTGGTTTGGCTTGAGGAGAGCGCAGTGACCCCGGCATGTGGTTTTCTTAGGCCAGACCAGAGAGAGGTGAGGTGGGGAGAAGAATTTGTGTGAATCTAACTGTGTATTTGAAGAAAACCCTAACCGCAGCAAATTTGAATGTGTCATTAGCAGGAGGGGGTGATCTAAACTTGGGCTGGCCAGTGATGGAGTAAAATCCACATACTACCAAAGACACCACGTGCTGTTCCTTTTTTGCTGAGAGATTTTGGGATGAACGTAGGGGCCATAGCCTCGAGAGTCAGCACACTACTTATCACCTCATAAATCTTCTCACCTCCTCATCAGTCGTCCAAATTGTCCAAACCAAGATGTTGTTTCTTGAAACTTCTATGATTTCTGTCACTTGTTGCGTTGGGTCTTCAACATGAATTAGACTAATAGGATCCAAATTTAATTATTGTCATAAAGTCACATTTGCAATTATGTGTCCCTGATCAATCAAAGAATTTTTTTTTTTTGAAAAGAGGATTACTGCAGATATTGAATAGAAGGCAGTGCTTAATTTGTGTAACATGTTTTTAAGACAAAGCAAACACCTGGGTTCCAATGACACAGAGATAAAAAGAGAATGCTTTATTTTGAGACTTTTAAGCAGATGGATCACCCTAAAGTAAAACAATCAGCAAATAAAGCTCACGGTTTCTTCCTGTGTCTCTGAGAGTTTCCTACAGTGGGACTGCATCGTACTGTGTGGTCTTGAACCCTATTTAGACCTAGTGGGTGACCACTGTACAATTAGGTATGCCATGTTTCACAGCAGCAGCAGAAAGTGGAATTCCTGTCAATGGAGCAGACCTTCTCATGTTTACTGCTCACATATTCTTCTTACCATTCATGGCACTGCACTCGACCTGGCTTATGGTTGATTGTATCATGCAGTATGAATAACACAATTATAAAACCCCATAAGACACTCCATGTTTATGTAACTGCAACTCCTCCAAGGGAAGGGACTTACTACATGCAAGAATGAAAGTTGATGCCCTAGATGGCAATTTCAGAGCTAACAGAGATATATGTTTCTTGGCTTGAATGTGTTTGACACAGCTAATTTTAGGATGACACGGTCTGATGTCAGAGGGAGGAATAGGTCATCATCTCAGAGGTTTTCTCAATAAAATAATAAATCTTATATTGTAAATTTTATACAGATAATGTACAGAAACAACACAACAGCCAATATTTAACACATCATTTAGATCTACCTTCACAGTCATGATCTTTCCTCATCTGTCTAGATGTCAAGAAGCAATTAGTCACAACTCTTGGTGAAATGTACATAAATTAACTTTTTAAAGTATTAATTCTAATTTTTGCCTGTGTGATAACTGTGATAAATTGAACCATCCAGCTAGAAATTCATCAGGCCTTTGAGAAGACAGTGTCAGCACCATAAGACACAGCCTGGAAGTATTCTGGTTTGCAATTTTTTGGCAGAATTGAATTGCCAAGTATTCTGCATGTTTATTGATTTCAGTCAGTGACTGCTGATAAATGACAGCTGAGGACATCCCCAAAGACAGACTAGACAATCTTGTTTTTAAGGGGTGAGCTTGCAGTTTGGGGCAAAAAAGGACAACAATGGAGAGAAATCACATTATGGTTTTAATCCCTTGAGCCAAATGGTGCCATGCTTCATTCATAATGGTGGAAAGGAGACTTTAAGCATCAAAGTGCAGAGGGAAGTTTTACACCCATGACTGTCTTGAGAAAAACCAGCAAAAAGCCACAGCTCTGGAATCATATGTTAAAATCATTACAGAGTAAGACCCTTTACCACTGCAACCATGCACTAACGAGAAATCTATCCATGCTGCTTCTCATCGAGTGGTGTTGGGAGTTTCAGTGACAGACCCTCATGTGAACTACTATTTCTTCATCACCCTGCAGCCCAATTGCACATCCTTGAGCTTAAGCTGTAGAAGCCGCCATGGCCACTTAGCAAAGGCCAACAAAATGCGACGGCTTCTCAGAATCCACAATGCATTCAAACTGGGCCTTCTCAGTCTCTTCAGCTATTACCGTATACCACACACATAGTCCATTTCAAAACACAGCCGCTATCCATATATAACACAAACCATTGACTGACTGGCAATGTGCTCTTTTTCAAATAAAGAGCCCTCTTAAATCTACCTACTTTTGCTCAAGTGGTCAATCAGAAGTAACCAAATATCAGCAAGAAATCTCAGTCATACTTGTTCCCATGAGTTTTAATTGTATTCTCAACCTTTGCTCTCAACAAGTGGATGGCTTCCCGGCGGGTCCATCTGTTGGACAGTACTGATCCAGAGGGTGACTGGTGGTCAGTGTCGGTACCACCCTCTTCCCACACATGGTGTCTCGGCAAGTGGGCACTGCCCAGAGCGTACTCTGGGCAAAGGGCTGTGTGTGGTCCATGGAGCTCCCACGACAGTCCAGTGTAGTCCAAAAGAAAGCCAATGTCAAATCCACAATGTACGTAAAAACGTAATGCCATTTCCTTGAATTCTGGAAATCCTATTTTGAAGAATATACAAAAGGACATCTACCCTCCTGGAATTTACTGTAAATATTTTCATTGGTTTGTACATGTGTCCTTTTTAATGTATTGTTGCTGTAGCTGTATTAAGAACACTTTTTCATGCCACCCAAATACAGTGACAAACAATTTCCACAATTTGAACACATTTGAGCTTTCAGTCCTAATGGAATCCTATTCAACTGCAACACACACACAAAAAAGACTTACATTTTTATGATTATTAAATCAGTAACTGGGATGATAATACAGAACAATAGAGCAGACTATTATGATGACATTTTCTGGGATGAAACACTTTGTCCCCATAGTCATGTCTCAGAGGAGATGGCAAAAGCTGCTTCTTCATCTTGTGCGTTCCCCCAGCACACAGCGGGTCTGCTCTTAATTGTGGCAGGGAGAACATCGGCAAGACTCATTCTATTCTTCATTTCATCCCACAGACACACCAGAAAACAGCTACAGTAGTTTCTGAAAGCTACATTTTCCAGGGGAAACAGCCACAAGCCCAAAAGAGCAAAGCGCAATGTCATCACCCAGGAATCCAAGAAATACCAGAAAGTCTGAGTTTTATTACAAAAATCATCTGTGAGCACAAACAAATGTGGCGCACAAACATGCCTTTTAATTGAGAAGGCAGATGGTCCCATCGTGAGCGGCACAAAAGTGAGCAGGGACTGTGGAAAACAAAGCATCTGCAGCAACCACGACCCTCCATTTCTGTCGCTCCAGTTGGGAGACAGGGTCTGGGGTTGGAACCCACAAGACTCAAACAGAAATCACCATTGTTGCCTCAGTGAGACACACAGACAGACCAGTTCACAGGAACAAGTTGTATTGGGTTTCCGGGGGGAATGTTGTTTATCCACTTCATCATCATTGTTGTGTTTGTCTTTTGCTGTTTCTTTGATAGCTTTGGGAATGAAGCCACCTTATACCCAACCTGAAATCCCAAGCGCAAAGAGATATTGGTGGAACAGTTTAACAGAAATAAAGTTTACAAGGAAATAAACACAGCAAAGGCTTTGGAAGTAATCTTTGGGGTAATCATCAAGTAAAAAGTAATTTCTTGGTGGTCACTGTAATTTGAGGAATTCCATTAGGTGAAATGTAAATGATTCGAAAGACATGTATTAAAATGTTTTATGTTGGCTGGGATCATACTGAAGCATTCTGTGGAACTTAATCTCCCCTAAAGATGCCTTCCCTCCCAGACTGGTCATAGCAACTGGATCCTCTGTTTAATAGTTCACTGTAGCAGGGGACTGACTGAGTGGTTTCCATTCCGTTGGGCTGTAACCGATTGTCCCAGTGACCACAACAAAGGATAAAAAAGGAAGGAGGGTGAGGGGATAGAGAATAACCCCTGGCTCAGTATGGACTGGAGAACTCTAAGATCAATGACTCAATGGCTTCCAGAATCTCCTCCGGCTTAACTACATTTTAACTCTACCCTTATCTGTAGCATCTGCTTTACCCTTACCACACAACAAGTCAAGGCTGTGTGTTTGTATAACATCACCATACACACAGGATATAGCGTCTAACAACCAGTCTGGCCTCTGAACTTTTCACTAAAAAGTCAGAATCAGGAAGGCTTGATCTGTTTAATTCATGCAGACATGAGAGGAAACAGAAAAAGACATCATCACAGTGGTCTACCAGCAATGTAGGCCATATGTCCATTAAGTAGGCATTTTGTTCTCTTTTGTGAAGTAGATGCGTGTGTTCACAAGGGTGACTGCTAAGTCAACAACGTATCGTTTACAGAGTCAGTGTGATGAAGTGGCATTGCCTTCACAGGCCTGCTCTTCAGGTGTCCACACTGTAGCGGGTAACCATTAACCAAACCTACTGTGTGTGTATGACCCAGTACCAATACAAGGAACATTTGATGGATTTCCCCTACCCTCTGAAGTTACAAAGGCAGAAAACACCCTGTTGAAAAACAAAATTAATTATCATTGGCAATGGTACACTACATTTAGTCACACTGAAAGGCTTCATACCAGGGTGCCAGATTCAAAGGCCTTCCACTCATTAATATCACAGATGACCTTTGTCTCAATGTGGTTCCTGGAAAGATAATTCACTACATAGTTATGCGTGCCAACAGGCACTGACACAATGATGTAAATAGGAAAGCAGGCAAATGCATTGTGACTGTCACCAAATTAAAAATGTGTCTTTTGACGCCTTAAGTCCTTTTCCCCATGATGATGCCTCTGAACAATTGGATAATTAATTCTCTGAATCTCTGTTCTCAAAATTTTAGTGTATGCAGAGACAGTGGTTTAGGAACAATGACATACAGATGTGCGCTGGAGGATCAAGCTTTGCCGTTACAAACCCATAAATAGTATTTCTATCAAATAGACATTTTTTCTCATTCAGCTCACGCTAAAACAATTACAGATTTTACTCTGTCTCACATCGGCTAATTTATTCTTCACTTCCCTCGTCAGAGCACGACTGGTTCAGTCTGAGTATGCTAGCAGGCTTTTTGGCATTTTTAAACCTGTGTGACATATTTGTGATTTGTTTGTGGCAATTCCAAGGCCAAAAGTTTTCATAGTTTTTGCACCTAAGGCATTAGCCAATGTATCTATCTGCTAACATAAACTCAGCAGTTAAAGTTTACACATCCTGTTGAGTGATTTAGTGATGAATTACTGGGTGTGATTTTGACCACTGTAAGTGATGATTCCAAATGTCAAACTCAAAGGGCAAGTGCAAAGTAAGTTTCCGATGATTACATACTTGACACCCCATATCAAAACATATAGTATGTAATGGTTTTCCTTGTAACAAAATGCCAAAATCTACTGACAACTCCCTGTGTTTACAGAGAAAATCTCCTTTCTCCTTATCTGGTCACTGTCTGGTCACTGCTCTGAGACCCAGAGACATTTTAGATGGTGCAAGGTGTCCACTGAGGGGTGACAGCTGGGTGTGTGTGCTCAGTCACAGACAAAACAGCACTTTAGCAGACACAGCAAACACCCAGCTCATTTTCATGTACAATGAAAGCTCAAACATTTGAGGTCTAAAGGCCACCTATGTCAGTGAAGCCTTTTGCAGACAAGGCATGAGATCATGGTCATCATCAGAGTGTATAGCTATAGTCCTTAAGGGCTGAGCCTCACCACTGAAAAGGTTTTTAAAAGTGCAGACAGCTACTTTATGACGTAGCTTTGATATGTGACCAGAATCCCCTTTAAATCTTTCATTTTGTTCTACATTTTATGCGGCAAACTGTAAAATAGCGTACAAGACTGTCATGGAAGTAAGTAGATTTTACTTTCCACTAATACAAAGGCTTCAAATTTGAAGAAAAGATTTCAGGGCAGGCAGTTGGATTTTTTTTTAACAGTCTGCCGTTTTTAAAGAGTTATTTCCCATTATTGGATGTTTAAATCTCACTGCTAGTGTGTCATGCAATAGGGATAGTTTCTTCAATAAACAATGAACACATTTGTTTTAAATGTCGCAACAGGCAATAAAAGGTGGCCAAATATATAACAAATAAATGTCATGTTAAAGTCACCCAGTTTATCCCTTAAGAAAAGATGACTTTACAGTCTCAAGCCACCGACCATTTTAGGTGGCCATCACACCATGGTTATATGTGGTTGGATTTGTTTCTCTTCCTTCCCTATGATATGCATCCACTTAAGCACTATGGACGTCACAGTGTGTTCTGAGCTGCTTGTAACAACAGAGAGACTGCACGCTGAATTTTCATGAGTACACCCTCGGTCTATATTCCCAAATGTGATTGATCCACTGTGTACTCTGGCAACAGGTTGAGTTCAGTAGTGGTTGTAAATGGTTACGTTTAAAATCTGTAAGTTATGGAGGGGCACACTTGTGTGCTTTGTGATTTTCTTTGGGTCAAGGTGGAGCCTCTGTATAATTGATAGATTGTCTATCACCCTAAACCTCAAAAGACTTAATTGATTTAAGGGGAGGCAATAATATGAGTCCCATATCACAAAGACTGTATAGAGTTTGTCATGAAATATAGTGTTGTGGAGCCAATCATTTATGATCCTATTTTGGGTGAAAGTCCCAGTAGACTTGTTTGAAACATTTACATCAGACTCCCACACTGTTTTTTGTGCAATCCAACACTTTGTTAGGCTTAAGTCAGAATCTTATAGGAGTTTAATGTTGTACTATTTAGGTCCCAGTGGAATGTATTTAAAAATGATAGGCATAAATTTCAGTAAGTTCAGATTTTATTGCAGAGTCTTTCCTACTGGATAGAAAGCTAGATTCATGAGGGGTTTCTCACTGAAAAGCAAAAAAACATTGGTCTTTGGTTGGCTGTTTCTTCCATTGTAATGTAAGGTGGTGACAGTTGTTCAGGGGAATACAATGTTAAAACACTCTGCCTGTGCAGCGTTGCGCTGTATGTGTCTGCCATCTATTGGACTTACAAGAAACACCACTTTGCAAAGTCCTTTAAATGCACAGTAAGAGAAAACTTTTTGACACAGGTGAAATATTTTTAAAAAGTGCTTATCAGTGGAGACGGTTAATGGTAATTTGTTTGCCGTTTATTCAGATTTATAGTTTCACAGATAACACATGAGCCAAGTTTGCAAGAAATGGGCATCCAGACAAAGATTCAGAACTTCTCACATTTAAAAGACATAAATTAACCCATTATCTTTGTGGACATGAAGCGCTCTGCAAAGATGAGAATCTCAGCGAAACAGGAGCAAAACCACAGATTCTTGGTAGTGCCCATCTAAAAGAAACATTTTTGTGTTTATGGTAATGAGGAACAGTGGTTTGTAAAATAGAGGAAAAAAATAAATACCTCCAAATTTATTAAAAGAACTCACTTATATCCTATAACATGTGTTGCGGTGGGAGCCGGGGTAGGACGCCAGGAAAAAGAGGGAGTGGGTGAGTGCAGGAGTCGGCCGAGCACGTGCCTCCTGAGGTCCTCTGGTCTCTGTCTGGGATCAGACCGCCTCACCAACCCCTGGGCTAGACTCCCATCAGCCCCATACCCTGTCTGCTCTGGGCCAGACACCACCATGACCACTTGTATTGAGAGGCCTGACCACCATTGTGCCACAGCAGAGTACACAAACAAACAGTGCAGACACACACAGGTCTGCTCCCCTGCCATTACGTCGACTCATCAAGCCCACTCGGCTTAGTCATACCATAGGCTTCCAGTGCAAGCAGCTCCCTCTTGGCTTTGGATGGAGAATCTGGCAGAAGATATTTGCTCATTTGTCCCCACACATGTATGTGGTTTGGTAACACTGCTAGGGACTGCTGCCCCAGCCTTTCTTACAGTCCAGATTCAGAGCCAGCCAGGCCGTTCCTGGGTAATGTCCTCCCACACAGTCTGGCTATATGGCTTTTTGTTGCTCATACTCAGCTGTTTACATCCTTACAGTGTGTTTTCTGTGGATCTTTGTACATAATATGAACTAGCCAAACATTCAGGCATTGTTTCATCTTGCAAACTACTTAGAGCCAATTTAAAGTATTCCTCCAGCTTTGATGGATGCTGTCTCTCTTCTGACAGACTCCTGAGACAGAGAGACAGACATAGGGCAAAATTTTGTTTATTTCCTGTTGGGTTAGAAAAAAGATTTTAAATAACCAGGTCATTTGGATTTTTCTTTTTTTTGTACACAAATTTGGTTACTCACTCTACTCATTCTTGGTATATATATATATATATATGTGTGTGTGTGTGTGTGTGTGTGTGTGTGTCTGTGTCTGTGTCTGTGTCATATCAAACACTGGATAGTGTGGTTTTAGCATACTCACACAAACATACCCGCACACATACACACACAAACACACACATACACTGCATTTCTTCCCTCTTTTCATGTCGACCACAAGGCTGACCTGCTGGCCTCTATTTCCTCTGAAGAGGATATCCCCCTTCAGTAGAGTCTTAAAATCCATCATGGCAGATGGCTTGAGAACCTGATGTATGCGTCTCCTCCTCTATTGTCTTTGAAGCATTGGGAGGGTTTGGCTTGGCCTGGCCACAGTGATGATTACAGTCTCATAGTTAGGCCGTTACTGACATGTGTTCAGCTCACTCTCTGTCTGATGTTGCCACATGTTTGATGGAGAGAGGAGTTCTGGTTCACTGATAAATGTAATTAGGAATGCGGTTTCTGGTACCCATGCTCATGGTCTTTGACTACTGCTGCCACCTTCTACCCCCCCCAGTCACTCCACCGAAGAGATTTTCTGGAAATCCTACCTCCCCATCTTGCAAATTGACGAAGAGACCACGAATAAAACCCACAGTGAGCGTGTTTACATGCATGCATGTGTATCTTGAGTAGCTTATGTACGTCCCTACTGAGGGCATTCAGAGGACAAGCTGTTAATATACTTCTATCTTTTACTGCTCCTCGGCAGATATCATTGAGCACAAAAATAAACAGAATGTTGCAAATGTCACTATGGACACTGACGTTCCTCCGACCACTATGAACAAAAGTAAACTAGCTAAGATATTTCTGTTTGCATGTCTCTGTTTGTTAGCTAATATTGACACGTCCGAATGGTCAAGTTTCCTGTCATTGGACATGGGTATTACACACAGATATGTCAAGTAAAATTATACTGAGCTATTAATGTGATGAAAACACATCTCACATGTTTACATTTTAAAGGGCAGTATTAGGTTAGCCAAAAAAAATCACTCCTTCACTTTTCCTTCTATAACAGAAACCTAGTAGTAGTAAATTGAGATAAGAGCCATACTACCATAATTTTTCACATCTATCTTATGCAAGGCACTGCATGCTTGTTAGCAAAAAGCTGTATACATGCCATGGACACTACATTTTTCATTCTATTAGGGACATTTTTGAGGGCACTAGGAAGTGCATAAAAATCACACTCAGAACTTGGACACAATTACCCTTTGCCACAATGTAGTGTACGAAATAGCAAACGGAATGATTACAGACACAGCCCTGGACTCAGAAAGTCAGGAAATACATATATCCACATACATAATAGGTTGACGTTAGGTGTGGGCATTAGCTATAGACTCATTTTATAAAATAGATTACTATACCCATTTTGAGATGGAAAAATTGGACCATTACGTCACATAAGGGAGAAGGACCAAGCATGGACAGGTACAACAATAACAATGTCACATCCCATTCAGTCAGATGAGGTTTAAAATACTAAGCACTTATACACATTTGATGAACTGCAGCCGTCTTATTATGAGCCTGCCAAAGGACCATGAACAGGCCAGGACAAGGAGAAATAATGGGGCAGAACGAGAACGTGAATTGTGGTGTGTAGACTGTCCTTCTGTAAAAAAGACCCCATTGGTTATCCATGTAAGCAGCTTATTACGACCCATAGTTACATTGGGCAACCTTTAGTGGCCATTGTAATTATGACGGGAGCAAAGGAGAAAATTGCCACTGGTATGCTCCTATGGGTTACATGGTTGGTACCAAGACTGAACCCAGAAGAGTAAATTCAGTGAGAAATGCAAACATTAATCTTCACACGTTACAGGGAAGAAACACAAAAAAACTAATACTGTAACTAAAATAGTATTTATTCCATAGAAAAAATACCTCATCCAATGCATACAGTAAGAAAGGACAAGTGAATGTTACAAAAACAAAGGCTTATATTGTAATGTCATGAAGAGAATATTGTTGAATTTCATCATCATATCCTTTAACCACCTCTCTAAATGCATGCACTTTCAATTTAAAACAGTTCTGGTTGTCTCATTTCTCATGAGATTTTTTTGTAACATAGTTTCTTCATTTTAGCTCCATTTTGCCAGATGCAGTACAGGAGTGCACTTCAGGCTGAGCTTGTCATCAAAACAAAGTGTGGTGTTCACCTCAGAAACAGCTAGTAGCCTTTCATTTCAGGAACTGTCAATAGTAATCAAACATAACATTAAAACCTTGACACTGATCATTGCATTGATATAACACAGCCAATGTGTACAGTGTTGACAATGGATGTCCTAATACATGTGGTAAAAGCTGGCAGCCACCTCTCAGAACCAGAACTCAGAGACGAAGACATGAACGTTGATGATGTTCTGGCCAGAGTCGCCCTGAGTTGACAGATTGCGCATGGACAGTTTCAGTATTGTAGTCAATGGACCAATCAGGGACTTCACCTGGCGAACAACACCTGAAGGAGACAAAGAATAACAATGACGCTGATAATGAGTACCATACAATAAATAGACAGCAAGAGTAGCCTGTCTTTGGTTGGCTTCACTGACAACAATGCAAATTCTTCAGTATTGTTTCTTCAGTGTTGTTTCTTCAGTGTTCAGCTGCAACTGACCAGTATTAAAGCTAGCAAACAAGATAAAGCTTGTTCATTTTGACTTGAGCTTGATTTCTGTATTGCTATTTGGTTTAAAGGGTCACCCAAAACATATTTTCTCACTTACCCCTACTGGTAATAAGCCATGCAGATAGTTTTGTTCTTAAGTGCTGAGGTTTTGAGTTAGAAATTTTGCTTCCACCCCAATTCAATTGAGGCCAGTGGAATTTTATTTGTGGTGCTCAGCGCATTGAAAAATTTCATTTGTCATTCAACAAATGACGCAAAGTATTTTCAAAAACAATGTCCTGATCACAGGCTGTCTAAACTAGCCTTCTTCTTCAGTCATCCATCTCAAGTCTGACAGTTCTGTCAATTTTATACATACTTCAGTTTTATTCAATACAGCTGTGTACATTTCTTCAGTAGAAAATCGTTCCAGTGAATACTAACTCTGACACTAATGATCTCTTATGGCAATGATTTTGGCAAAAGAAAGTTCAATTCCCCACAGGGGCTGGGAATTTAAGGGGCATAAAAGCTAGGTTAAAACAAGGTTGTCTCTCTAACTACTCTTTCACTTGGCAACACCACTTACTACAAAAGTTTCTGTCATCAGGTGAGCCTTGTTATCAACTGGTACATTTGGATTATTGGAGTATTCAGATGAGGTGTGATGCTGATGAGCTAAACAAAGGTGATGTCAGGACTGTCCATGACAATTTGAATTTTAATCCTCCCTCCCACCGTCCACCCTTTCTGTGGACAAAAGACTCCCTCTATCAGGGTAAAACAGATGGGAGAATAAACATACTGAAACAGAGCATTACTGAATGCCCATGGAATTCACTGGGTGCTCTTTTTAAGTGAACATGCGATTACAGGGGGAAAAATGCCAGTGTTTATACAGGCTGTCAGCGGGCCTTTTCTTTGCAGAGGGCTGGTGACATTTCAGCTCTGGCCTGTTTGAACAGTCATCGGCAGAGTGCAGTCAGGCAGCACAATCATCACACTGTCCTCCTATCACACCTTCAGCCATCCTTTTTCTTTTTCTCATTTACTCCTCTTGTGTTTCTCTTACTCATCACTGAGCTGGTAGAGTGTTCAAGTGTTTAGTGGGATGACTCAAGTTTTTAATTCAACGTGGGTCAAAATAACAACAGATCACTGCCTTGATCGGTCTGAATTATGAGGTTCCTTGGTGTGGTACTGATAAAATAATAAAACCCATTTGGTCACTGTTCACCACAGAGCAAATGATGATCCATTATGCGCCATCCGCTGCGTCCCTTGGGACACTGGCATTGTATGATGGCAGATTTCCCCACCCACTCATTCTCCTCCTTCTCTTCCTCCCCTCTCTTCCCTTCCTGAGGGGGCCTGGTGTTTGTGGCACCATCACTGTGGCCCACAAGGGAAAATGAGTCCCATGTGTTTGATGGAGGGGAGCAGTCACAGTCACGCAATACAACCATGGAGGCATTCCTCCAGGAATCCATCTTTAACTCTGGGAGGGGCAAGCTATAGGAGTTTGAACTGCAGTCTCTCTCTCTCTGTCACTTTCTTTTGCTCTCTTGTCCTTCTCCGAGTCAAATCTTTGGGCACACAACAGATTCCAGAAAGATTCCGGCGATAAGCAATAGGAGGAGTGTGGAATGGGGCTGCTACCAGGGTTGCCCCCCTTGTTTTGGTGTTTTGGGACTCTGTTGCATAGTGACACTAGATGGAGGGGCGCGGGACTGAGATTTTATTGTTTTCAAAGCGTCAGCGCCATCAGAAAGAACCAACCTTTGCTTAAACCTAACAACAGCCGCAACATTAATAACTGACATGGAAAAAGAGACTGAATTTTGAGTCTGAAAATTATTTTCAGACCTTAGCCAGTTGAGATGGCACGCAACTCTAAGTTGACCAATGCAAACTCAAACTGAGTTCAGATGGTTCATCATTTGTGCTTGTACTTAAATCAAATAAAATCAGTTCAAAAGCTTCTGTGCTGGGCTGAGGAAGCACACAATGAAGATGAGTAAGATATCATTATGAGCACAATATGGACCACTGCAAAGACAGATGGGTTTTAGTCCACATTAATGCTTTTTTAATTGCAGTGTACAGTAAGTGTGGCCTAAATCTAATGAGGACTAAACACTCTATAATCAGGGTTAACTGAGGGCAAGTTTTCCACTGAAAAAATAATTGTTTCTATGAATGAAAGCTAAACAATCTTACCGCATAAATAAATAGCAAAAACACAGACACACATCACATATAAACTGAAAATTTATTAAGGACATCTAAATAGTACAATATGTGGAATGTGTCTGAGGCTCGTTAGTGTTTTGTAAATTTGTTTGTGGTCTAATTAGCACATGTGGAGGACACAACTGTGTTCTTAGAAACAGAAATTCTGCTATAGTGTCCAATAGCTATTCCAAGTCCTCAACTTTCCCCTGAGCTCACTGCTGATGATTTGAACCTTCACTCAAAACAAAGTTTGTTTTTCCTCACCTCAAATTTTTAAATTCGCTGTTGAGCATCCTTTGTTTAACTTATTTTTTTCCACAGGCTTGAGGGCAAGAAAAGAGTAATTACGTTGTTACAATGTGGGTTCATGTGCCCAATTCTACACAAAGTAGCGTGATACTAAAGTCAGTGTGTGTGACCTCTTGGAATTCCTAACATGATGACTCTGTGTTTCCGTAAGCTTCCCATCAAAAGCACAGTGGTATCCTCAATGAGGGGAAAGCATCAGCTAACAGCTGGGCCTCAACATACTCACAGTGAACCTGAGGTGAAACCACAACCGCATACTCATCTTTAACATTTCATCTGGACTGTAAGGCAAAAAGCACATCAACAGCTACATAACAGGTTGTCTTTGATTGGCTACCATACCACCTGATATTCATATAAATAAACATGGGGAGATTTTCACAGCCCTACAGCTGACAGTTTGCCCTGTGACTTAGTTGCAAGGTTATATCATCTGAGGCCTGAAGTGCCCAAGCAGGAGATCCAGTTGTACTGCTGGAAAGGTTTGTGGTGTCTTTCTGTCTCACTGAGTTGTCTGCCACTGGTGCAAAGGTGACCCTGCTGGCTTAAACAGCCACCATCAAACAAACAGCTGTACAATCTGTCCGTTCTCCAAAACATTCCGCCACACCATAAAGTAGGCCCTTAAGTAGAAAATAGCCTTAAATAAATGCATACTAGTAGCAGAGACAGTGCCACAAAACAAAGTGAAGCAAATGCCAGGAGGCATTTGTCATCTTTCATGGCCATGAGGGCTGCAATATTGAAGGGTTACATGTAAACAGTACAATTTCTGGGTTTTCTGGTTTCTACAACTCAGCGAGGAAGTGTATGACAAAATCCAAAATGAACGGGTTTAACACCAGAGACAAATGAAAAGTATGCATTGGCCTCACCACAGTATTGTATAATGACACACTGGTTGTGGCGCTATGCATGCTCACTGCAGTGAAACCACTGGAGAGCATCCAGGTGGTGTACAAAGTTCCAGTATGCAAAGAGGGTATTGGAGGGCATTCTTCAGCATCATTGTGGCTATAACTGTAATATGTGTTGTATCTAACCGGATCACTGATGTTCAGCTGAGCACTGCTGGCATAAACATATACATAGCAGAGAGTGGTTTCTTATTCAATGAATCTTTTTTTACTGCCTAAAGGTTTTTTTCCAAAAAAAATCTAGGAGGCATGCCAAAGAAATTGCTAACTAGCTCCCTTGCTACCCCATTAGCAAAGCAACCAATTTCTGTTTTGATAATCCGTCAGCATGGCTGAAATATAATCCTTTCAAACTGCCAACAAAACTCACTGTATGAAGAGTGTACAGGCCCCTCGGGGAATGGATCCTGTGTTCATGGCCAGGTCACTGGCCACTGGTACACAGATGGCCGGTCAGGTCAGGCTGTCCAAACACAACTCTGACCACTCCAAAGAGGAGGTGGGATGCATGCGCACCCCTGTTCTGAAAGGCCAGCATATGCGGCTTGATATTTTAAGGTCAATTAACAGTGAGTCATAGTTACAGATCTCTCAAATGGCCCGTGGGTCATTGTTGGAAAGTGTCACTCACTGGATAGTGACATCATTGAAAAGTAGCCGTAGGGAACTGGTTGGTTCTTTTCTCGGACTTTCTGTTTTAGCAGTTGTGGGCCACAGCAGCTGAGATGACATAACACGCGCCATTATCTTTACCACAACCTTTGCACTATATTACAAGTGACGTTTCAAAGCAAAGAACCACAACTAAGGAGCAGAAAATAGACTTGTCAATGTGGACTACATGTTAAGGAGATGAGATGAAAACCTGCTTTGTTTGCATTTTAAATCAAGATTTCATGTCATGTTCTCTAAAGTATACTGCATCTTATATGTTTTCGCATATCACTACATGAACATGGATAAAAACAGCATTAATTTTGTGAATTGAGTGATTAACTAAACAATGTTACATTTAGTTAAAATCAGAGTGCCAGAAAGCAGGGAGTAATGATGAGTACTATGTAGTATAATAGATCACCAAAAAAAGGAGATAAGTGCAGCTGATGAATTATTGGGACAGTTTTATTGCAAGTAATATTCTATGTGTACATACCAGTCTCTTTTTGACTGTGTACACGGTGCATGGTCTGCATCACCATCTCTTCATCAGCACATTGATGGTGGAGGACCACCCGAGGGGAGCGCTGAGTGTTTGACTGTGATGTTGTTGGGTGGGGAAGACCCTGTTTTGATTAACCGTACTAATCTCTATTGGGACAGACAAGGATTCCTTGCGGGCTTGGCACGCTCTAGCGGGCCTGCTGCTGCCATGTCATGATTCATCCCAATGACAACCACTCAGACTTTAGGAGCTAGTTATCTGCTTATCTCCACAGCTGTCCTCATCTCCTCACCAGCACAGCCACAAGCCAGAGCCACAAGTTCCACTGGCTCTGAAGTAGTCATGTCTCACACAGTAGGCTCACATTCCACCAGCCACTGTGGATGGCTGCACTCACGACCATGACTACCTGCACAGAGACAAACTGTTCAGTTCCTCCTCTATTCATCTTACTGTCTGCCTCACTGGCTGCCAGCCCTGTGCCAGTGCCAACACAAAGGATATTTACTCTCCGCACAGGATATAAACCGCAAAGGTATATTTCCTGCATTATAAAAAAAAACAAAATGTTTTTTTCCTGCTAAAAAAAGAATTAGACACTAGTGATTAATGGTACAGAAAAATCCTTCCACATGACAAATAATTACTCATGAAGAGGAGTCATTTGGACAGATTCAGTGGATGACCAAACATGTCCTGACTGTTTGATTCCACATCTGGCTACTTATTGTATTGTACATTCCATTTATGCACATTCAC
The DNA here is from genome assembly GCA_037833715.1 of Toxotes lorentzi. Classification (NCBI taxonomy): domain Eukaryota; kingdom Metazoa; phylum Chordata; class Actinopteri; family Toxotidae; genus Toxotes; species Toxotes lorentzi. The sequence goes on from JBBMJY010000021.1 coordinate 19,931,299, forward strand.
ATTGGTCAGCCAGCTGGCTGAGTCAAACAAAACATAACTCATAACATCATCATACAATCTAGATAACTTTAGTTAACTTTTTATTTTTCATGGTGAACAGGAAGAAATGGGATTGATGGGTTGTCACATCTTTTTCCCCCATAAGAATTGTCGCTCAGCAATAACTAAATCATGGTTAAAGCAAAGACATGGACTGCTGCGGAGGCACACAAATGGTATGGTCAGAATTTGGTGTCAGCATTAATACATGGACCCAACCTGCCTTGTGTCAACAGTCCAGACTGGGGCTGGTGGTGTAATGGTGTGGGGAAAGTGCTGTACAAAGACCAGATCAATAAATAAAATCATTGCAAAAATAAAACATCAACCCAGGGAATAAATGAAACAAAAGAGAAACACATGCACGATTTGCAAACAGCCTATCATATGCCAGCTACTCATGCACCATATATAAATACAAGCACAGTACACAGGCAGCAGAAAATAATACATACACAGTATACAATCAGCCTATCAGATCAGGATGATTCAATCACTGGTGTAAATAAGTATGTTTTGAGTTAAGAATTGAAGGAGTCAGTTGAGGGGGCAGATTTGTTAACATGAGCAGGCGATTCCACAGTCTTCGCTCACTTTGGGCCCTTAATACCAATCAGTCATTGAGTATTGTTGCTGACCATGTTAATCCCTTTCTGGCCACAACTTACCCCTCTTCAAATGGCTACTTCCAATCAAAGAAAAAGTCTCTAACTGGTTTCATGAACTTGACAATGAGTTCATTGTACTTTAATGGCCTCCCCAGTCACCAGATCTGAATCCAATAAAAAACCTTTGGGATGTCGTATGGGATTCGCAGCATAAATGTGCAGCTGACAAATCTGCAGAAATGATGTGATGCAATCATGTCAACATGGACCAGAATCTCAAAGGAATGCTTCCAACATCTTGTGGAATCCATACCACAAATAATTGAGGCTGTTTTGAGAGCAAAGGGTGGCCCTGTCCAGTATTAGTATGATGTTCCTAATAAAGTGCTTCGTGAGTGTTGTCACCCATGTTGCAGGAAATCCCCCAGACTCGGCACATGCTTCCAGCAGAGACAGCAGAGCCAGTGTTTTCAAAGGGAGGACTCATCTATCCACCTGGTGACAGCCAAAATCAATCATCCCATTATCAACCCTATTCAAACAACCTGTCCCAAATCAAAAGTGGGTGACAGCATTAGCATGAGTAATGCATTCCTCCACTGTCTGTGTTTCCAAATATGTGTATGATAAATCACAAATGTTATCTTTGTTGTGAGGATGAAATACATCACTTTGGTGGATCTGCTGCATGTCTACCTGAAGGGATTTTGTGTGGTCGCTGCTGTACTACTGTGGTCATCATGGGAATTTGTAAGTGTTTGATTGGTTCCGATCATTTTTTTCCAAGTGCGGAGGGTTGGTTGTGTTTGCACAGATGTGTAAGGCTGTCAGGGTTGTCATCCAGATGTGACAGTGCTGGGAAAGGCAGTGATGGATGACCAGGAACTAGGAAAGTGAGTGTTGTGGCTCCTATTTGGTGTGCTGTTAGCCAATGTACATGTGTGCATGTGTGTGTATATATGCACATATGTATTTGCACACACGGGATGCCTGCGTGTCCAGCCAACTGGTTTTAAAAGAGTGAGTAAGTGAGCAGAACGGAAAAGAGCAACAGCCAATCAAACCTTTTAAGAAACACTTTTTCAAGTTAGCAACGGATTCTGAGGATTCCTAATTGCCTCTTTTGTCCCTTTCAAAAACACAAAAAGTGGCCAAAAATAATGTCCAAAGTTAGTTTGAGTTCACGCACTTGTTCATTAGTGGAGCCTCAATGTCTGCTACTCTTCACATCCCACCAAGCTGTAATACCACTGTTGGAGACACTGGAGATACTGGAAACTAAGCTTCCTTAAGTGACACGTCAGCGAGCCTCATACAATGGTTACGCAACAGCAGCATCTGTGGGCCAAAGCACCAGCAGCACAACCCACTAAACAAAACCAAGAGGGCCTTCATAGCACCGTGGACGCCACACTTCACAGCGAGCAGTCAGTGACCAAGGCTCCAGTGCACAGGGCCTCAATTTGGATATGTGATGGGTAACTGGTGCTAACATGCAAGAGCTGCATCCAATAAGCATCCAATGGGTTTGGGAGAGAAGTGGCTCCTCACAAACAGGCCTTTCATGTGGTCGTCAGTTTAAGTGCTCTAATGCTCGGCGAGACACTGAGGCCTAGCGTGGGGAAATGGAACAATACATTTAACCACATGAAGCAAAGCACCCAGGATTACTTCTGCGCATATTTTCTCTCTCTCTCTCTTTCCTCTTTCATTGAATAACAGTGTCTCACTTTGTCTTTCTCTCGCTGCGATTTTACTCTCTCCGTTCCTTGCACACACACACATGCATACTTGCCCCTGCAAATGAGCACCGCTATAAACAGGGAATTTCTCCTAAATCCTCTTTACACACATGCACACAGACACACACAGTAGACATTATATTACAAAATAAGGCTTATCACTCATGCAAAATTACACCATTGCACATTCCAACAAAAACATACTATTATAATACAGTACAATATAATTATAACTGTTTCTACAGTGAATTATGTGAATTATTGCTGGTAATAAACATTTTTCTCCCATGTCTTTGCTTGAATTTGGGTGCATTTGATAAGCACACATCTGTTTCTGCACAAGTGTTTAAGAGAAGAAAACTTGTGTGCGCCCACAATCCAGCCTGAACCAGTGACAGTCACACGCACTCCTCCTCCTTCTCTCTCTTTCATTCTGTAAAGACAGATGTGCACACTGACAGGCCATCCCTTCATCCATCAGCAAGAATAAGAAGAAGACGTTGTCCTTCCACTACCACCCTGCCTGCATCTCAGCACACAACCAAAACAAAAACACCTAGACAGGCCCAACAATGTGTCATCCTTGGGCTCACAACACCCTCATTCTCCCAGGGCCAAGGCTCAGTTCATCTCTCCCACAGGCGTGCAGCAGCCTTGGGTCACCACCAGACTAAAGGATGGGAATGGCTGCTACCCAAACATGTGTTGTTGTTACACACCACTGGAGATGGTATCTGCTGCTCCTACTTGAACTAGTGCAGGGCTGTTTTTGCATGCTGGCGGTCGCTGAACAGGTAGTTATGATGAATGGCATGTCAGTTGCAATCACTCATGCATACGTGCATGTAAATGCACAAGTATAGATTTATACACTATTCCTGTGCGTTCAGACCTCCATAACTCATTGTGGAAAGTAATGATCTGCTAGGGATAAGCATAGCCGTGGATAAGTGAATTAAATGGTACTTTGTTTAACCACAAGACTGTGAAAATTGATGCCAAATATTTGGTGAGACAGAAACAGGCCTTCGTCTGTCTCAAAGAGCCACTCAGAGGACAACTCTCCGAAGGCACAGACACCAAGAGCCCCCATGAAGATGATGACAGCTACATGATGCCACCACACTGCAGAAGACCAGAACGAGCCGTGTCAGATGTACTTTTGTCAAGGGGTCCAGACATTCCTTATGGAAGATTTTTGTCCATTCTCAGTGTGCACATGTGAGTTTGATTTGTAAAAAAAAAAAAATACAAATATATATTTCAGACTGAGAAATTAGGTCAGAAAAACCACCAGCTTTTCAAAAAGAAATGCAATTTCCAGTCACAGAGGCTGTAGGGTGGTACAGGCTGCATGGTAAAGTTTCTGTAGTCAAATATTTGCTCTAGGTTGGTTAATTCAGACTTCACAACACAAAGTAAAATCTCTGTACTCACCCACATACAATCCATTCTCTACCCTCTTGATGATGTCGAAGGCGTTCTCCACATTGCCTTCCAGGATGTCAAACTTGACGTCGTAACTGCCTAGGTGATAGGATCCGTAAGCTTGCACCGTGGTTCTCAGGAAAACAATCTCTGTTGGAAGATAACAATTAGACACAAAAAGCTTTTGGAGCCTAAACCCTCATAATCACACTGGGATTGCGCCGCCAAACCTGTGCCAACTCTTGCATTTCTTTTTTTTTTTTTTTCCAAGAGAGAGACAATAAAATGGGAGACAGAAAGGTCTATGTTTATTGTACACTGAGAGGGTCACAGGAAGGTTGAGGCTTTTCAATACTGTTGTTCAGCTGAAGGGCCTTGAGTCCTTTACACCCCAACTTGGAGCTTATGAGAAATGACAAGAGCTTAACTCCTTGTGACGTTGAGCATGAGTATGTCTGAAACATGTTTTCCATGCCGGCCAATAGATGCTTGTCAGCTGTCACTGTCTGCGAGTGATTACCGTGGTTACTCATATCCAACCAGCATGGCCCAGACTGCATTGAGAACATCATGGAATAGCTAATTTGGGGGTCAGAGGTGGTCATATGGATTATGGATTCTGACAACAGCAGGAAAATGCATTTGATGAGAGCTCAGAGATTAACGGAGATAAAGTGGAGCCAAAGAAAAAAGGACCACAGTGACACTAAAAAAAAAAAAAAAAAAAAAAACACACACACACAAGTTATCATACTGTCCTCAAATTCATTGTTACCAAAGATTTTAACAGAGTGAGACTGTCACAAAATAAAGACACAAATATGGGCTTTTGTGGGTTAGTGAAGATGTAGAGGGATATATAGAACAAATGTTAGGGAACCATAAATGATGTTATATGTTATAAAGCAACAGTTCAACATTTTGGGAAATACACCTTTTTGCTTACTTGCCAATATTTAGATGTGAAGATTGATATCACTTATCATATATCTGTACAACAGAACAAAAGGACTGTAAGCAGGTGGAAACAACTAGCAGGCCTCTGCCTAACAGTAACAAAATGCCCACAAGCACCTCTGCAGCTCATTAATTCACATGTGCAAATTGTCATTTTTTTACACTTTGTGTGGATTAACGTGTTTAGTGGTGAGCTTTAGAGGTGGGTTTTGTTTCCTTGCACAGGGACAGGTTAGCTGTTCCCCCCGGTTCCAGTCTTTATGCTAAGCTAAGCTGACTGCTGGCTCAAGCTTCATAAATACCCTACATTTATGAGCGTGGTATCAGTCTTCTCATCCAACTTAAAAACTCCAATATATCTCAAACGGTTCTTTCAAGACTTGTTTATTCCCCACGGAACTTTCTTTTGAAGAAACACAAATGTATGTTTGTCCATCTGGATCAATATTAAAGAAACCTACCCTCTGGCTTTGTGAACTCTCTGAAGGTGGGCAAGGAGATGAAGGTGTGGGACACTGAGTGCGTGGGGTCCAGAACACAGGCAATGTCACCAGGCTGACAGGATTTTATACAGCGTATGGTGAAGGAGTGTTCAAGTCTTGCCCCTCTAAAAGAGAGAACAAACATACACACCCAAAACAAAAAGAAAACACAAATACACACATGGCCTCTGACCTTTAGGTAATGTCTATATTAAACTTCAGAGTCAACCGTGTTTGGTTTCTAAAGCTCACAAAAGCTCACAATAACAGGGCATCCTTGGGAGTAGCCCACTGCGTAATCAAGAACACAGTGGGACAACTCCAATGGCCGCCACACAAACAATATCTGAACAAGGCCGAATGGATACTGGATATAGCAGTCAACATCAAAAACAATCAAACTCTATGTGGTTTGGAAGAATAATAAACCAGCAATGGCCAAAGCTCTCGCCGAAGCCAGACTTTGTAGCTTGTGGAGACTCGCGCTGCCATTGATGCTTTTCTGATGCACTGTTTCAAGCTGTGTGGGAAATGAATTACTGCACTCACAGAGAATGATCCACAACCTGCTCAGGAAAATATTTGGATTTGCTGAGCATCCCCGGCTTCACATCAGATAATCTCTTGAGGAGGATTTATGGGGCAAGGGAGTGTTCTAAAAGACTCCTAAATTGTGAGCAACATGACTAGACAACTCCCCAGCCTCTCCCCAGGGCAGCTCTCATCCTATTATTTAGGGCTTTGTTTATTCCACAGACTAATCAGTGACAGGTCGGAGGGAATGGAGGGCCTCTGCTGGCTCCTAAAGCTAACCCCACCTGAAGTATGACTATTCACTACCTGTCTGCTACATAAGGCTCTGAGAGAGGTTTGTAAGGCATTAACAACCTCATAAATCAAGGGTTTGTCTTTGAAATGATGAGGAACTTGTGCTCATGAAAGAATTTTTGAAACAAAATAAAAGCTTTGACTTTGACATCCAAGATGTTAAATTCAAGCTTGGTCTTTACAAAGGGGACAAGTCAGTACATGGTTATATTGGGTTATGAAAACAGCCAGGTTGCCATGTATAAGTCCAGTTAATGTGCATGGCAGCCATATACCCACATTCATGGGCCGTGGACCTCTGGCGCTCCTTAGGGGACCTATAGGCTGCAGCTCAAAGCCCAGGCCCGGCTAGGGTTGCAGGGATCCTTTCATGGAGAGTGACGAGAGAAGCCCCTGACAAAAAGTCAAGCCACCACTGGGTAGGGGCTTGTAATTAGCAATTAGCGGGTGGGTCCAAGTTTTGCTTTGGCCCAGGCCAAACCCACAAAATGTTCTCCTAGTTTATAATACCACGGCCTGAGCTGCAGAAAGACCCGAGCGGGGCTCTAGAGGACGAGGTGAAAGCACTGCTGGGGTAAAGAGTAAGTTTATGAGAAGATAATGACCCAGGGTAAACTGCACACACAGATGGGCACTTCAAAGCACGGACAGCAAGTGGAGCTAATTACAGCTCTATGTGTGTATTAATGCATATATGTACCTGCATCAAATATGCCTTAAGTGTGTGTTTATGTTCATTTGTGCATGTGTACCTTTGTACATGCAAACATGCACGTGTACATATGTATGCGTGTGTATGTGTGCGCGTACATGCACATATGCACGTCTTCATTTCCCCATGCTTCACGTGGCCCAGCCCAGGAGAAAAACCCCAATACTTTCAGACCAGAAAGAAAAACAGACTTTTTGGATGAAAGTCCTCTGGTCAAGCGTAGGGCCTTTTATTTTTTGGTAATTATTATTTATAGTCGGCACATTGATAACGCCCCAACACAAACACTGCAGGGCATCATTCATTCTGTGCGCGGTGATGTTGCTGTACCACAAATTGTTCAGACCACCGGCCAGAGCCCAGAGCCCCATAACTCAATGTCAAAGGGGAGGAAAAAAACCTCCTGTGCGCCACTATGTTCTTATTTTAAGGATATCCCCACTAGGGACCAAGTGCATCCTTACTGGCCTGACAGCTCAGGACAGGAGGAACCTAGGACATCTGAATTTACAGTTATTATAAGCCACAGCCCTCGGGCAGCAGCCTCACAGCATGTCAGACTATTTATACTCTCTCCTGCTGGTGCACATTTCCTTCTCCTTTGCCACTGCATCCCATCGCATGTCACTTACTCAGCCTTCATTTGGATTATGTCTGCTTTGAGGTTTACACGCACAGTATGCAGTGGAAATCTGTGCATTTCACATTAAGCCCAAAATGTAATGGGAGCTAAAGAGATGTGCATAAAAATAACTGACAAATAAAGATGTATTTGTGCAAGGTAACTGACGTTTGGGAAGTGGAATCAGTGCATTAAAAAGTCCAGTCTGACATTTGGCTGGAATTTGGAGAGGTGGAATTACTTTATGGACTTCATAAATAGTGAAATTTGAGGTATATGCACACACAGTACACAACTTAAGAGTCTGACTTATAGATGTGAAAACTGACTTTGGTGTTTCTCAGCCAATTCAAAATAGAAGCCGGGTTTGCTTCTGTGTTTAAAAACATCTTTAAAATCTTCCAGAGACATTAATAACTAAGAACATTGTTAATAAATTCAAATGTGTACAAACTAATTTTGTTATCAAATGACCCTCTTTTCAATAAGATCAGACTGTACCTTCAACTTTAAATATTTGCATTACTATACGTATCGCTGGATTTCCTCTTCACCAAAGCTGTTGGAATAGCAGTAATATGAAACTATGTGAGGAAGCACTTCATGCCTCCATCTGTGATGTGGCCTCACATTCCAGCTGCTTTCTTTGCTGTATTTGATTAAACCCCACAATGTACCATTATCAAGAACTGGATTTGACTTGAACATGTGTTATTTCTATTTCAATTTTAATAGAAAACTGTTCATCCAACACATAAACCATAAAATACTGCAAAACGTCAGACTTTATCATGCAACCATCATCATATTACACTTAGTTGTAGGCAGATTTGGGTCGTTACCATTTTTAAAGTTACCCTGACCTAGAACGCCACCTAGCGGCTATCACAATGCCTTACTTCCACGAAAATACATTAGGTTGGGCTTAATTTATACCCCTGAATAATGATCCTTAATTCTAGTGTTAAAAGTCGATTATGTGAAATGCGACAGAACTAAATACTGTGCTCTTTTCTGATTTTGTGTTTATTGTACTGTTTTTTTTTTTTTTTTTTTGTTAATTTCCACTCCTAAAAAATTATGAGTCATCTTTAACATATGCTAAGTGTGAGACAGAATCATATTTACATTTTTTATTCCTATTATTATTGTTAATAATAAAAGTGATGTCTAGAAACCAGGCTGGATAATTGATCAGAAAAAAGAAGGCAACCTTAGACTCCCTTTGTTTGTTAGTTTATAGTAATTTCAAAAATTGAAAACCTGAAAGGGTTACAGGACGTCAATGTGCCCAGCCAAGAAACTGTCTTACATTTTAACTCCCCCCCACCCCCCCAAAAAAGCAAGTCTTGTTGTCATTTACTTTTGGTTTTTTGTGTGTAGATAAAAAAAAACTAAACAAAACAAAACAAAACAAAAAAATGAGATACAGCATGTTCATCAGTGAGCTTCAGAGGTCCCTGCAGGTGGATTTAGTTACCTCTGGACGGAGCCACCCTAGTATTATGCTAAGCTAAGTTAGCTAGCTGGTCTGTATATCTTGTACCTCTGTACAGTATGTTCTGCATCTGCTATGCTACACCATAGCCTAGACTGCAAAACTGTGCTATGCCATCAATATACAGTATGCTCATGTTGCTTTCATTTTTGTGTTGAGGACAAACTTGCGTTTTTCTTCATGGGATAATTCATTTAAAATGACACAACCTTTTTAAGAGTGTAGTAACTTCTGTAACCCTACATAACACTTGTGTTTATTCTAGTAGGGGGTTGTAAGGTACTCTGGGCTCCTCCTGGGTAACAAACACCAGCACTTTAGCCAGGTATGTGCTGATCGAGCCATAACGTCGTAGCCTTAACTCCACAGACAGATCAAAGTCCTGCGACTTGTTGATAAGCTTTGCCACCGACATCACGCCACCAGTGGGCATCTGATCAGTCTTGAAGAAACCATCGTCATTGCCAGCAGTGATAGCGATCTGGATGTCATCACCAGGCACGGTGTGGGAGGGGCCCATGCGGAAGATGTTGGTGAAGACGGGAATGTTGGTGGGGAACGTGAGGTAGTAGTAGGTTATTCTCAGGGGCATGGCCAGGCACTCGACAGAGTCATTGCAAAGCAAGCGTTCACATCGACTGCAAAAAGAGAAGGGAGGGGGCAGGGGCAGGGGCAGGGCAGGACAGGACAAGACAGAACAAAACAGGCACAGAGAGAAAGAGAAAGAGAGACCGGGTGTAAATTTCATTTGCCGTGCATGGCATGCAGTGGAAGGAACATCAGTCTCAGCAGCCTAGTGCTAAACAGGCCAGTCATGGTGCCCTCTGTGGAATCATGCAAGAAGTTCTGCCTCCAAACAAGGGTGGGCGTACACAGCCTCTTCTGAATATGTGCCAAAATTGAGGCTGAAAATATATCCATATACATCATTCTAAAACAATTAAACATGCTACAGGCAAATCCTTTCTGAAGTCATTCCAGCACCAAGCATACTGGACATGCACAGCCTCCAGATCCATATTTCTGAATAAGGGTTGGTTTAAGAAGCCTGATACTGTTTAACTGTTGTACCTGTACTCAGTAAGTACTATGATGACCATTCAGACATGACTGTGAGGAACATAGAGCTTGCTCCGTGAGTGTTGTGTATGTGTGTAAGGTTTGCTGTTGATGTTTGTGTTATGTATATCTGTCTATTATTTCTCATTTTCATATGTGCAATATCTTTTTACGATCACCATGTAAATCACCCTTAAACTTCTCAGTATTTAATTGTATTATCTTGCTTTTCTTTTGTATTATTTATTTCTTGCCTGGCTATTTTCTATTTTTTATTCTTATTTTATCCTTAAAACTTTTAGTAAGCTTGACTCGGGGGGCACAAGAATTCCAATGTACATGTAGTGCAATGTATATGTGCAAATGGAAAATAAAACTATTCTATTATATTCTATTCTATACATCATACACATTAATCCTCAGCACAGACAATACATTCAAAGTTGTGTCTATTCACAAATGTGTGTCCTGTTCAGCAAAGTGTGTGGAACAGAGACACAATTCAGATACTCACGTTTCTGCAGAGCGCCGGTAGTTGTTTGGACAGTCGAAGGACAGGCATTTGAATCCTCCCTGCACATTAAAGCAACTCTGATTTACTGTGCATGTGTGGGTTCCCGTCACGCATTCATCAATATCTGCGAGTGAAAAGACAAAAAGTGGATAAATGTGTTTTTGAAACATTCACAAAAAGAACTTGTATAGGACATAAGACCACAACCATTCAACCATGTCCAGCATCACAGTACAGACAGCTTACCCTGGCAGCTGCGGCCGTTGAGTGCCAAGGTATAGCCAGAGATAGGACAGGAACAGTGGAAGCTGCCAGGCGTGTTGTGACAGCGATAGGAACAAATATGACCCCCAGTAGGCAGGGCACACTCATCTATATCTAGAAAGGCCGCAGAGACAAATAAAAACAAGTCAAACATTGTGAAAATGTATCTTTCAACAAGCTATCACAGGATGATTGGAAATCCTGCAGCTGTATGCTTACATGTTATCACGGTGTACATATCGACACATATTAGAAGCTAGCTCAAAACCTCGCGGGAATCTGCTGTACTTCCAAGATATTATTCACCAAAATACCTGTCAGCACGGTTCCATTTTACCTTCACAAGTCATGCCATCTATGTCACTGAGCTGGTATCCCCGGCGACAGTAACACTGGTAGGAGCCATACACGTTGGCACACTCTTGACTGCATGGGTTGCTCTCACATTCATTCAGATCTACAGAGAAAGATGATTACAGAACACTGTGAACTCCTACAAACAACTACGCCTCAGCGATAAGTAGAATGGAAACTACCCTTGCAGAGAGGTGGATTCTACCCTGGGTGGGGTTTTCTAGATTGACAAACTCAAAGGTGTTCGGTGCCTCAGTGCCATAAAAAGTAAAGCACAAACAGTAGTAGGATGAGTAACATCACAACACTATTGTGGATTCTCATGTTGAGAACACATGATATTCCTCTCTCTTGTGGGCAACAGGTAACCACACAGTATACCTCTCCTGTCCATGATTAACTGCCAAAGCTGGGTAAGAAACAGCACAGCATCATACACACCATTATGGTAGCTCTTGATATCAAGCATAATTACAGCATCATAGGCAGGCAAGGGAGATGTAATATTTTGGGGGCATTAAATAAACTTGGAAGATGCTTTTAAAGTTGTTGCAAATTACAGAGCACATATGGTGTGTAAAATGTGGCAATTCTCCCAATATGGGTATGGCTTACCGTCACAATTCCTGCCATCACCAGAAAGCTTGAACCCTGTGGTGCAGCTACACTTGTAGGATCCCAGAGTGTTGTCACACTTATGAGCACACAGGCGGCCAGGGTAGTGCCTGCATTCATTAATATCTAAAATGCAGAGTGGACACATGCCACAGTAAGATGATAACGTTATGACAAATTTCTCTTGTACACATTTTGACAAGTAGCATAACATTAGTAGACAGTGTTTTATTTAAATGTAAATAATGTACTTGGATTTAGCTACTTATGTAAGAACATCAGACAAGAGCTATTCATTTCTTACCCTCACAAACCCGGGTGATGCTGTTGAAGTTGTAGCCAGGCTCACACTCACAGCGGTAGGAGCCCAACAGATTGATGCAACCATGACCTGCACAGGCCTTTTCAGGGCCCTTGCACTCATCAATGTCTGTGGACAGGAACGTACAGTTAGCAAGAGAGAAAACCATGATATGCACCTCAGGTAGGTTAGTATGATGTTTTGTGTTATTCAGCTGTACCAACACAGCGAGTGCCCTCCTCGTTAAGGTGGTATCCTCGACCACAGTTAACAGAGTTCCTCTGGCAGATGTAGGAGCCGACTGTGTTGATACAGACCTGCCCTCTGTGGCATGGACCTGTCTGGCTAACACATTCATTGATATCTGAAAACACAGACACAGGTGATATTGTTAAATTACAGAAAGATTGCTCTGATTCATCTTGCTCTGTGTCATTTCATGTATGATGAGCTAGACTCTTCCAAAAAATTATTATGATTTAAATTTAGCAATCTCCCCCTAAATTTTATCCCAACATGCAACAACATTAGATGTGCTCTTGGTGAACGTGCAAAACCAATCATGTGGCAAGGATTGTACTGTAGGTGTGACGTAAAGGCATAGGGGGTTGAAGAGCAAATGAAACGGCTGTCTGATGGGACATTTCTACACTGTAATTTTTTATGGTGCAGATGCTTACCAATGCAGTTGCCCAGGGCATCCTGGATAAAGCCAGCCCCACATTTGACCTTGGGAACACAACGGAATGACCCCTGGGTATTTTGGCACTCAAATTCTGGGCCACAGTTATGAGTACCAGTCTCACACTCATCAATATCTGGATGAAGAAATCACAGCAGAATTGCCAATGAACACACTGTGAAAACCTGCAAAAATATGACTTATATATCTGTGTTCATAGTGTCTCTTTACCGGTCTCTCCAGACCAGTCAATTTAACTGACCCTTGCAGTTGTTGCTGTCAGTGAGTTCATAGCCAGTTCCACAGCTGACCTCTCTCTGGCATCGATATGAACCCTCTGTGTTGATACAACGCTCTCCTCCCCGACAGTTGCTGGCTCCCAGCAAACACTCGTTTATATCTGGAAGAGGAAAGGAGAGGAAAGGAGCTTCACATCTTCATTCTTCTCAGCAAGGCCCTTGTTGTCTCAAATCCAGCCAAATACCACAATTCCACAAACATTACTGTTATCTGTGCTGCACCTACTTTCTTTATCACGCAAATTTCTCTAGGCAGAGTCTTTGTAGAAAAACATTAACCTTAAAATTGAAGGGTGAGAAGTCAAGAAGGCCACCTACCCTCACAGCTCTTTCCATCTGGTTTCAGTTTGTAGCCTTTGAAACAGGTGCAAGTGTGATTGCTGATACACTGATGAGCACATTTCCCTGAAAAAGTAACGCAAACATGCAAATAACTGATAACGTCATTTTCAAGGTTAAATTAGTTAGGCGTAAACCTTTATTATTTGCCTTATTGTACTATACCTTCACACTGATCAGTTAATATAGAATTTTCTCCATTTTCACTGGTAGCATCCTTGTTTGGTACTGTGTGAGAGCAAAATAAAGCATGGTTATTCATACAGTCACATGTTAACACCTTATGCATTGAATCATGAAGTGCAGCTTTATGAATGATTTTAAGAATGATTTTTACAATCAATAATCTGTTGACTTATTTCACAAATTGCAAACACTATAACATCAACCATAGTCACAGAGCCATGATTTTTATTTCAGGACTGTAATCAATAAATTAGACCACACCAACAAAAATCCTGCCTAAAATCATAAATAAGTTTGATTTATTTATAATATTTCCTATTCAATTAGCAGTTTTTATCCCTTGAGTGATATCATCCTTGACCTCCATTGAAACTAAAGGCAATGAGCACACGTGTCCACCAGAGGGCAGCACGGACTTAAGTTTGACAGCAGCAGTGGTGCTCTGATTTCTGTTTTCTTTTTTATGTTCATCCTCCAGTATTTTGAGAAATTGTATATGGTTTTGCACAGCTTCACTGTGACTGTATTCTCTTTTTCTATCCTCTAGTTAATTACCTGCTTTGATTTAAAAAAAAAAAAAAAAGTTTGAAAAAGCTGCCTACTGCATGATTATTTTTCACCCACGCTCAGGTTGTCCTGCAGATGCTGTCTGGTTATCTCGGGCTCCATCCACGCAGCAGGCCCGGGACACTAGGCTGCACTGATAGCCCACAGACAGGTTGTGATCACAGGGTAGGCCCTGCTCCTGGGTCGCCTTCCCCAGAAGACAGCAGTCACAGCACATCTACAGAAAATAGAATGCAATATAATATATTAGATGGCATGGGAACATAGATGGGATGGTTGATAAAATACTGTAGGTAGAAGAGACAGACTTTTAGATAGACTGACAAATGAGGATGAGGTGATTCAGACAGATAGACACACAAGCTTTCAGTTAACCAGATGGACTGATACGACAGACCAACTGACAGGCTTCAGACAGACAGACAGACAGGACTGGAGAGGCAGTAAGTCAGTAAGAAAGACAGATGGGAAAACAGTACTGAGGTGATCATCATCCCCTCTGGCTGAAGCATGCTCAATCAATCATTATAGCAGCCTGGTAATGGCAGTCGGGGAGGGGCGTGAGAGGTGCAGAGTGTGGAGGATGGGTGTGTTTGTGTTTCGGTTTGGGCACTGAGGGTATATACAAGAACTGTGACAGTCTGTGGTGAATGTGTGTAGTAATATTAGTGACTGCAAGACTGAACACATGCCACAAGTATTGCAAAGCTTGTAGCTTTTTTAAGTTGTGCACTAGGAGTCGTTAAGTGCTACTCTATCGTCTGTCTGTGTTTATGAGTGGGTACATGCTTGTGTGGCCTTAACACTGTCCTACTTTTAGGTTTTCAGAAAACTTTTCAGGACAGTGTAAACAATAGTGGCTGGATAAAATCTAGGGATTGGCATGTTCAAAACGAGACAAGAGGTTAGAATGCAACCTGGGATGTTCATGCTGAACTCGAAGGTAGAAAGGACGCTACAGTCACTCACAATTGCTAAGGATTATTACAAGACGGGACAGGCCGGGGACAGCTGATTAGGATGTTAACTTCAGTAGAAGAAAAGAACGGACATAAATACAGGCAAAACAAAGGTTAACATTGGCATTGCTTTCCACTGCTGGAGACAGCTCTTGGCGAGTAAAGGAATGAAGTCTGATGCCAAACTTGCAATGTTTATTCTAGACAGGTAAGTAAACAGCTGTTAATGCTAACGTTGGCTATGTAGTGATAGCTAAAACTTAAGTATGAGTCACTACCTGCCCGTTACAGATGATAGATGAAGATAAGCTGTACCACTGACAATTACCTCATCCTGTCAAGAAAATGCACAAACTTGTATCCCCTCCTTTCCACATTTTGCCAAGCATTTATCTGCCACAGAGAGGGTTGAGGTTGAGAGGGAATAAAAGCATTGAAAGGCTAAAAAGTGCTTGGATGTGAGCCTGAGGAAGATTCGAGAGTCAGAATTTATAATCTATCTGACAGCAACAAGCTCCATTCTTCCCTGGAGTGACATGTCTCATCCTGCTCACAGCACACACACACACACACACAGATACACATCATCACTCTCACCAATCACTTGCCTCCAATCTGGCTGTCCACTAGAGTGATATACTGAACATTGAGGAGAGGGAGATTTTTGGTTCAGAGATTTCATTCCCTTTTTTGTCCCTGTTTATGGAATTCTCAGTTAGTAAGACACACATACACAAACATGCATATTCATGTGTACATCCAGGTACAAACAGACCTTTGTCGTCTTGGTCTCGCAGGTGTTGGTGAATAAAGAATCACAGGCTCCTTGTTGTTTGGCCAAGTTGATACCATTGGTGCACATGTTATCCTCAAGCACTGTTACACAGCACTGCTCCTGCACTACCCTATCAACAAGAACAAAATGCAAAACACAGGCAGTGCATTTATTCACAGCTCTATCAATAATCTCCTCAGTGCAATACAACTCTGCCTTAAAATGTAGCCCATTAAAATCAGCCTGAGGCGAGCTCAGAGAGTCAGAGTTGTCACACTAAAAATGCAAGGGTGAGTGGGATGAGTGAGTCCTGAGTGGATTCAGTGGAAGTTTATTTTGTTTTGCAATGCTGACATCACTGGATTGTAACTGGGTTGAGCAGTCCCTGGGTTGAGCAGTCCCTGAGGTCTCTGTTCTGCTGTTTTAGACTTGAGTTAAACCAATATTTTACTCCCAAGATGAACATTTGTCCACCTCCACATGCCCTCACCCATGGTGGGATTGTGGTTTTTTGAAGGCATAACTCTTCTAAAGATATCACTAAAACAAACCACTCCCTTAACACAGGCTTGCTGTGTCCTAACAGAGTGACACTTGCAAGTATACGTAGTTTGTTCGGGCCTGTGACACAGCTAGAGCAGAATCATTCCACTGTTTCCTTATAAATACAAGATAATGTGTTTTAGATTGGATTTAAAACATTTCTATTATCATAACGTAAGTAGCATGTTGGTACAGAAGGTATTGCAATTGACTTTGAACTCTGAACTCACTGCAAGGAAGGATCATAAAATGTATATCTCTACAAGGATCAATAAAATACTGCATGTTGTAATGTCATTTTTTTTTTAAATGACAAAGCCATAATTTGGAACAGGCGAAGCCCTTTATTATCAAAATATCTGTTACTTAATATTTTGGTTAGATCAGTTTTCATTGTATTGTCTATCCTTTGCTGTCTGTTAGTGCAGTCCAATCAGTTAAGAGTGGGTGGTGTCTGGCTTGGATCTCTGTCTCGGTCCAATTTTACAAGACAGAAAGCAAAAAACGCCACCCCCTTACATCTCCTCTCTCATTTCCAACAAGCCTCTTTATCAACTCTTACCAGAAATCTCTTTCCACATAAACCACTGTGGATCTCAAATTTACGTCAAGGCGCACACCTCTGCAGAACCTTTTAAGGGCACAGTCACACTCCTGTTTTTCTTGTCTCTCCTCTCTTTTCTTCCGCACTTTTTTTCCTTTGGTGTCTGAAGTAATCGTTTAGATTTCCTGTTATTGCCTCTCTCCATCCTCCCTCTATGTTGCGTTTCACCTCTAAGGTATTTCCTGGGTTTTGAAAGAGCCCCTCTTCTGACCCCCTCTCACCCCTTTCCACCCCCAAATACACTCCCAATGCTCCCCCACAAACCTCTGCCCTTTTCCTCTCTTTCCCTCACACTATAATTTAGACAAATTTGGGATCACTTAGGGTGGCTATGGTAAATGTGTTTGCCATCAGTGTTCACAGCAGCAGATCTCCCTGGCTTATGAGCCCTGAACCTGTGGCAGCACACCTTCTAAGGTTACCAGCAGACCTGTTATTATCCCATCACTATTAGTGTTTCCCGCTCACACGTGAAGTGAATAATGTGCCGGGAGATTTATGGGTATAAGGTAAAGCAATCTCATATTAAGCATCTAGAGATATTTCCCCCATACATGGTACAGGCTAAATCCCTCTGGGCCAATACTGCAAGAGCTTCTGTGGTACAGATAGAAAATGTAAGATTGTGACAAAGGGTGCAGTAGTTAATGACTTGTAAATCTGAATAAGCCTTGGGCAAGTCTTCAAACACAGCCCTCTCAGCCTTATGCCGTGTAGATTAGTGATCAGTGAGAGCAAAGTAGCACACTTCACCTACTTACCTGCATGTGGTTGACTCAGAGATGAGAGGAAGGGATGCACAGTCTCCATTATCACTGCCACGCTTCTGGCCATCCTTACAGCAGTCCTCTATCGAGATCTGCTCTGCTCCTTCTGACATTAAAAACAACACAGGTTAAGTTTTTGCACGTGTGACCAGGTAAAAAAAAAAAAAAAAAGGTGGTAAATTTCTGAACATCCCATTCACTGTCAGGGCATTATCTGAATTACAGCAGCAGTGATTGATGGATACATGTAAACCGCAGACACTTAACACACTTATACACTCACCTTGAGACTAAGTGGTTCATACCCTTTGAGCTGCTCCTGATTATCATGAAACGGTATAGTCATAAGCATTGTCTTATGATGTTAAGCTTTATTTCTTTGACTAACACATATTCTTTTGGAAAAAAAAAAACATGCTGATTGACACCCTGTTTTTTTTTGATAATTAAGTAAATTACAATGATCAGATTTGGATATCTAACCCAAACAAAAGAGAAGCTTGCCAGTGTCCTCGAAGGCAAGTTGCCTAGTGTTCTATGAGACGAAAAAAAAAGAGCAAAATTCAAAATGTTTTTGGCAATTTGAGCTGCCTGTAGGCATTTCTTTGCCAAAGACAATAAATGATGGATATGTTGTTGCAGACACAAGAGAGGCTTTTTTTTTTTTTTTTACTGGAGCACAACCAACTCTGTGGTGATCTGCCTGTTTATTCATGTGGATTAGAGAGCGTGGAATGCCTCAACTCTGTAAACAATCACCCGACGCAATCACATCAAGTACATTCATTCGCCTGTGGTTTGGGTGATCTGCCAAACATGAAATAGCTTTGGCAGATCGGCCCCTTGGACTTTTTTTGCCTTCGGCTCACACCAGGATCAGTGCGCCAAATTTTTGTTAACAATAAGTTCTCCGAGAAGAAAAAAAAGAAGAGAAAACAAAATCACTGTGAAATAAATTTTGTTGATCCACTGTAATAGAATACGAGTTGTTGCTGGTTAGTGACAGAATGTTTTGAATTATTGGGAATAGTGATTGTGAAATGCACTGAACAAATCCATCTGTTTGAGACACAGCGACTGCCATGACAAGCCTGGCAGGAGTCAGCAACTTTATATTGTAAGTTAGATTAGGTAGGGAGGACAAGTGTCTGGAATAGAAGTCCTCAGTTTTACAGACTTGCTGCTTTCTCTCTGAGGGGCAGGAGGAATTTTATTATAACCATTAAATCAAAGATGAGGAGCAAGCAGGAATAGTCATCATCACAACCAGTTTTCTGCATTGATAAGCTTCATAACAATGCAACTTAAGCATTGTGCGGTTTCTCAGAATTGCTTGCAGGTTTCTAACACACACAGTTCTACAGCCCAGAACAAAGTATGAGCAAGATATAACAATGACTAATAGTTTATTACAATTCATATTTGTGGTTTTTCTGAAGAAAGTGAGGCAGGCTACTGGAAATCAAAGCAGAGAATTAAAACACTGAGACTGTTGCTACTAGGATGATTAACCTGACAGAATGGAGTGAATATGGACAGAGGATTTATTACTAGGCAGCCACATTAGCTGACTCACTACTGACTTCTGGAAGTCTGGCACATCCCTAAATCCTCTGGCCAATAAACCTTGCAGCAGCTGGATGAAATGAGATGGCATTTTAAAAGCGTTTCACATGGGCCTACCAAGTAGGCCCTGTCGGAGTTTCTCTCTGTCTGTGAATGTTAAAGACCTCTATCTACAAGGTAATACCATGATGTTCCAATGAGACTATAACAAAATATTTTGCTGGCAAAAAGCTGATGATATAAATTTGCTAAAGGTGTTAACGACTAACTGGCAAATAGAGCAGTTTTCCCAACTCTGCAAGTTTTTTTTTTTTGGTTGTTTTTTTTTTTTGACCATTACCAGTAATTGACATCCTCTTTCCAAAACACCCAATTTGTATTTAAAACCTGGAAAGGCATCCAAGGAGCACCTTTCCAGATTCCACAAAATAACTAATCCCCGAATCTTTCTTTCCAGAGGCACAGTAAGTATATTTTAAATGACAGGAATAGTTGGTTGCATACTCAAACTGCTCCCAGTGATCTGTTCTGGAGATTTCTCCCCACAGTAGGTCTCTGCTGATAACTAACTCTAACCCACTAAGCATCACAGAGTCGTTCCAACGCCACCGCTGTCTGCTACTTTGCAAACCTAAATTGAAAGACCAGAAGTTCTTTAAAATTGTGTGGTTCTGTTTTATCAAAAGAAGCAAACCAGACGTAGCCGTCCTCCTGCGCAGACACAGTTTGCCACAGTTCTGTGTCTATGTGATGCATTGTCTGTCTGGAGAGGGCTGATTTCCATCTTGGATGATGGTACTGGTCGTGAGGGCCATTCTGTCTTGGCAGAGCAGAGCTTGCCTGTGTCTAGACTCCTCATGTAAACAAGGCTTAATGAGCCCAAACAGAGTAGTTGGCCAGTCATCACAATAGAAGTGTGCATCTCTTTCATAGGCTTTTATTTGGGGCTGTTACCCAAGAGGTAGATGTTTTTTTTTTTTTACTCCTAGCTTTTGTCTATCTATCTATCTATCTATCTATCTATCTATCTATCTATCTATCTATCTATCTATCTATCTATCTATCTATC
>JBBMJY010000021.1:19951777-19979795 GCA_037833715.1 Toxotes lorentzi
ATCTATCTATCTATCTATCTATCTATCTATCTATCTATCTATCTATCTATCTATCTATCTATCTATCTATCTATGTCATGTTTCGGTCATGTAACAGGTCGAGGTGACTGAATTTTACTCCAAACTGACCTGTGACACAACCCCCTACAATGAAGGCAGCTTAGAAAGAAGTGACCCCGCTGACTGTGAAATTGCCCCATGTGTGACCAGGGGACCATGAGCATTTGGATATGCCTCATCCTACACCTTAGTGGCCCTGCTGTGGGCACTCAAGTATAAATCACACCCGTCTGTCTAGACCATCACGTCCTGGTGAGACACTGGTCGTTCCGACATAGCATCACAGCATACCAAGGTACTTTGCCTATGGCCTGCAGGGCAGGAAGTACAGCGACCAGGGCAGTGGGACCTTTTTCTCACAACTTATCTGAAACTGCAGTTTAACACTCTTCATTTGATGTGACATCTTTTCTTTCATGACTTTGTAAATCAAGTTGAATCTATGGTATGGCATACACAGAATGTAATGAATGAATCGGAGAGTTTACTTTTTGATATGACATTTTCATGTTACATATAAAAAGTACTATCTGAATATCTGGATTTTGTCAGACACAATGCACAGAGTATATAGGTTTAAGAAACTGCATACACTTAATATCATTACCTACAATGTAAGTTGTAAATGAATAAAGTCATCCTTCTAAATCACTAAATGTGATTTAAAACATATATGCAATGATATCATGGGCATTTGAAACTCTTCTTCATTTCAGTACAGACCTGCAACACTTTGAAGCACCCAACTTTGTAAAGTGAGCTTTCATCTCATGTCTCAACTAGTCCTATGAGAAATTCATCAGCTTTCCGTGTCTCTCATCAGTTTGATTCTTACTGTACATACCTTTACAAACCCATGCAGAAATATCTTGCAATATATTATTCACCCACAGCAGTACACCAGAGCCATTGTTTGGCCTATCCTAACTAAAAATCGTCACGTCGTAGTGATTTATACAGAGAGGTAACTTACCTTGGCCAAGGAGAACTCCGAACAGAGAGCAGAGCAGCACTACACGCGGACCCATTGAATGAAGAGCGATTCAACCAAATGCTGATTTAAAGTATGTGTCCGAGCGCTTTGAGCTTCGCGATGCAGTTTTTTTCTTTCTGCGGGACGTGGGAATAAACAGCAGTGCTCCTTTAAAAAAGAAAGCCCGAGTCCGAGAGGTGGATGTGATGGAGTTGTGAGTCGCAGTTGCAACGTGACTGGAGGAACGAGCGTCTAATTATGGCACTGTGAGGGGCGGGCTGGGGCCACAGGCACCGACTTATTACTAATCAAACCTGTTTTTTTTCCCGATACAAACTCCAGATTAAAACCATTAATTGTGAGCTCATTTACAGTGTATTACAATTTAAAAAATATATTTTGGCTAACACATCTACAGGAGTTGGTAATAATTCTCAGAAGTGAGTTTAAACTTTAATTCATGACCATAATCTAACAGGGATGCTTCTAAAAAAAAAAAAAAAGGCCTATCCTTACAAAGTGTTTTATATGATTGATATTGATTGGAAAGTATAGGAGTTGCCATCACTGCTGTTTCATAGCCTCCAATAGGAATTGCAAGTATCTTCAGGCTACTGTGCTGCAAAGTATACAAACATAAATGGAAACTGTCTTCCCATCAATAGCAATGTAGACTTTTTCTGTCTGTGACTAATGATTGTACAGATTACTCAACATCTGGAGCTGGTTTTGAGGTATTTTAAAAATCCGTTGTGTGCCTTGAAACTTTTTGGATATCTCAGTTAGGGGAAATAGAGGGAATAAAAAATATTTTCATTACCATGTCTGCAAATAACTGCAGTTATTTACTGCTACATTTGGATTTGTTGCACCTTAAGGTAGATGATAAATTAAATTGGAACCTGGCTCTGTGCTGTTGCATTCACCCTTGTATTTTAATCGTCTCTGATATCTGCACAGCAGTATAACTGGCCCCTGTAGGCCTTCGACTGAGCTCATTCTTCTCTTTAGTTACAAAGCTCTACAGCTGTACCAAAGAAAATGAGGCATTGTCCCTCAAAGTTAATAAATTAATGCTTGTGTATCAGCGCCACAGATGTGGGCTCACTGTCAGCCAAAGTGATCATAAACTGTGAGAAGGAGCTGGGTATAAACAAGCCACACACTCACACACAGACGCACATACACACACAAGTCTACCAGAATTGGCAAGAAGTGGAGAAATAATTGCTAGACTGCATTATAAACATTTTGTACCAACTAGGGCCCTCTGCAAATTCAATCAGTCTACTGGCTCTGGGCATGGTGACAGAGAGAGGTTAAATGATCTTCTAATCAGAGCCATATGTCTCCACCACCAGTCTAGCCAGTCTAGAAGCATCACAAGGACTTGATATTGGGACACCACAGGCATACATGGAAGCCCACAAGTCTATGGCAGTTATAAATGGATAACTGCACTGTAAAAGTGTAGTGTGTGATGAGTTGTGTCTCAATCTCTGTGCTCTTCAGTACGCCACAGGCTTCCTTGAAGAGAAATCTGGCAAGAAGTTGCAGAATATTTCAAACAACACTAGTCTTTTGCATGTTTTGGCCCATTAACCAAAAAAAAAAAACATTTGCCACAAAAACTAATTTATACATTTAGGAATGGTGTTTGTCTGACTTCCAGACAGCCACTTGTCTCCATAATTTCACAATAAGATACAGTATCACTATTGCAGTTTCACTATGTTATTTATCCTCGTTATTTAGAAAATCCAACTGCCTTTTCCAATACATGCATTTTGGATTCCATTTTTTCAAATGTATCTAGTTGAGAAACATTGCACTGTGGTATAAAAATGAGCTTGCAGAGATCTTACTTGGGTAATCCATCACAGTGAACAACACGTCTGTTTTTATTTTTGTCTGTCACTCCACTGTTGTATGGTAAAGCAGAAAAGAGATCTCCACTTACATTGCCACATGAGAATACTATAACAGCAACAACAGCAGCAGACATGGTGTTTATCATAATGGATTACATAACTTGAGCAAAATTTTTGCCAATCAGTGTTACTACCTTTGAAACAAATGAGTGGAACCCAGAGTGGAGCTCGGAGTAATTTAAGAGTAGACTGTTGCTATGGCAGCATAGATAAGGTTCCTGCAGACATTTATCAGTCAAGGATGTAGCAACCCCCTCCATAATGTAACAGTTACCACAACAACAGCCAGCAGTAAAGGAGTACCCCCTTTACTGCTGACCAGTCCTTAATCTTATCTTTGCCTTAGTGTAACGCAGAAAAGAGATATAGGCCCCTAACGGTTATATATGGATTGGCCAAACTGAGAGCCTAGTCAATGCCTGGTTCCAACCAGGGCAGGTTATGGCACAGTGAACATCTAAGGCAAACTTCCCTGGGCTGTTAGCCTTCCAGTAACAACCAACATTCACTCCTTCTCTCCACCTCCAATCTACATTTGGGATTTAACAAGAAACAGCAGGATGAGGTGACCTCCTAGCTCATAGGTGGAGGAAATTGGACTGGCCAGAGTCGCATTCAAACAGTGATAATCTTGTTGTGGGGGGTGTGGTACAGTTCCTTTGAAGCTCAACAAAGCTTGTCTTGCCACGTCTGTGTCAATCAGCAGAGAGCCTCTAACACAGTCAGGCAGACTGCAGGCTTCTGGGGCCCAAAGGCCTTATTCAGTGTTATTCAGTACAACTTTAGAAACTTGTTAAAGTGGAAAGTAGCCTTGCTCTATTAACATGCAGTTATAAGGTGAAGGAGGTGTATATTATTATTTCCCAGCATTATTACCCAGAAACATATTTTATTGTACACTGTAAACACTTGCAAGTTGACTTACATGCAAGTATGTTTATGGATAGGGATTCTGGCTCTTGGATACTATAAGAAAAGAGTTCACAATGGTAAGTGTGTAGATGAAAACATGTTAACTAAATAAAACTAATCTTGGAAAAAAAAAGTTGTTAATATTGAAATGTATATGTGTTTAGTTATTCACAATAAAATCCGATAAATCTGATGAAAAAGATAACACATTCTTTTCAAATAAATAAATAATATATGTAAATAAATGACACAGCGATTTACAGATGTATTTGTAGTTCTGCGCTATGTCAAAAAAATTTTTTTAAAAACCTGACAACCGAACCAAGTAATATTGTAAAATATGCATGTAAATGAAACATCTTAAACAGTCTGTGGTTTTGTCTAACTGCTTTGATTCCCTTTATGTTTTTACTTTACCAACCGTTGGGGGCTGGGGGGGACTTATAACACATCTTATTCCACATTAGACAGACCACAAACATCAAAGCTCATGATTACCATCCCTCCTTAGATCACTGCTATATTTACACATGGAGCATTACACAGGGAAAACACACCACACCTGTCCACACCATCAATTAGCTCAGTGTATTAAGACTTATGATAAAGTTAGAACGAATTCATGACTTCCATGTACCAAAAACATGAGTGGAGACTATAATAACCAGTCATCTGTACCCTGTTAAGTACCTAAATGAGCTGCATGTATTGTATGTACTTCCAGCTATAAATCCCAGTCTGATTAATTGAGCTCTTCAGTGTTAATTCAGTTTCAGTGTTAATCCAACAGCTGTAACACAGCGCAGTCCAGAATGTAGAAAATCTGGTGCCCTGTATCATAGGACAGTTCATCATAAAACATATAAAACTTTTTAGTGACCTGCATTTGTTTCATAACTGCTTGTAATAAAGTTTTACACACCACATATTAGCTGCTGGCAGTGTTGTGGAATAACTAAACCAATAAGAACATTTGTGCTGTTATACCACTCCCCCCTCTCCATGGGGACAGCTTGGTATATCCTGGGAGTCTGAACATGTGTGCTGGCGCTTTGCAGGCTGGGAAGTATTGTCAAAAGATGAGACTTGAGAGTCAGGGGGGGCAGTAGGTATCATCTCCAGTTTGATTTCTGGGAAGGTTTGGTCAGAAAAGATGATCCTCAGTTGCTCTTCAAACAGCTCCATGAGCCTCCTGCCTGCCACGGTGACCTCTGTGGCAGCCTGACATACAATTAGATGTAAAGGTTTATTGCCAGGTGTCAAGAAGTGAAAAATACAGAAAAAGCGTTTTTTAGCAAACACTGTACCTCACTGAGGACTGCACAGTTCCCAAAGATGAGCCTCATGTCTGATACAAACTCTGCAGCACTCTGGTAGCACAGACTCTGCCTAGTGTCCAGTCGTTTTTTCACAGCTGAAAGACTGAGTCTGTTATTTGCACATACCTACAGTATTTAGAAAGGGAGAGATAATAAAAGAATAAAATTTCACGGGCAGATGTTGAAGTAAAATCATGATTAACGTCTCATATTTATAAAGTATTCAATGTCAGGTTTATAATAAACAAAGGTATTTCATGCCAAAAAATGGACACTGTGGTTAAGTGCAGCACACAAATATAGTGTTTTATGTCCTGCAATGTACAGTTTAAAGGTTATAGTTCATTTTAATCCACTCTGTGCAATAAGAAATACTCCAAGCTCTGTGTTAGCAAGACAAATCTCTGTATATTTATAGTACCTGATTAAAGTTGCTCTGCTTCTGATTCATTCTTTAATGATAAACACTGCATATTTCACATCATTAAAATTACAGTTACAGTAACTCCATGTGACATTAATCCTATGAACTTTTCCTCTGTAGTCAGACATGCCTTCAGACTCACCGAGGGGGATACAAGTTCTTGAAATGTTGAACTCAGGTCACTACAAAACAAGTGCAGCAGCAGCCTCTCACACCTCTGCAGTGGTAGAAAAAGACATCTAACTTAACACATGTCAACCAATAGCCGTATTTATCACTTATATGACATGGATCTTCTTTGTGTGAGTCCTGACACTGATTTTTAGCTGTTAAGTCACTTCAAACCACAGAATCAAGCAACTTTCAGATACAGTGCTTAAGACATTGTATATTAAAAAAGAAAAATTGTTTGAATTCATTAAATCTGGGATTTTCTTCTGTTATCAGTGTTATTCTTCTACCGCACAATATAACTGATGGACATCAGTAAAAACAATCCGGCTGCAAATATGGCAGCAAATACACTGAGTACTGTTCAGAGAAAAAGCAAGAGGAGGGCGCTGCAACATGTACTTAATAATACTAAACTTTCATTTTAACTTTGTTTAAATCTAACCATTTCTTATTACAATTACTATAATTGCATAGTTGGTATTGTAACCAAATTACTGTTATCATTTTTTAAAAAGTACTGACTCGTTTGTCCACAGGGGGAAAGCCTCCTTCCGAATCTGGCTCCTTCTTTACTGTTTTGGCCTCAGGTTTGCTGTCACAGTCATACTCCATCTCAGGCACTAACAGGTCACGGCAGAGAGAGCAAAACCATTCCCCACTAAAGAGAAAACAGACAGCCCTCAGACTCATTGCAAAAGTCAGGAAAAAAGAAACATGCATTAGAAAGTGTATAAAGCTGCTGTCAGATGAAAATCTCACGCTGCCAAAATGTGAAGACAACTTGTCAAAAACAGCCTCATTCTTAAAAGCTGAAGATTCTTATTTTTTTCATTTCACAGACAATCACAATCCACGGATTCTAGAATAAATACCAGAATGAAAAAAACTTGAATTATGGGATTTTTATCTGAGACCAGCAACAGATAAATTTCATGTGACAAAACTTGCCTGGGAGATTTGAGGAGAGATGGAACATGGCACAAAAGGTGAAAAACTTTGGGACATTTATTGCAGCACAGAAGCTCTCCTCCACGCTGGCACACGGCACACAAGACTTCGTTAGAGTCTTCCAGCCGAGCTTGATTTTGGTCTACCTGCTGTTCCCCTGTCAATGAACGGATGTGACTTGGAACATTAGTCTTACTCTGGTCCCATGGTCTGCTTGGAGGCTTTGAAGGGCTGAAGGGTTTGTCGTCTGTGCTTTGAGGAGGAGTTGGGACCTTGTTCCCTTCGCCTTGGGCACTGATTTGTGGGTGTTCGCCTGTGCTGTCAGGAAGACTGGCTCTTTTGTTGTTTTGTA
This sequence comes from Toxotes lorentzi, assembly GCA_037833715.1. Taxonomy (NCBI): domain Eukaryota; kingdom Metazoa; phylum Chordata; class Actinopteri; family Toxotidae; genus Toxotes; species Toxotes lorentzi. The sequence goes on from JBBMJY010000021.1 coordinate 19,958,871, forward strand.
TCTGAAATCCATAAACAGAGATAAAAATCTAAAACTGGATTTTAGTTTTAATAGTCTGGGCCATCTTTCCTACTGGTAACAAGAGCATTTCATTGATCACTGAGATATGAGAATGTGGTGGCCTTACTGAAAAGGAAACAGATGGGGCAAGGCAAACAGTAAAACTATTACCCAAACTATCTTGGTTCACATAACAATGTGCGTACATTGTTATGGTAACTGGCTGTCTAATGGCCAAAACAAAAATAACACTCAAGATGTAATACCCATAAACATTTTTCTTTAAATTCAAACTGTATGTTAATCCAATGCATTTGATGCAAGTTTGGTACAGTAACAAGCTCTGGATAAAAGTACCCACCAAAAGTCAAATATATATATGGAATACTCATTGGACTGTAATAATAATTTATTGTTTCCTTACATAGCTACTGTCGTCTTCTGGCTCATCTTTGATGACAATGATGGGCCCTGGTGACGACCTTCGTCTTTTCTTGACAGCTGAGCCCACTGCTCCACTAGCCTGTTGGGTTTCTGGAGGTTTCCAGGAAACAGTCCTTGAGAACAAAGTGAGAGCCAATTACGATAAAGTGAAATTCACTGGAGATACCAGTGGCACAAAGGGACTGGGGTCATATTGAGGCATTACTGTTCAAAGCTAGAGAGAGAAAGAATCAGAGCCTTTGTATGTGTGTTCATGTGTGCACAGCTGTCTGCTTACCCTGGTTTCTCCACTTGGGATACAGCAGTGTACCCTGGTGAAATCTGCTGTCCTTGCACTTGAGAGAAATGTAAAGCTGTTTGATTATTGATTTCTTAACAGCACAACAATACATACAGTCTGTGTACCACTAAAATACAAAAGTACAAATGACACGGACATACCATTTCTGTGTAGCAAAGAAGGTGGCAGGCTCTGGGGATAGTTTGGTTTCAGCATATATACTGGACCAGCTGAATCATTCCTCCTGTTCAGAAATGTGGGCTCAATCTAAACACAGCATTGCATGTCATTTACTACATAGCAAAACTAATGTATTTATAATCTGTAGGTACAAAGTCTTAAGGTATGTCAGTAGAGGGACTGAGTCACTTACTGTCTGTCGTGACTGAGACGAACTCATGCCACCATTGATGGGCAGTGGTGCAATATGGTTGTACAAAGGTGAGGAAGAAAAAATCTCCATAGGTTTGGCTTGGTAGTTGGAGCTGCTTTCCATCCCCCTCTGAGGCTACAGTTGAATGTGTGAGACAAAGAAAGATAGAGATAAATGCTTCAGTCGTGGTCAAGTTACACTCCTGTCAGCATCTATAAGCATGTGCTGATGGAGGTGGAGATGAAAAGGTGCACTTTCATTACCCTGTCACTGCCTGTGTGGGTTGATAGGCCTAAACCATAGCCAAAAGATTCAGCAGGATGTGACTGAGATTTTTCTGTCCACAGTATTTTAACCTTGCAGGTACAGCATATCTTTTTCTCCCCAAATCCATGAAACCAAATAGCATTTCTATGAACCAACATTTTCAGTGTTTTAGCGCATTCCGCTACACGTATCACATAAACTTAAAATCTTTTTTCTTCCTCAGTTCTCAATCAGTTTTTCATTTAAAATTTCTTTAAGGTGACTGTACCATAGTGAAATATAAAGCAAAACAACAACTAGCCACAATACAAGTTAGTCTTAAAACCTACTACAGCATGACTACAGCTTGCTTTAAAAAATACTATTTCGTAGTAAAACATGCAAAAATTCTAGTATATTTCTTTAACACAGAGAACATCTGAGAGGTCATTATGCAGCTGTAACAGCTTGTTCACATCAGTACAACGCAACTTATGCGTTCACTTGACATGCCAGTATTGTCCTGTGAGCGAGCATATATTTCAGAGCTGGAACCAAAACACCCTCTGAACTAGACTAAACAACTTGGATGACGAGATGTTATCAACCTTTTCTTGTGGAAACTTGGGTTTGTCCTCTGTCACATGTTGGCTGCTGTCTTACTGCAGATTTAGCCGTTTTATTTTATGATTTTGAGTCGTAAGCTCATCCAAGACTAAAATATATCCTGACAAGGAAAGACATAAATTGCCCAGGATGTGAAGGCTGTCAGCTCTATTTAGGACAATGGCATTTGCTGTCAGTGCTTGTTAAGAGGGCTTGTCAGTCAAACAGACAAAGGCACACATGCACACACAGAAAGGCACACTAACCTGGGGCGTAAACCCAGGGCTCGGTAGGCTGCTAGTTGGGCTGATGTGGTTGGGAGGGGGCACTATAAACCTGCGACCTGGTTGAGGAGGCATACTATGGGAGGGAGAGCCTCCCTGCAGGGGCCCTGGGACAGTTCGCTGTAGTCGGACACTCTGGTACCATGTCCACGGTGGGGGAGGTGGCTGTGGCTGCCAGTGGGCCTGCGGGTTTAGCTTGTCCACCTGCATCTGGAGCTGAGCCAGGGTATTATGGGGAGCTCCCAGGGCAAAGCTTTGGGGTGAGCCTGAGGGGCCTTGCTCGGGGTGGGACAGCTGATGAGGGATACCCTGAAAACCAACCAGCTGGTGGCCTGGTACACTCTCCACCACTAAAGAGCCTGAGGGGATACACACAGAGAGACTGGATGAGCATAACAAGTAGGGATGAAAAATACACAATAAAGACAAAACTCCTCCAGAGAACTCCGGGAAAGAGAAGGTTTGTGCAATAATACGGAAAAAAGGTTTAGGAAAATTTTGGGCAGTATTAAGGGAGGAATAACATGTCAAGTAGGGATGCAAACTAATGATATTTTAATCTATTTAGTTGTATATTATGCTATTCATTAATCTGCTGAAAATGCATATATAAATATACATATACATTAAGTATGCCAAACGTGATGTGTGCACATGGCTTGTATGACATTTCAAAACCCAAAGATATTTAACTTGCTAGCTAACAACGATATAAAGCAAAAAAGCTACTCGTCACTGTGAACAGAATAACTGACTGAGCTCATATTTCAGGCAAAGTTGTCAGGCGTAAATGAGTTGCAACTGCTGCAATTGCCACTTTGAGCCGACGTTAATCCCTGGAACCTCCTTCTGAGCTTTCTCCTCACTTCAGCATTCTTCATCCAAATGACAAGGGAGAACTACCTAATCTCTGGGAAGTGGTGTGATTTGCATGAAGAAACTGGCAGTGATGGAAAAATTTCGAATTTGTTCCATTTCAGAATCAATCATCCTCTATCCCGCTGCATGTATGAAATGACAAGTCCCAACTCTTGTGTGCAAGCAACAATAAAAAGAGATTTTGGGAAACAGTGAAATGCAAAGAGATTTGTTTTTTTATCATCAGGCACATAGCATGTGTACAATATACATGCTATGTGCCTGGAAACTGCATCAGCAGAAGTTTTGCACTAGTCCATTTTAGTAGTTTTTAGAGACTATAACTGCTGAATCACTGAGTACTAAAAGTCAGTTAGGAGACTCCCCATGCATAGATAATAATGAGAGGGCATGTACAAAAATATTCTTAAAAGTAAGCAGTAATAAATGAAAAATGAAATAACATATGAAAATGAAAAATAAATAGAAATCAAAAATAGAAATCAAGGTTCTAAAATGGCTTCTATAACAGAGAGACATTTATATCTCAATATATCATCATATTTGATATCGTATATTTCATATCATACATATTTATATCTTACCCAGATCAATATTTGAGGCCCAATAAGAGGATCGACACTGGAAGCGGACAGTGCTCTGTGGTATAAATGAGGTACAGCATTTTGCCCGCAGGAGGTTTCCAATCTGAAACTGAATCTGCAACAGAAGGGATGTTATTAATAATTTTTAGAGAAGGACACTTGTGTGTTACAAAAGGCATATGTCCCCACTTCATCACGTGCAAAATAGACCCGGCTCCTAACAGGTTCTCAGAGCTGAGCTGAGTTGATGTTGGGTAAACAAGACTGTGATGAGATACTGCTGAGTGGATAAATGATCAGACAGGCCTCACCAGACGTTTACAGTACAAGAGGGCCATGCCCCCATTCTTGGCTGTGGCCCATTTGGTGAAGTTGATGACATGATCCAGGTGTCTGGATAGATAGCCAATGTCCTCCTGTTGTTTTCGCAAGACACTCTCATGATCCTTTGTTACAGCCTGGAAAACATGAATAAGTGAATATCTGCAGTGTTCAAACAGCTTGAGGGGATGTGCTCTGGGCCTCAGGGTAAGACAGTCAACCGAGCTTGCAAGCAAGTAATGATCTTCTGGAAACAACACCACAGTAAGCTACTAGTCTACGTCATTCGGTAAAACTAATAAATAGCCTTGTTTTATTTACAATAAATTTAAAAGCTTTTGTCATACCTCAAGTTGATTAACTAGCATCTTGCCCTTCTTGTTTATCTCGAGAATCAAACTGCAGATGGACTTCTTTATTTCATTATGTACAGATGTACGATTCTGATCAACCTGAAGAAGTCTGAAAAACATACATTGTCAGTGAAGATTCAGATTCAATAAACCATAAGCAGCATCACTCAGCACATATTTCAAAACACATTTTAGAGACATCTCATTACTGAAAGTGAATAATTTACTATATGTTCTTGTTCATGGGATTTAGAGGTCATACTAAGGACCACCATGTCTTTTTCAAGCAGTTCTATAAACTCTAACTTTTGTTTACATTTTGCATTCTTCACATGTGTAATCTTGTGGTAAGTGGAAATACATACCCATTGTTTATGGAGTCTGACACTTCTTCAATCAGTTTCTTTTTCTCCTGCAGTTGAAGGGTCATACGCTCCATGTGCTGTTTGTGGTTTTTATAGGCATCTTCAAGGAACTGATAACTATTCCAAGAGGAACACTGAGTCAGTGGATACAATATAAAAAGTAAACGATTAAATAATAGTGTTCTGCTCTTCTACTGTAATTAATCTCCTTCTCTTCTCAAATGGGATATACAGGGCATTGTTTGAGAATTACCATAACCATGAGAATTTTAGTATGAGATCAATATATGGCTTGTTTATGCAAAATCAAATGTCAGATAGTTAAATTTATATTAATCACATTGACCTGTACAACTTTGTTAAGCATAATGTTAAAAACAAACGTATACACAGGTGTATGAACCTGTATATAAACAGTACGATATTACATTATATTGCAAAATGTGACTGTACTTGTGGTCCTTGTGCTTTACTAGTTGGCAGTCACGACAGGTTAGCTGGTCACAGGTCTCACAGAACAGCTTCAGCAGCTCCTGTTTGTGGATGTCACAGAACATTGGCCTCTGCGTCGACACACCATGGACTTCTGGAAAACAACAGAAGGCTCATCATTTGGACCTTTACTGAGAAGACAGTGTCGGTTCATTCACTGCCTGGGCACTTGGGCTTGGACCATATACCACTTTTAAAGCTAATAATTAAGATAATGCCTGTCTGTTATTTTACTTGATGTAATGGTAGAGATATTCAGTACTTGTCTGTATTGTTAGGGAGTTAGTTGGATTTATAGGTATAGAAAATATTTCTCTTTCGGGTTACTTGTACTCCAATTGTTAAGTAACTTTTAGGCCAATAATATTTGAAGGGCCATTGTTAACACATTTTTGGTCTTTGTGTCTTTCCAACTACTCATCAAATTTTTTTAATTAAAATTCTTCACTTAATGAGTAATTCCAAGCATATTCCATTATTTAACAGAGTTATTAAGTGTTAAATTACCTCCCAGCACCACAATATTGCAGGAAAACTGGGAGATTTCTATGTAAAAATGTATATTTTTCTTTTGGGCCATTAGAAATGCTCTAAGGGGTCAATGATTTAGTTTTACCACAACTGACAGTTGAGAGTAGAGAAAGTTAATTTCAAGCAACAGTAATAGCAGATAAAAGTGTAAGAATGTAAAATACTGCAGTAAAACCATACTATGCAGACAAAATTACGCAGATGATTTTTTTTGACACTGTATTCTGGGTCACATGAAATGGGCTATGCTAAAAGAGAGGACATTGAGTTTTGATGGATTTATTCCTTATATCTGTTATACTGGACTAAAAACTTCAACACTAAACCAAAGTGTGCTATTCTGTAGCACTGATCCCATAGTAACTCTCTTACCTTTGTCATGGAAACACCAAGTATTTGACAGATGAAAAGGTTTGAGATAAGTAGACTGGTTAGAATACCTTGTGATACCTCTGTCTTATGTCTGATGGTGTGGTCTTTGGTGAATTTGACCCTCTGGTGGGCCTCCACACATGTGGCACAGAGGTACTCAACACAGTCCACGCAAAACCCAGCAGCTTCGGTGTTGTCATCACAGGTCATACAGAGCTACAGATAGATGAGACAAGCATCAGAGACAGGCGACTGTGTACCTCTTGTCTGATGAAGCAAATTATATTAGATCTCATCTGCAAGAATGACATCAGAGTGGAAAAATCGGACATACCGAAGTTAAGCGTGAGCATAAAAATATATACAGGGAGGGCACAAGTCTGCTGTCAACATCTCCTCTGTTCAAACACTCAGGGCACAAGTTGCCCTTGCTCATCTTGTAGGAATTTAATGGTCTTTATCCTAAAAAATAGCAACAAGGCTGCCCCCATATGGCAACACATGTTGGCACTAACCTGGACTGTCCTCTCCACTGTGCTGCTGGGAGCCTCAACTGAGTCCTTAACAAAGACGTTTTCCACCACATCTGCCTCCATACACTCCTGCCTGCACACCGGACAGCGGATCACATTCACTGGAATTAAACAGAAACACATATGTTGGCCTAAATAAGTAAAACTGAATGTATGTGCTTTATGGAAAAATAACTGTCACATGACACCAGATATTTATACTCAAAAGGCAGTAAACGCATTTGATTAAAATCCATGCCCTTAAACACATTAGCCTTACAGAGCCACAGTGTTTTTTTTTTTTTTACTTTCTTGCCTTGATTAAAGGTGAGGCCCTTTAATGTCCATATGTTTGTAAACAAAGTGACTCACGTGGCTTGGTCGCGCTGTCAACCAGGGAGTTTGGCGCCTCTGTCATGGACAAATTCCTGGACGGTGAAGGCAAACATTTCTTGCAAAACGAGTGCAGACACGGCAGAAGTTTGGGCTCTCGACTGTGAAAGTTAAGATGGCAAAAGGGGCAAGTGTCCAGGTAATTTTGGCCGGCAGCACCTGACTTTTCCTCTTGCACTGGCATGCTCTCAGCCTCGTTCTCAACGATGATAACAGGAGCATCCTCCGACTCCTCTTTATCTCTTCGTCCATCCATTTCCTGCACTTTTATCCTTCAAGGCTAGAGCTATCTGTGTACACAAGATGCAACCGCACAGGTGAGCAGACCGGGCTCATTTTCCTCCCACCCTTCGCGAAGAGAGCATCTTCTCACACCTGCATTTTCCTCTTCACTCTCAGCCAGTTCAGCATTTTTTTAAGCACAGCGCTGTTGATATGCTAGTAATTCTGTAAATATATCGACTGTAGCGACAAACCTGTAGCACAAAAGATAAAATACAATGCCTCCGCGTGAGGGTGTCGCACGCTCGCGTGCTGCAGATGTTGCTCAAATTGCACCGCACGCGCTCGTTGCGGCACGGGAGGGGTGGGATCAAATCAAAACAGTGCGCGTTCTGATAGGAGGGTCACTGGCTGAGTGATGGAGGACAAACTCCACCGGTTGTTAACCCCCGCCCCCCCATTACTGTAGCCGGTTAGTCCGGTTATACCGCGTTACTCCTCTGGTAACGTTAAATTTGCCACTTCATCCATCTGATCTGAAATGTGCTGGTGATAATTTGACCACACGGCGTCACCACAAACAAAAGCGTTCACACTTTGTGCTTAGGTAATAATTCATCTGAATCGCTTCTATCCTGTAAATGCAATTTCTTGTAAGTGAATTGTTACGCACCTGTATGTTAAATCAACTTCAGTGTAACACATAACATATTGTATTGGAACTGTAATTGCATTGCACCATTGCACTACAACTGTGTATATAACGTATATTTGAACTGCAATAATAACAACAATAACATCATAAACAACAACACTAACAGCAGCAACAATACCATAATTTCAATATTGATAGCATCTTGTCAATTTAGTTGTTATTTAACACAGCATGTTGAAAAGCTGAATAATATTTACACAGGATTATGAAACATTAAGGGTAAAAACTGACTTTCCCATTTTCTCTCATGAGAGAAAAACCACAGTGTGCCACAATGTAAAATGCTGGTGTTCACTAAATTCATCATAATTGTCAGGTCCAGTTGTTTTGGTTTGAGTCTGTTTGTAAATGCTCTCAGCAAGAAGCCACCAACTTAAGTGCATGGAAGTTAAAACGTCAAGGTTCAAGGTTCATGGTTCATGACCATGCACATTATTGATTAAACAGACTGAGATTAGTTCAGTTTAGCCACATTTTCGCACACACATGAATCTGACTGCAGAGAGCCACAGTATCCCTCTCAGTGATGGAAACCGTATTCCACTGCTGGGGCTGGGCACCTATGGGGACCCTCGAACGGTGAGAAGGAGACAGTTAAATGTCTGTGTTTCTAGATTTAGACATGAACTTGTATTGTTAATGACTGCTTAACCAGGAGGACTTGCCATAACGTGGGAGTGTCAGTGTTTATTTATTGCTGGGATTGGATAAACATTAACATAAGTTTGAAATGTCACTGCAAAATGTGAATATATCTCTCAAACAGGAACAAATATTTCCATAAACTACAGCATGTCTCCATCCAAACCAAGGTCAGATAATATTTACATTTTCTGTGGGCCTCCTGCAGACACCCAAAGGCACAGCACTTGAGTGTGTCAAACTGGCCATAGATGTTGGTTATAGGCACTTTGACGGGGCACTGGTGTATTTCAATGAGCACGAAGTGGGTCAGGCCATTAGAGAGAAGATTGCTGATGGAACCGTTAGAAGAGAGGACATCTTTTACTGCGGGAAGGTAATAAGTTCTGACATGTGTCAGGTGTCTCATTTGTCTGAATTTAGTTGGAACATAATTTATTTAGTTTAGGAATTCACAATGTTATTTTTAAGAATTTGAACACTCTTCTGTGAACACTTTCCCTACAGCAGAATTGTGTGATTCATTTGTTCATTAGTTCTGTATTATCTTCCTCAGCTCTGGAATACCTTCCATCCACCAGAGTTGGTGAGACCAGCTTTGGAGAGGACATTGAAAGCCTTAAAACTCGACTATGTGGATCTCTACATCATTGAGCTTCCTATGGCCTTCAAGGTTTGTATGTAATACACATACAGATGGCAGCTATCTTATCAGTCAGGCATTTAGAGTCCATACATTGCCCTTACACAAACAGATAATGCTCTTTTAGATTTCCCTTGTCAAACAGAATGGCTTGAAACATAAAAATACTTCGGTTTCAAAAAGTGCTGATCGAAACCTGTTAGAAAAAAATAGAAAACAGAGAATTAGGAACGATGTCAACACAAACTTCATGGCACATCTCAATGGTTACACAGAATCTAACATGCATAAAAGTTTGTTTTAGTTATTTACTTAACTGATATTTATGCATGGTAGCTGCATATCAGTTTTCGGTCTGGAAGAAGGTCAGACAGACAGGGGAATGTTTGGTTAAGGCTGGTCAAATAGAGCCATTTGGCTATGCTTAAGGGTGTTTTGGTCATAGTCTGATATTTGCAGGAGTTTTAAAATTAACTGAAATAGTCAGGTTGAAGCCAGCTGCACCTCCATGCTTTCACTTTTCACAGTACTTAAGCATCACCATGACCAGATCATGGCACCACATTCTCTTAAGTGTTTATTTAACTGACAAGAGTTAACGCAAATGATTTAACTTTGCTTAAATTTTAGCCCGGGAAAGAGTTCTATCCAAAACACCCGGATGGAAAATACATCTACCACCACACAGACCTCTGTGCAACATGGGAGGTGAGTTTTATTCAGCTCACAATGGATGCTCCTGCTATTTGATGACTTTGCATGACTTTGCTCATCTCCTCCTTGAACACTGAATATGATATTTTCATGACACATTGGCACATTTCATGACACATTTTATGACATGACGGTAAGATTAACTGCATCTTGCATCAGATTGCATCACATTTTATTAGATGTATCTAATAAAATGTCGAGTCAGTGTAATTTCATTTGATTCAGGTGTGCTATCTGTAATTCGTTGGCCCCTCTTCACTTGCTTTTTTTCTGTGTTTTAGTGATGCCTGTAATGTACTACGTGTCATGAATGACTTTAGTGAAAATACAAAAACATGGCATTAATAACAATAAAATAATGAATGATGTGAAACTACTTTGAAATCAGCATGTGATATTCCTTCATACTTGAACGCTGATCCCAGAACATTCTGTGCTGCAGCATCAGAAACTGTCAAGGACAGTGTCATAAACAGCCAAGCTGTGTTCTGTTTTTTTCCCTATTCACTGTTTTATGTTTAGTTTTTTTTTTTCCACTGTCTCAGTAAGTCTGTAAAGATAATCACTATCAGTCTTTGAGAGGATATAAATCTTTTATTCTCAACAGGCTTTAGAGGCTTGCAAAGACGCAGGACTTGTTAAGTCTCTGGGAGTCTCCAACTTCAACTGCAGACAGCTGGAGCTGCTGCTGAATAAACCTGGCCTCAAACACAAACCTGTATCCAACCAGGTGAAACCCCCTCCCTGTCTCTTTAGACCCCCACTGATATCAGTGCATAGCATGGTGTACACAGTGTACAGAATACAGTAGCTTTATAGCCTCCACTTCCCATTCAGAAAATGTTAAAAGAAATCTTTGAGCTGATTTAAGTTATTTGATTAAAAGGATTTACCATTATTTTGCAAACTTACTTGAAGCAGTATCAGCTTTATCTGTCCTCAGCTGATCCATTTATATATCTATTACTTATTTAGATTTTTTGGGCTAACATTACACCAAGATTCAGACGATGCCACAATAAATCTGCCTACCTTGATTTTCCTTATATCAAAAGTTTAATACTGCGCCAACTTAGATAATACTCCTTGTAACAAAACAGTCAAAGGCTATCTCAAAAGACATCTTTCTTTGGCTTAAATTGTTTAAAAAATGGTTCTCTCCATTTGCATTTAGTTTTTTTATGGCCGACATAATGTCAGACCACTTTGGGTTAGTTTTCTTGTAAATTGTGTGTTGTCTTTCTTACCTGTAGGTTGAATGTCATCCATATTTCACACAACCCAAGCTTCTGGAGTACTGTCGCCAGAATGACATTGTCATTGTTGGCTACTGCCCAGTTGGCTCCTCCAGAGATGCATCCTGGTATGTGCACTTTTCAAGGCCAGGATGATATTTTTAAAGATCAGTTGCTGACAGCTGATATTTTGCAATGCTTTGTCTCCCCTGAAACTGTATATATATATATATAAAATCAATTTAAAAAACAATGCGCAACATATCAGCTTAATGTTACAGTATTATTTTTATTAAACCCTCAACACGTTACAAATGCTAAACATAAAAAAACTCTGCTGTGTCATTAGGGTGAATATCAAATGTCCTCCCCTGCTGGAGGATGAGCTGCTTGTATCAATTGGGAAAAAGTACAACAAGAGTAGTGCCCAGGTGGCTTTGCGCTTCAATGTCCAGAGAGGAGTTGTAGTGATCCCCAAGAGCTTCAGTCCCGAGAGGATCAAACACAACTTCCAGGTGAGTTTACCAAAACAGTGTAGCGTTCATTACACAGAACAAAACCTACATTGCAAGAATGTTCAGAAATATATCATTTTAATAAAACTATATTGTATTTTGATACAGATATTTGATTTTTCACTCACTGAGGAAGAAATGAAAGCCATTGAAGCACTGAACAAAAATATTCGTTTCGTGGAGCTGCTAATGTGAGTATAAGATTTAATGTGGAAAAAATGTGGGAAAGTTGAACTGAACCTAATACTGTACCTAATCTTTATGTAAATTCATAAGCTGTAGTTCATATTATAATGTGTTCCATTGTTTATTAGTATCACTATCTGCTGTGTAATGTAATAAAAGAAAAATAAATTCTTTCATACTTAGAAATAATAACTTTCTGTTTTGACGCAGGTGGAGTGACCATCCAGAGTATCCATTTCATGATGAATATTAGACATTTTCATTTTTTGCATCATTTCTCAACTTAATCTTTTTACACAAATAATTAGTAGGACATTTACTCTGCATCTTTTTCACTGTTGAAGGTTTGTGCTGATACACTTCCACACCAAACACTAGAGGGCTCTAGCTCACAGTGAAAGAACAAGACAAAGGTTAAAAAATAGATAAAAGAAGGTTTTCAAGGATAACATGAAGCTTTGATGTGAAATGGCTAACTATATATTTTTTGCATGTTAATTTCAAATGAGTCTCACATGAAGCGTGCAATACTGAGAGGAAGTTGTTAGTTTCAACTGATTTGAAATGGACTGATGCAACTGCCCTGGAAATAAAGTTTCATTTGAATATCTGACCACTTGAATTGAATGTGGCAAAATACATCTTATGTAGAGCATTTTTTGATTATTGCTTTGCTGGTTTGCTGATATAGCCATCCATTTTTCAGCTACATCAGCTAATAACGGCCACTTTAGATTTGCCAAGCAGTGTCTGATTCCCTCTTAGGCAGCGCTGCTTGCAGTGTTGATATGTTACATTGAGTGTGAATGTATGGAGCACATGTAAAAAAAAAAAAAAATTAAAAAAAAGTCCTGTATCATGGTCAAGGCAAATCATCTATGATTAGAGCAAACAACACAGATACAGAACAGGCAGGGACATTACAGGTAGTTATGACATATATGTCATAACTATGTCATGCCATAATAATATATACATATAATATATATAATTTTGGGGGAACTTGAAGGTTTCAGTGGTGAGGGATAAGTCAAAGTAGTAAATATTATTGCTTATGGATAATTTTGAGGTGTCATGTGGACAAAGAAACCATAACAATCCATTAATTAGACAGACACAAGGCTAGATTGCTGCCACATCTGTACAGTTCGTATAGATGCAGTGATCAAATATTTGCTATGCAAAAACTGTTATGCAAAACTATTGGCAAATAGGCTAAATTCAACCACAACACCATGTCAGGTGTGTCAGTGGCCTCTTTTTTTAAAACCTCCATTGTCCTGCCATCCATTAACATTTTAGCCCCTGAGGAATTTTGGGTTAAGTATCATGTTGAAAGACATCTCTGTGGTAACATACCCGAGGGGTGGGTGTTATTTATTCTATTATCAGATCTGTTACATATATATTCATTACAAACATTCTTTGCAGAACACTTCAAAAACTATCAGACTGATGTGGGTTTGTAAATATAGATAGCTTTCAAAAAATGAGAAATCTGAACAGAAATTTGATTTATGAACCTTATGACGCATACTGTTTGTTTGCTTGTTTTTTGTTTTTGATAAACTGCAATAAAAGATTGCAAGATTGCATATATCATAACTGCATATGAAAAACAACAATTATAACCACAGAAATGAATGTGGTCATTTAACATAATTATTCAGCCTTTTATGGCTTAATCACAGCTGAGAATAGTTCCTTAGCATTACCTAGACTCCAGCAGTTATATTACCTAGATGTTTTAGTTTCAAACTGTTATAAAAGTCACACGATTCACCAAAACACTGGACATTGTGCTTGATTAGTTATACTATAATTATTCTTATAGTGTAGCACTGAAGCCTTAACATAGCCAAATCTCTGTTGGCATTCACCTTTAGGAGCACAATGAGAAAACAGCTGTCTGGTTAACCTGGTTGAGCTCTCTCTGTCGTGTTTGATCAGAGAGGGTATATGAGTTTGGTCTGCTCAAATCTGTCATTACAGTGTTGACACACTGTGTAATCTTTGTGTACACACCTACTACCTACTTTGACATCATGGCCAGTTTTCTTATTGGCTGTCTGTCAAAGACAGAAATTTTCCACCACAAAACGAACGCGTGGAGCAATCAGAAGCATTTTACAAAGGTGAGTATTTTGTTATTAGTGGCTTAGTGTCTGTTAGGATCTGTGTAAAGCAGCCTCCCCTTACTTCTCATGTGAACACTCATGTGAGACACCTTTACTTTATTAGGATACCTCTTACTAGATGAGGCCCCACTTGAAAAAGGTTTGGGTAAATATTTGCATATGCTACAGTTGATCATTTGATTTCGCAGAAACCTAAAATGGGGTGAAGAGTGGAACTGTATTTATCTGGTCAACAGTTACTTGCAGTAAAAGGTTCTGTGCATCCAAATGCTGTAGAACATGAAGTTTGATTTTCCAAGCTTGTAGGCCAATTAAAATATCTGTTCTCTTTCTTCCACTGACCTCAAGTTAATTAATGTAATTTAATGTATGCAATCTTTTGGATCAAACTGACCTAATATTAATCATTAACAAGTCCTGTGAGTGAGTCTCTGCAATGTTTAAACTGCTGTGGACTAAAATTTAACTTCACATGTCAGAAGACTTTAAGGCAAATGGGAAACTTTCACACATGTTATTTAACCAGCACATTTGAGTTTGATCGGAAGAGACAGGACAGGCCCTTCAGAGTAAACAGGCTACAATCTGAGCAGTGACCTGTGGCTGTACAGTTAGAGAGCAGCAGGAAGCTGCAGTGAGAATGAAATACAGTTTGTTAATGAGTTCCCTTCTGTTGTTTTGCCTTTTTTGTCTTCTTGTTTTGACTCTGGATGAGGATACTGTCAAATGATTTGGAAGAAGGAGTTGGTTGCACAATTAGACGTCTGCTGAACGTAGCCACTGAATAATATGTGAAAGTTTTTTGTTTGTTTTTTTTAACTGCTTTGTGTTCTAAGTTTGCATGTGTTTTGCATGTGTAAGTTTTGAATTTTGAACTTTTCATCTTGGGGCATTTGTAGTGTCCCACATTTATCTTAAAGGAATGAAATTACAGTTTGGAGAATTATTCACTTTTTTTGCTGAGAGTTAGATGAGAAAATTGATACCACTCTCTAAACAATATAAGTCTATAGCCCACAGGCAGTTAGCAAATAGCTTAGCATAGCAGAAAGTCTGGAAACAGGGAGAAACAGCTAGCACAGCTCTGCCCAAAGGTAACACAATCGGCCTACCAATACCTGTAAAGCTCACTAACGTTATATTTCATGTGTTTAATCCATATAAATACTGAAATGGTTTTCTGGTTATGGTTTATGATTTTATATGCTATGGAAATTTGACTATTGGTGATTTAGGATGTTGCTATGTCTTTGCCATGGTCTTACACTGTAGGATTCTTTATGATTGACAACTATGAAGTTAAGCCATCAAATGCAGTTAGACCTGTTGGTGAAGGGTTGCAACATCACATTTGTGGCCAGGAGCTATACTCATGTTGAAAATTACAGAAATTTAGAGAGAGATCTGGACTCATTCAGAAAATATTAATCGGGTTGTTTGTTCATACATTAAAAGTCAAAACCGTCACAAAACTGAAGTCAGGCAGATGGTTTAATCTTTGTAGAAAACTAATGTGTCTGTGTCTTGAATTATAATTTGATCTGAGATGGGGGTTGGGGAGTTTACAAAAAAAAAGACCTCACCCTGAAAGATTTCAGACAGGAAAAGCAGAAACACATCACTCCCCCCATCCCCACCTACATAAAGACCCTCTGGATTGTGACCTTCTAACAAATGCCTTGAACCAGGCCACTCTGGACCCCTGCGGTGGGAAAATGTTCTGAATGGGCCACTGGGTCTGTGAGGAAGGAATAAAGGCTCTTTCCGGGGGCTGAATTAAGGATGTGTTTGGACCAAGGACTTCATGAAGAAGGAGTGATGTTTTAATCACAAACAGTCAGAAAAAACTGATAAATTGGAGGCTCTTTATTGTGAGTCTCATGCACAAATTATTTAAAGTTTACAGGGTTTGTGGATGATGCATTTTTGTACCTTTAAATCTTTTTCAAACCAACCTTGTTAATATTTGAGATCATTTCGCATTTGCATGCACGTGTACACACTGTGATACAGGATCTCCACCTAAACACAAATCTGACCAGCCTCTCCCCCCATACTTTCTGGTTTTTCTCTGGACAGAAAGGCCCTGGGAGAACATGTGTGTCAAAAGGTTACGCAATCAGCCCACCACGTGGAGACAGCACAGACCTCTAGTGTACTGTGGTGAGTGGGTGTGTGTGTTTGTGTGTGGGGGTGACTGAATGGAACTGGATGAAGGGGAGGGGGCGTCTTCAGAGAGGGGCAAAGCAGAGGGAAAATCTCACTGCGGGCTGCACCAAAGTTTTTCAGTTGCTCATATCTCCGCCCCTCCATGTATGTTATATAGTGAAACCTGAAACAGCAGCAGGCCTGTATTTCGTGTCCCACTCTCTTCTGGAAACTGCCATTGTGCAACATTATGAAAGGTGAGTGCCTTTGATTATTGATCATGTCAATAGATGTTTGTTCAGTCACAGATGGGTAATAAGTTAAATTATTCATTTAACTTATTACCCATACCATTTTTTCATACCATTTTATTTGATTGTTTATTTACTGGCAGCAGAGCTCAGTAAGCGCTATTGTTTTTGTGAGACATCTCTGCGATTCAAATAAGCCATGTATGGTTCTTCATTTTGCCCAGATAATAAACCTGCAGTATGAAAATATAACTAACAAAAGACTGCATCTGGGAATCAAAACTTGGCTTTTCATAACTCAGTTGTTATATTGAGCACATTTTTATGCAGCACAGTGCATTCCATGCTGATGATCATGCTGTTCCATGCTGTAATGAGAACCATGTGACACTCAGTCTTACCAAAGTATTGACAGGAAATCAAACCAGATTTGGATGGTCATTTTTATTGACAGTTTATGCATTTCTAATTTCTATCTAGACAGACACCAGTTAATATTTAACATCACATACTGCAACTGTAAATCTTTACTGTGCACAGGTAGATGTGCAACAGGAATGTCCTTACCTTATGTAACTGATTCTGTTATGTATTAGCCTGCAGTTATCCAACTGTGGGAGCTTCGAGGCACAGGACATTATGAATATGTAACTCCGAGCTGCACGTGTTTAGAAGAAGTGCCAAGATCACTGCCTTTGTCCATGAGGTACCATGAGGGCCCACGGGACTGAGAGTCCATTATTTCCCATCCTCAGGCTTTTGTTTGTATGTTGACATTATGAAAAAGACCAGGAACCATACTAATGTTTGACTGAACTATCACTGTACTCTTTGGTAGTTTTTCACACTCTCTTCAATATAGAATGTAGACTCTCAGTTTGGGTCATTCACACTGGCTGAGTAATGGTACATATGTAAAATTCTGATTTGAATAATCTTTAAACAAAAGAGCATGATATCAGAAATTCCAAATGAATGCTAAAGTTGCGCCATGACATCGATGCTGGGTGTCATTACAGGTACAATAGAGCA
Organism: Toxotes lorentzi; assembly: GCA_037833715.1. NCBI lineage: Eukaryota > Metazoa > Chordata > Actinopteri > Toxotidae > Toxotes > Toxotes lorentzi. The sequence goes on from JBBMJY010000021.1 coordinate 19,976,347, forward strand.
CAGTTCTTACCACACCCACCAGTGATGCAGGGTGAAACTTTCAGCCAGAGAGGGAAATAAGCTTAGTCGCATTCTTGCTGAGAGTTTGGCTATTGGCTACTGGAGCTGACTACGGGTGAGAGGAGGGGTACACCCTGGACTGCTCACCAGTCAACCGCAGGGACGACACACAAAGACAGACAACCACACACACACACACAAACCTAATATGCTTAATTCCTAAAACGTTGAACTATTCCTTTAAGGACCATGCACACATTAAGATCAGCAATCCATCAGACTGACAGATATGCAGTACAAAGGTTAGCCAATCCTTCATTCAGTCGGTCACTCATTCAATAGGTCAGTCAGTCCGTCAGTCTCTCAGTCAGTCAGTTGCTCAGGCAGTTCACAGCTTTTGAGAGAGAGGTGAAGTTGGTGCTGTTTCCTGGGATACTGCTCCACTGTGCCTCATTGAGGTCATTCTCAGTCTTGGCATATTTTCTCACAGCGTGTCTTTCTTCTGATGTTCTAAACGTACATATGTGTGAAAACTATTTTGGCCTGATTTTGCTACTATAAATTATGCAAATATTTAGTCTCACCTATTAAATGTGTGTTTGAAGTGAGGTATTTGGCTTGTGTGTTGAGCTCCACAGCATCTACAGAAAAACTATGAGGTAAACCGTGATCTGCCTGCAAGGCCTGCGAGGATTCTCTTTTGCCAGCACTGAGTATGGGTGCTCCTCTGCTTTTGTTGCACTAAGCCTTCATTCCCACCAAGTACCTTTTGAAAACAAGGGGCTCTATTTTTACCTCAGGCCGCAATTTGGCACCAGCACTGTGGATTTTGGCTCCTAAAATGGATCCAACTTCCAACCAAATGCACACAGCACATACAGAGTCACTCTTGTGCTCCACCTCTGCCCTTTGCCAGTAGGAGCACATTCCTAAAGGTGGCTTCATACAGGGCTACTGGCTAAATGGGATTTCCACCCCCCGAGTTTTTTTTCAGAACTGAGCTCAAAAAAACAGGCAGCTTCATTGGTCCTGTGAGACCAGGTCACACCACATGAAATGTGTGTTTGTTTGTATGGATGTGTGAAAGACAGAGGAAGGGAAGGGGGGTTGGTTTCAGCATGTATACTTGTGATTCTTGTTAGTTTGAGCAGATCAGTTTCATAGAGGGATAGAAGAGTGACAGAAGAGCTGGTGTGAGGCCTGTTAATGCAACCTGACAGGAGTGAGCACAGTCAGTGAGCTGTCTGTTTCCTCCACAGAGAGAAATTGTTTCAGCAGCACTGGTCCCCAAACAGGGTCTGGCCGAGGGCTCGACTAACACACAACACCAAGCCATTACTGACCTCAACCAACACAGCACAAGTAGTGATGTAATATATTGTGGCTCATGTAAACATAAAAACACAAATGTGGCACATCACATGTATTCTCCTTGAGAACTACTCAAGGTCCTGAAGTTCTTTCTTCTCCTTCCTAATTTTAAGTACATTTAATCATCAAACAGACACCCTTTACTAGGACATACAATATGTTTATAGAGCACAGTACTATTTATGTGCTTTCAACTAAAATTGCACGAATCAGCAAGTAGCTTGAAAAAAATGCAACAGTAACAAATACACACACACACACACACCACACGCGCAGCAGCTTATAGTAAGTGTAGGGAAAAAAAGTAGTTTGCTTTTGATTGCTGACACAGTTGTGACACATTTCAGGTCTTCAGGCACCTATGTGCTGTAACTAAAAGTATCCTCACCTATTCTGGATCTTATTCTACTGTAGGTAAAATTAGAAAAGTGACCCATTTGGTCCTGATAGGTGTAACTGGATCATACTCAGTGAGCAGGTCAGGAGGAGCCAAACCATTAAGTGTTTTGAGGACTGCTGGATGAAATTTGAAGTTGGTTCTGTTTTTTCACTGGAAGCCAATGAAGTGATTTACGTGCTAGAGTAATGTGTTTGGCTATGAGTATACGCATAAAGACTCTGGCTGCTGTATTTTGAATCAGCTAGAGCCATCTATTTGGATGCAATTTTAGACTTACTGAGCAAATTGTTCCAATTCCAAATATTTAAAATAGTCTCTACTAACACAGACAACTGTCTTAGAAATTTGTTTGCACAACCCAATTGTTAATTTCTTCCATATCTGATTAAAGAACTGAGAAAAGTGCAGGGCATTATTCCAATATCATCATTTATTGACTGGCGGTTGGATCCTATTGTGATGAGATGGTCATGTTAAATTGTTTTTGTCAAAACATTTGATTTAGTGCAATTTTTATTATAAACTAAGAAAATCTGTAAAACTTGTTTTGCGCTTGTAAAGAGTTTTGACTGAACAGATTGAACGGTCAACCTTTTTATTTTTTGTACGTTTTTGCTTCCATTCACCATATTGTGTTATGTAACGATGTTGGAAAAAATATCAATCTGGTGTTATTGATTTTAGACAGACCCAGCAGTTGTGCTGAATTAGTAAAACTGTCACTGTCTGTGTAGCAGAATTTGTGTCTAGGGGACATTATCTGTGCTTTTACTATTCAGATAAAGAAGAGATTTGTATAACTTTACAAATTAAAACTGATATGTAGAATATGTACATGCCATTGAAAAACAAAGCAATTATATGTGATTCTTATGACATATGAAATGATGATCTTCCACCTTCAAGCTGCTATGACCTTTGGGCCATTGCCATCTTACAGGCTATATCTATGAATTCTGATCACTTTCTTCCATGTAACTTTTGTTTTTATTGTTCTACTCTTTTCGATGTAACCCTTAGGACGCACGGGTGAAACGGAGAATGCGTCCAAGGTGGAACCCTCCAATGGGCAAAGCAGGCCGCTGGACATTGTGCCCAGTACGGAGGAGAAGATGGCAGACAGGGGTCAGTGGGGCAACAAGCTTGAGTTTGTTCTGTCTGTGGCTGGAGAAATTATAGGCCTGGGGAATGTCTGGCGTTTTCCCTACCTTTGTTATAAGAATGGAGGAGGTGAGTGCTGGAATCACATATCTCTGGTATGCCTGTTTACACAAAAGAGTTTCGGAATGTTGTCTTGCATGTAGAATATCAGGGTGTGGTGGCAGGATTTCAACCAGAAAAACGTACTTGGTTCAAACATGATACCAAGAGAACATAAAGAGATAACACATGGGTTAATGTGTGATCCATTCAGAGGAGATCCATTGCTCAATGGAGGCCATGGTTCACTGAAATTAGGAAAAGAGCCAGACAGATTTTTTTTTCATGCAGACAGCTAAACTCTAGCACAGGGGACCTCACTGATAAAGAATAAAACTGACAAACAATAAAATCTTATGTTTGTTCATTTAAAAAAAAGTTAAAAAAAAAATTATATACACACTTAGATAGATAGATAGATAGATAGATAGATAGATAGATAGATAGATAGATAGATAGATAGATAGATAGATAGATA